>OX451741.1:1197230896-1197744220 GCA_948472305.1 Vicia faba
CAAAAAGATACGGGTACCTAAGGATAAAATTGTCTATGTTGCAAATATCTTTGAAAACAAGACTAAAACACCAATCCTGGTACCTAGACTATGGATGCTCTCAACACATGACGGGAAGAAAGCATATGATCCAAAGCATGGATGTCAAATCTTGAGGCTAGGTAGGATTCAGAGGCAATCAGAAGGGGAAAATCATTGGCTCTGGAACTATTGGTAATGGTAATCTTCCCTCTATAACTAATGATTTGTTAGTAAATGAATTAATGCATAACTTGTTATCCATAATTTAATTAAGTGATAGTTTTTGTACCCCAAAATTTGTCCTCTCATTTTATTCAACACATGCCTATTGAGGTCCCCAACTTGCCCTAGGATGACTAAGAATTGACCAGACAAATTCTCCTCCTAAGGCAATGAACCCCAAACTAGGGTTTCAATTTTCATCAAGATTGTTGAGCTCCAATGGTCTCAAATGCATCCCATGGTCCTAATATGTTTTCAAGGTTATCCATGCCAAATTTCATGCCTTGAACAATAAGTTTGCTCCGTCAATTGCTCAAGTATTGGAAAATCAACTGTGTTAGGTCAAAAGTCAATTGTGGCCCATGTACAGTCAAACTTCAAGATTTTTGGTCAACATCAACATTTTGAAGTGATATCCATCATTTTATCAAGGGTTGATCATGATTCCTCAAGAAATGCTCCTAACCCATCAAAAGTCAAAAATGGCAAACTAGGGTTTCTATAGGAAAAGTCAACCAAACTTTGACCAAGCATAACTTTCTCATAATTTATCAGAAATTTCCCAACCAAATCTCATTTTGAAGAGAATCCAATTCCCTACAACTTATCTTCAACCCTCAAGTTTAAGAAATTCCCCATTTGAAAGATACAAGTTCATACATTACAGGTCATTTTTAAAAAGTCAATAAAAGCCACTTTTTCCCAAGACCTTTAACATCAAGATAACATCTTCAAATGCAAAATTGATCAAAATAGGGATTGAATTAGACATCTTGGGCTTTCCAAAAAGTCAAAGATCATCATAATGATATAAAAATTGAGCAAGTTATGGCTTGGCCAAGTTGGGAAAATTTGGGAAATTTCAAGAAATATGCATTGAGCAAAGTTGAGCTTTTAAGGCAATATCTCTTTTTTCTGGACTTCAAACATCTTCCTAAGAGTATAGAGGACTCTTAAAACCATTTTTTCAAAATCTTGATTTTTTTTGCATTTTATATTAATTGTATTTAATTAAAAATCAAATAAGTCAAAATTATTACAAATTATATGGATCAATATGGTTAAGGCTTGTTTTAATGCATGGAGGGGTCCCAATTTTCGTGTACAACAAGTCCAGGATGTCCACATTCATGCAAGTTTGAAAAATGGACAAGATCCCACATTTTTGGCCAAGGTTACATATTGGTATTCATGGCATTCAAATGTTTGTCTATGGCTGTTACAAGCATTACTTTTCATGTCTCCTCACTCCTCTCTATATAAAGAAGGCATTAGAAAGCATCAAAGAAGCACGTGAAGCCTGGAGAACCCCTGCCCATTTTCCAAACAAAGTATCAAATTGTAGAATTCGAATTTCATGTTTTAGCCTGCTTCAGCCCAAACTAAAGATCAAAATACACTCCTGGAGGTTCCCTGAAGTGTTTTCCATCCTTACCAGCCCTTGAAACACCACGAAGCAGCTCCATCAACTCTCAAGGTTTGCTTCATTATTTTTAAATTCATTTTGAACAATTCATATAATATCAATGTATTTTAACCATGTGAGTATTTGCAAGCTTTTGGTTTATTTTGATTGCAGTTTGGATGTCGGAATCACGTATTACCATTTCTAGGGTTTGATCCTTAGAATTGGGGATTCTTAGAACAACCAAAAATAGCCTAAACTAGGGGCACTATCGTGTTCAGAAGATTGAACACAATCGATTCATGGCCTCCAAATTCATTTTTTTTTACGTATTACAGATTTTTTGAAATTACAGGTGCTATAGTGACAAGTGAAAAACTGTCACTATAGATGTTTTATCTACGACGACGGAGATTGGAGAAGATGAAGTGTGACAGTTCCTGATTGGATCATTCAAACTGCGCGTGTTTTTTTACCATATATTGACTTGATTTCGTATTTACTATTTTGGTTTTATTTTGTATAAAGAATGGCAAGGCAACTCAAATGGTGATGAGGCGTGTGTATAAGGGAGAGGACCTGGGTTCAAGTCCCAGGTCAAGCATATTATTTTTCTAATATTTGTTAACTGTAGATTCAGTACTTGTTAGCCATGCCAGTCTATCATATGCCTCCAGACCATAACCATTGGATCTTGATTGATCTAGATCAAATGGTTACCATATGCAGGTGCACCATGAGCTATCAAAGGCTCTCCTCACTGGATCCCAGTAAAAAATTCTGATTTGGGCCAAGCGTTTTTTTTACAACAACACCCCCCCCCCCCCACCATTTTTAGTTTTGATGACCAGGCCCATGTTGTCTATTTTTCTTTTTTTGTTTTATTTTGTTTATCATTTTCAAAAGTCTTTTTTTAATAAACCATAAAAAATCAAAAAATTAATAGTTAGGTTTAGTTTCTTTCTAAAATTATTAATTAATTAATTATTTAAATGCAATTTTATCAATTTAAAATTAAATTAACCTTAGGTTCTTTAATTTAAATTATTTTCTTAACAAAAAGATACCAAAAATATTAGAATTAGGATTCATTTCATTCAACTTTTATTTTCTTAATTAGAAATAAATTTAGGATTAATCATTCTCTTAAATTGAAACAAAAAAAAGACTTTCATTCTTAGGATTTCTATTTAGACGTAATATTTTATTTCGCGCGCATTATTTTTATTCTCGCATTTTATATAATAATGTAACTGAGTATGGAATGTAATAGTCTAGATTTAAAATTCTGCACTTTATTTTCTTGCACCTCTTTCATGTAACTGTCCCGAAGTCCTGTAATAGCTGTAGGACTTTATTTCTCGCTTTTACATCTTATTGCTTGTATATAATTGCTAGTAAGTAGGTGTGCATGAAAAGATTAATCAAATCAATCCTTAGATCAGTAACATAAGATAAATATCTAAAAATTGAACACATTCCTCACACTTGCACCCTTATGGTATACCTCACTTGGTTACCTCGGAAAATAATGGTCATGTCCCTCGAACGTAGGGATATCTTACCAAAGACCCTCAATCTAAAAGTCATCATAAAGATCATAGTCCCTTACTGTCCCTCGAGTTGCCTATGAGAAATGATCATGTCCCTTGATGTTGCCTATACGATGAGAGTCCCTTCGAAATGCTAAGATATCCTTACATTGTTGCCTTCAATGACCATAGCGTCCCTTTCGATAGTCCCTCAACATCTGACAATAGGGCTACCTACTCAATAATAGTAGGATAACACTATCTAAAGGAAAGGAGGAGAAGAACATCCTTTTTCGAGTAGGTAGATAACTCTTAAGTACTTGCTCAAACCTAAGTTTTCACACTTACACACTTTTCAAAAAACGCTTTATCACACTCTAGAGGACTGATACAAGAGTTACCATAGAGCAAACAAAAATACTTTCAAAACACACAAACACAAACAGTTTTAAAAAATGAGCAAGTACCTAAGAGCATGTGGAAAACCACAAATGGAAAGGGTGTTAACACCTTCCCTTTCCATAATCTACCCCCTTACTTAGAAAATCCCGAAAAAGGTCTTTTTCAGTTCCTTTCACCCTTCCTTTGTTGGATAAAAAGAAAAGTCGGTAGCGACTCTTGCTTACCGCAACATTTGCGAACAAAAAACGCAAACCAGTGTTAAATAGTCGGTTCTGCCACCGTATCACAGAACTAGCGACTCTGTTGGGAAAAATAATAAAAGTGGGGTTTACCTTAGGGTCTAGATCATTTTGCTTCTTTGACTGTTAGTTTGCTTTATTTTTAAGCGTACTATTTGGGTTACTATAGATCCTACACCGAATATGGGAAACCTTTTAAGTAAGTAGCAATAGATCGTGGAAGATGTGCAGGGTATACCAATACAGTTGAAGCGATGGCTACATTGATGGAACACTTTGGTTGGTACCGATAGCCCTTGAGTTAATCAAGGAGAATACGGGGCCGCTGCATGGTGTCATGAAGCGTCAACTGACCTTAGAACCTTTAAATGAATAACTTGGCCATTAAGACGTACCGAGATGGCCGTCTTTGGTGTATTCCCAAATTCGGAAGATACTCGATGCTACACTCATTGAGATTTGACTCTTGAGTTTTGTTTGGTTGCAAGTCAGTCGCCTATCGAACGAAACTTGTGGGAAAGATAAATGATATCGAGATCCCTTAGAACCAGATTACTATTTATAGGAAAGGTTGAACCAATCCAACTTCAAGAGGGTATGACCTTAAAGCCCATGCAAGCCTTAAACTTAAGGTCTCTTGTGTGATTTTCTTGTACTTGCTATATCTGTGATTTCTTAGCATAATCATGACATCATGACATGGTATATCATACTAACCATTTCAAGGATTTTCTAGGGCTTATCTTTGTCTTGTTTTGTAGGACATGGCATCCACTCGCAGGAACACTATCCAAATCAACCTTCTGAAAGTACCTCCTCAGCTCAAGGAATTAGGATCAAGGATTCCTGAAAGCTCTCCCTTCACTGAAAACATGGTCAACTTCTCAATTTGGTTACTTCAAACCCCGATGAAGAAATTTTAAAGGTGCTCTTTCAGTTCTTTGACTCATTGCACCACTACTTCACTTTTCCGGATTACCAGTTAGTGCCTCCTATGGAGGAGTTTTCTCAGTTATTAGGGGTACCTATCCTTAATCAACTACCATTCAACGGTACGGAAAGTGACCCAGAGCCTGAAGAGATTGCTCAAGCTTTGTCTTTTCAATGGTCTGATGTAGTGGCAAATTGGGAAACCATAAGAGCTGTCCAAGGATTTCCAGTTAAGTTTCTATTTGAGAAAGCTCACTATTTTTGGGATATCTGGATTTCTAAGCTTTTGAAGAAGTGTTGTCCCTCCTCATCTATGGGATGGTACTATTCCATAACACGGACCAACTCATAGATGTGAATACGGTTAAGATTTTTCTGTCACATAATCCGGTGCCTACTTTACTTGGGGATATTCTACACTCTCTGCTTACTCGCACTCTAAAGAGAAGAGGGACCCTTTTGTATTGCACCCATCTACTAGCTAGGTGGTTTATTTCGCACCTGCCTCGGTCTATTTTGAAGAATGAACAGGGTATGAGATGTTCTCATAGGTTGATGTCCCTTACACATTCGGATATTCATTGGTGTTATTGGTCCTTGGAGAGTGTCACCATCATTGATCACTGTGGGGAATTCCCTAATGTCCCTCTCTTGGCATTATGGGAGGAATCACTTATAATCCTTGTTTGTTGTTGTGACAGCTCAATTACGCTAGAAGGGATGGTCCTCACGACACACTCTTCCAAGGAATCATGTTTGACTATGAGAATGATGTTCAGGGTTATTGCAAGAGATTCATTAGAGCTTGGGGCATGATAAACAAGGTTGATAGCAAGACACGCGGGCACAAGAATTCCATCCCTCTGGAGCCTTACCTCAAATGGATGCAAGATCGTGCTCAATGTCTTATGATGCCTTACCCTGCCATATTACCAGTGATTGTGGAGCCAATTGCTGAAGGAGAAACTCCTTACATTATTCTTCATCCTAACATGCCAACTGATTTCGAGGAGCTACAGAAATCCTGGATCCAACTCAAAGAAGAATGAGATACCTTTAAAACCCAATTTACACCAGTGAGAAGAAGGTTTTAGAGCTCACCAAGATACTTCACGAAGAGAAGAGTATAAATGCTTACATTGCACCAAAGAGGATGCTCCTGTGAGAAGCTTGAGTCTTTCTCTTGCTTGGAGAGTTTATTTTTGCTTTACTACTTCCTTTATAAGCCCAAGAGGTATCATTGTGATCGTTAAAACCTCTTAATACAATTAATGTTTGTTCTCTTTATATTTAAGCAAATTTGAGTCTTAGAAATCCTTGAAAACATTGCATACATATATCATACATATCATTGCATAAGCAGGTCTCAAAGCATTTTTCTCATCCTCTTCGCTGTTTATTTCAGCAATGGCTCTAGAACAATTAGTGAAGGATCTAAAAACTTAGAATGCCCAGTTTAAACAGATGGTCCTAGCTTTGGCCAAGGGGCAAGAAGAACTGAAAGCCCAGATTGTTAAAGAAAAGAAGAAGCCAAAGAAACCAGCTGGTGTGGTGAACTTGGGAAGAAGGATCAGAGGACCAGTGCGGGGAGCCTCTGAACTGATAACTTCATGAAAGGAAGGAGACAATCAAGAGGAGGAAACAAGAGAGGAAGACTCCAGTCCAAAAGAATCCGATGATGAATCTGACTATGGTGAGGAGCAGTCTCCTCCTGCTGATGAAATATACAAACAACTGGAGGATCGTTTGAATGCAATGGAAGTCCAGAAGGTACTAGGTCTTGATTTTGAAGAGTTGTGTTTGGTCTCTGGGGTTGTCATCCCGTAAAAGTTCAAGGTGCCGATGTTCACAAAATATGATGGGATTTCATGTCCCAAGAGGCACCTCCGATCTTATGTGAGGAAGATACAGCCTCACATTGCTAACAAGGACTTATGAGTCCACTTCTTTCAAGATAGTCTGTCCAGAACTAAACTAGAATGGTTATACCAGTTGGAAAGGGCCAACATCCGTAATTGGGAAGTCTTGGCTGCTGCTGATTTCTACAAGCAGTATTAGTACAATGCAGACCTTGCTCCCATCCGTACACAACTCCAAAGTATGTATATGGGTTTGAGCGAGGGATTTAAAGACTATGCTCAGAAGTGGAGGGACTTAGCAGGAAGAGTCCAACCCCCCTGTATGATTGGGAGCTAGTGGATATGTTTCTGGATACCCTGTCTAGTATGTTTTTCAATCACCTGATTGGAATCTTCTCAGCTGGCTTCACTGAATTGATCTTGATAGGGGAAAGAGTGGAAGCTGGAATTAGGAGTGGTAAGATTCAGAAGGATGCTTCCTCCAGTATAGTAAGGAAGCCATTTTCTAGGAAAAAAGAGGTCAGTGTTGTTTACAATCAAAGGAATCATGACAGAACTAAATGTCGTCCAGCGGTAGGGGCTATTATGATCTCTAAACCTGCACCTATTCAACAAAGGAACAATCAACCTAGAACAGAAAGGCCTGTAAGACAATTTACCCAGATAAACATGACTCTGTCTCAAGTTTTGCCGCAATTATTAAAGTCCAATTTGGTAACTTTGAAGGAAGCCTCGGGGAATCCTAATACTGCCTCTCCCTGCTACAATCCAAATGCTCACTGTGCATACCATTCTGAGACTCCGGGGCATGACACGAATGACTGCTGGGCTTTGAAGAACAAGGTGCAGGATCTGATTGAGGCAAAGGAGATTGAATTTGATCCCCCTGAGACTCCCAATTTCATCACTTCACCCATGCCCAAGAACGGCTCGAGAATCAATGCTATTGAAGTTGTCTCCGCCATGGAAGATGCTGACAATAAGTATGACGTGGATAGCTGGATCTTCCCTACTACCAACAGTGGACACAGTAACTAGACAACAAAGGAGTCTGTGCCAATTAATTATATTCAGAAGTAATTGTCTTTCTTGCTTTTGGATATGTAATAAACAATATAAACTTTATGGCCATGTGTCTTACCCGGTGCATAATGGTTTATTTGTGAGGGTTATCATGCTTCAATTTCATATGGAATTAATAAAGCATTGGATGTTTTGCATACAAATTTTGCGCTCTTTGTTTTTCTTTTCTGCTTTTTACTTTGTCAATACAGTTATGCTCTTACACACACTCATGTATCAAATTGTAGATCCATATCCACTCTGGATCCCATTGATAATAGTTCTGCTATTTTCGGTTATGACTTTGAAAATACCATCAACCAAGCCGAGGAAGAAGGTGAGTAAGATTGTGAGGTACCCGGAGAACTTGCCATGCTGTTACAGCAGGAAGAAAGGGCTATACAGCCTCATGAAGAGCCAGTTGAGATAGTGAATTTGGGCACAAAAGAGAACAGAAAGGAGGTCAAGATATGTGCAAATTTGGAGCTCAGTGTCAAACAGCGGTTGATTCATATGTTGCATGATTATGTTGAGATCTTTTCCTTGTCATATGAAGACATGCCAGGACTAGACACAAATATTGTGGTTCATCGTCTGCTAACTAAAGAAGATTTCCCTACGGTAAAGCAGAAGGTCCATCGCATGCGCCCTAAAATGTTAGAGAAAATCAAAGCAGAGGTTATGAAACAGTTCAATGCTGGGTTCCTAGCTGTCACTTCTTATCCCCAATGGGTTGTTAATGTAGTCCCGGTACCTGAAAAGGACGGCAAGGTACGGATGTGTGTTGAATACCGATATTGAAACAGGGAAATCCCCAAGGATGACTTTTCGCTTCCCCACATTAACGTTCTAGTTGACAACACCGTGCAGCACAAGGTCTTTTCCTTCATGGATGGTTTCTCTGGTTACAATCAGATCAAGATGGCACCTGAAGACATGGAGAAGACAAACTTCGTCACACAATGGGGAACTTTCTGCTACAAAGTGATATCGATTGGGTTGAAGAACGTTGGGGCAACCTATCAGCGAGCCATGGTAGCTTTGTTCCATAACATGATTCACCATGAAATAGAGGTCTATGTTGATGACATGATAGCAAGGTCCCAAACTGAGGAAGAGCACCTCGATCATCTGTAAAAGTTGTTTGAAAGGTTGAAGACGTACAAGCTGAGGTTAAATCCGAACAAGTGCACCTTAGGGGTAAGGTCTGGTAAAATTCTAGGTTTAATTGTCAGCGACAAGGGCAGTAGTCCGGGATTTACTTTCCCCGACTAAGAAATATCATAATAGAATCCCATATTCATACATCATGGCATGCGCATACAAATCGCATACAGCATAATCTCATTTTTTTTGAGAACATCATCACAATTCATTTCATATATCATGACATTGCATATGACTAACTCTGTACCTTTTTCAGGTAAAGATCAAATCAACAAACACCACTACTTATGCGACCTGATAGTCTTCTCGAAAGCTACGTATGATGAAGGGCTATTTCAGAAATTTCCTCAAAAATATGTCCTCACAAGACCTTCTCCGGTTCAGTCAGATCGACACTAAGATCTCTCTGATTCCTATTCCAGTTGAAGACGATCCAAGACTCTTTTCTGGCTCAGTTAAATCGACACTAAGATTTTTCTGATTCTTATCCAGTCAAAGTTAATTCAAGATTTTCCTCTGATTTAGTCATATCAACACTAAGATATCTCTGATTCCTATTCCAGTTGAAGATATTCTAAGACTTTTGTCTGGTTCAGCTGAATCGATTCTAAGATTCTTCTGATTTCCATTCCAATTAAAGTTAATTAAAGACCTTCTTTGGTTCAGTCAGATCGACACAAAGATCTCTCTGATTCCTATTCCAGTTGAAGATGATCCAAGACCTTTTTCTGGTTCAGTTAAATCGACACTAATCAATAAAAAACCAAGACCTCTGTTGGTTCAGTTCGAATCAACCATTGATTTGTTACTAATTCTCTTTCGGTAAACCTTTTTCTAGTTCAGTTAAATCGAAACTAAGGTTTTTCTAATTCTTATCCAATCAAAGATAAATTAAGACCTCTGCTAGTTCAGTTTGAATCGACCATTGATTTATTACTGATTCTTTTCCGGTAAATCCTTTCTCTGGTTCAGTTAAATCGACACTAAGATTTTTCTGATTTCTATTCCAGTTGGAGAAACTGCAAAGCCTAGAGTATGACCAGACAATAGTTAAATCTCGTTTCCCCAGTAAGTCGTTGTGAAGCCTGGAATACGACAAGATAGCAGTCAGCCTTATTATCCTCAGCAAATCATTATGAAGCCTGGATCCTGACCAGATAGCAGTTCACTTCCATCTCTTTAGTCAAGAGATAACTTCCCAATAGAGTAATGGATAACCGAAGCTCCTAGACTCTATTCCCCTAAAAAAATCATTCCCCATCGAACTCCTCCTCAGACAGCAGAAATAGGAATCCCCACAAAGAGACTTCTTATGAAGTCAGCATCTATTTTGGATGACATCTTTAAGCCCATCTTCGAAGACTCTCCGTCATATTCCTTGGATGGCATCTTTAAGCCCATCTCCGACAGTATTCTGTCATCTTTTCCAAATGGCACCTGTAAGCCAATTCCCGATATTATTCACCAGCAGTCTCACTTCGGGTGAGTGCAAATTTCTCGGCACTCTAGTGTTCAATCATCTTCCACCTTCAGATCACGAAAGGCAGACAAGCCAATTTACATCCTCAGGTCTAAGAAAATTGAACAGAGGCAACTGTTGTACCCCAATATTTTCCCTCTCATTTTATTCAACACATGCCCATTGAGGTCCCTAACTTGCCCTATGATGACTAAGAATTGACGAGACAAATTCTCCTCCTAAGGCAATGAACCCCCCACTAGGGTTTCAATTTTCATCAATATGGTTGAGCTCCAATGGTCTCAAATACTTCCCATGGTCTTAATATGTCTTCAAGATTATCCATGCCAAATTTCATGCCTTGAACAACAAGTTTGTGCAGTCAATTGCTCAAGTATTGGAAAATCAACTATGTTGGGTCAAAAGTCAATTGTGGCCCATGTACAGTTAAACTTTAATATTTTTGGTCAACATCAATATTTTAAAGTGATGTCCATCATTTGATCAAGGGTTGATCATGATTCCTCAAGAAATACTCCTAACACATCAAAATTCAAAAATGGCAAATTAGGGTTTCTATAGAAAAAGTCAACCAAACTTTGACAAAGCATAACTTTCTCATACTTTATCAGAAACTTTCCAACCGAAGCTCATTTTGAATATAATTCAATTACCTACAACTTCTCTTCAGACCTCAAGTTCAAGAAATGCACCATTTGAAAGATACAAGTTCATACATTACAGGTCATTTTTAGAAAGTCAATAAAAGCCCCTTTTTGCCAAGACCTTTAACATCAAGATAACATCTTCAAATGCAAAATTGATCAAAAGAGGGATAAAAGTAGAAATCTTGGGCTTTCGAAAAAGTCAAAGATCATCTTCATGAGATGAAAATTGAGCAAGTTATGGCTTTCCAAAGTTGGGAAATTTTGGGAAATTTCAAGAAATATGCATTCAGCAAAGTTGAGCTTTTAAGGCAATGGCTTATTTTTTTGGACTTCAAACATTTTTGTAAGAGTATAGAGGAATTTTAAAACCATTTTTGCATAGTCTTGATTTTATTTGCATTTTATATTAATTTTATTTAATTAAAAATCAAATAAATCAAAATTATTGCAAATTATATGGATCAATATGGTTAAGGCTTGTTTTAATGCACGGAGGGGTCCCAATTTTCGTGTACAGCATGTCCACATTCATGCAAGTTTGAAAAATGGAGAAGATCCCACACTTTTGGCCAAGGTTGCATATTGGTATTCATGGCATTCAAATGTTTGTCTATGGCTGTTACAAGCATTACTTTTCATGTCTCCTCACTCCTCTATATATAAAGAAGGCATTAGCAAGCATCAAAGAAGCACATGAATCCTGGAGAACCCCTGCCCATTTTGTAAAAAAAGTAACAAATTGTAGAATTCGAATTTCGTGTTCTAGCTTGCTTCAGCCCAAACTAAAGATAAAAATACACTCGTGGAGGTTCCCTGAAGTGTTTTCCATCCTTACCATCCCTTGAAACACCACGAAGCAGCTCCATCAACTCTCACGGTTTGCTTCATTTTTTTAAAATTCAATTTGCATGATTCATACAATATCAATGTATTTTAACCATTCATATTTAACCGTGTGAGTATTTGCAAGCTTTTGGTTTAGTTTGATTGCAATTTGGATGCTGGAATGACGTATTACCATTTCTAGGGTTTGATCCTTAGAATTTGGGATTCTCAGAACAGCCAAAATTAGCCAAAATTAGGGGCACTATCGTGTTCAGAAGATTGAACACAATCGATCCATGGCCTCCAAATTCATTTTTGTTACGTATTAAGTATTTTTTTTGAAATTACAGGTGCTATAGTGACAAGTTAAAAATTGTCACTATAGATGTTTTATCTAAGACGAAGGAGATTGGAGAAGATGAAGTGTGGCAGTCCCTGATTGGATCATTCAAACTGCATGCGTTTTTTTACCATATATTGACTTGATTTCGTATTTATTATTTTGGTTTTGTTTTGTATAACGAATGGCAAGGCATCTCAAATGGGGATGAGGCGTGTGTATAAGGGAGAGGACCTGGGTTCGAGTCCCAGGTGCAGCATATTATTTTTCTAGTATTTGTTAACTGCAGATTCAGTACTTGTTAGCCACGCCAATCCATCATATGCCTCCAGACCACCACCATTGGATCTTGATTGATCTAGATCAAAAGGTTACCATATGCAGGTTCACCATGAGCTATCAAAGGCTCTCTTCACTGGAACCCAATACAAAATTTTGATTTGGGCCAAGCATTTTTTTACAACAACACCCCTTCCCCCCCCCCCTCCCCCAATTTTGTTTTGATGACCAGGCCCATGTTGTCTATTTTCTTTTTTTGTTTTATTTTGTTTAATATTTTCAAAAGTCTTTTTTTAATAAATCATAAAAAATCAAAAAAAAATTAGGTTTAGTTTCTTTCTAAAATTATTAATTAATTAATTAATTATTTTAATGCAATTTTATCAATTTAAAATCAAATTAGACTTGGGTTCTTTAATTTAAATTATTTCCTTAACAAAAAAATACCAAAAATATTAGAATTAGGATTTATTTCATTCAACTTTTATTTTCTTAATTAGAAATAAATATAGGATTAATCATTCTCTTAAATTAAAACAAAAAAAAATACTTTCATTCTTAGGATTTTTTTTAGACGTAATATTTCATTTCGCGCGCATTTTTTTCTCGCATTTTATATAATAATGTAACTGAGTATGGGATGTAATAGTCTAGATTTAAAATTCTGCACTTTATTTTCTTGTACCTCTTTTATGTAACTGTCCCGAAGCCCTGTAATAGTTGTAGGACTTTATTTGTCGTTTTTACATTCTTATTGCTTGTATATAATTGCTAGTAAGTAGGTGTGCATGACAAGATTAATCAAATCAATCCTTAGATCACTAACATAAGATAAATATCTTAAAATTGAACACATTCCCCATACTTGCACCCTTAGAGTATACCTCACTTGGTTGCCTCGGAAAATAATTGTCATGTCCCTCGAACGTAGGGATATCTTAGCAGAGACCATCAATCTAAAAGTCATCATAAAGATCGATCATAGTCCCTTACTGTCCCTCGAGTTACCTGCAAGAAATGATCTTGTCCCTTGATGCTGCCTATACGATGACCGTCTCTTCGAAATGCTAAGATATCCTTACATTGTTGCCTTCAATGACCATAGCATCCCTTTCGATAGTCCCTCAACATCCGACGATAGGGATACCTACTCACTAATAGTAGGATAGCACTATCTAAAGGAAAGGAGGAGAATAACATCATTTTTCGAGTAGGTAGATAAATTCTAAGTACTTGATCAAACCTAAGTTTTCACACTTACACACTTTTCAAAATACTTTTCAAAAAACGCTTTATCACACTCTTGAGGATTGATACAAGAGTTACCATAAAGCCAACAAAAATACTTACAAAACACACAAGCATAAACAGTTTTAAAAAATGAGCAAGTACCTAAGAACCCGTGGAAAACCACGGATGGAAAGGGTGCTAACACCTTCCCTTTTCATAATCTACCCCCCTTACTCAGAAAATCTCGAAAAAGGTCTTTTTCTGTTATTTTCACCCTTTCCTTTGTTGGATAAAAGAAAAGTCGGTGGCGACACTTGCTTACCGCAACATTTGCGAACAAAAAACACAAACCAGTATTAAACAATCGGTTCTGCCAGCGTATCACAATAACAGTTATAATATAATCTTCAATCAAAAGTCCTGTAAAGCAGTTAGTCAGAAAGATGGATCTATCCTCTTTAATGGAAAGAGAATGAACAACATTTACAAAATAAAACTTTATGAACTGAAAAGTCATAATGTAAAATGCCTATTGTCTGTTAACGATGAGCAATGGGTCTGGCACATAAGATTGGGCTATTAGTATGAGAAGAATATCTCATATTAACAAACTCAATCTGGTCAGAGGACTTTCTAACCTAAAGTTCAGCTCATATGCTCTGTGTGAAGCATGTCAAAAAGGCAAGTTTGCAAAACCCTCTTTTAAAGCAAAAAATATTGTTTCTATCTCTAGACAATTAGAACTTCTGCATATAGATCTATTTGAACCAGTGAAAAATGCATCCATTAGTGGATAGAATTATGGATTAGTGATCGTAGATAACTATAGCAGATGGACATGGGTAAAGTTCTTAAGACACAAGGACGAGTCACACTTTGTTCTTTTCCTTATGTAACCAAGTCCAAAACGAAAAAGATCTTAGAATTGTTAAACTCATAAGTGATCATGGTGGAGAATTTGAAAACAAAAAATTTGAATTATTTTTTAATGAGAATGGCATCTCTCATAATTTCTCTTGTTCTAGAACTCCCCAACAAAACGGAGTTGTAGAACAAAAGAATAGAACTTTACAAGAAATTGCCAGAACCATGACCAACGATACTAACATTGCTAAGAACTTCAGGGAAGAAGCAATTAACACAGCGTGTTACATTTAGAATAAAATCTCCATAATATCTATTCTGGATAGGATCCCATATGAACCATGGATAGAAAGCCCAACATCTCGTATTTCCATCCATTTGGATGTATTTGTTTTATTCTTAACAGTAAAGAATATATGAACAAGTTTGACTCTAAAGCACAAAAGTGTATTATGTTAGGATACTCTGAATGCTCAAGAGGCTACAAAGTATACAACACAGAAACACAGATTGTAGACGAGTTAATCAGTGTCAGGTTTAATGATAAGCTTAACTCTCAAAAGTCAAATAAGATGAATCTTTGGCAGATGTAGAAGTCCAATTTACAGGTACTGAAGACATTGCATCAAAAGTTCTCACAAATAATCACAGTCAACCCCATAAGTAGATGTCACAAATGTTACAGCAAAATTTGAAGAACCTCTCAAGAAAAGACAATCCAGAAGCAGCTTAGCTCATCTGGAAGACAAAATTCTGGGAAAGAAAGAAGACACAATCAGAACAAGATCCACATCCAGAAACTGTGAAGAATCTCTCGTGGGATTAGTTTCTCTGATTGAGCCAACTTCCATTGACGAAGCTCTTTTGGAAAATGATTTGATACTTGCAATGCAGGAAGAATTAAACCAATTCACTAGAAAAGATGTGTGGGATCTGGTTTCGAAACCAAAAGGGTTCAAAATCATTGAACCAAATAGGTATTCAGAAACAAGCTGAATGAACAAGGAGAAGTCATCAGAAATAAAGCACGGCTGGTTGCACAAGGTTATAGTCCTCAAGAGGGGATAGACTATACAAAAACCTTTGCTTCAGTCGCTAGGTTAGAATCTATCAAAATTTTAATTTCTTTTGTTGTAAATAATGGCATCACTCTCTATCTGATGGATGTCAAAAGCGCATTCTTAAATGGATACATTGAGGAAGAAGTTTATGTGCACCAACCCCCTAGTTTTGAAAATTCAAAACAGCCAAAATATGTATTTAAAATAAAGAAATCACTATATGGTCTGAAACAAGCTCCCAGAGCTTGGTATGAAAGTCTAAGTAGTTTTCTGCTAGAAAATGATTTTACCAGAGGGAAGGTGGACACAACTTTATTCTGTAAGCCATTTAAAAATGATATTCTAGTTTGTCAAATTTATGTAGATGATATTATTTTTGGATCTACTAAAGCCTCTATGGGAAGAGAATTTGCTAAGCCTATGCATGTGGAGTTTGAAATGAGCTTGATAGGAGAACTCAAGTTCTTTCTGGGCATTCAGATCAATCAAACTCCAGAAGGAATATACATACACCAATGAAAGTACGTCAAAGAACTTCAAGACCTGATATTCTGTATAGTGTATGTTTATGTGCCAGATTCCAATCAGATCCTAGAGAATCTCATTTAACAACTGTTAAGCGAATTTTCATGTATCTGAAAGGTACTACTAATCTTGGTCTATTTTATAGA
This sequence comes from Vicia faba, assembly GCA_948472305.1. Lineage (NCBI taxonomy): Eukaryota > Viridiplantae > Streptophyta > Magnoliopsida > Fabales > Fabaceae > Vicia > Vicia faba. The sequence goes on from OX451741.1 coordinate 1,197,247,133, forward strand.
AAAACCAAAGAATACAAATTAGTATGGTACTGTGATGCTGATTTCGCTGGAGACAGAGTAGAAAGAAAACGTACTTCTGGAAGCTGCCAGTTTTTGGGAGAAAATCTAACCTCGTGGTCCAGCAAGAGGCAATCCACAATTGCATTATCAACCGCCGAAGTTGAATATATAGCAGCGGCTGGATGCAGCCCACAGATGCTTTGGATGAAAAGTCAACTTGAAGACTTCAATATATTTGAGAGTAACCTTCTTAAACTCTGACAATACTTCTGCCATTTGTTTATCTAGAAATCCTATTTTACATTCTAGGGATAAGCATATAGAAATAAAACATCACTTCATAAGGGACTATATTCAGAAAGGAATTCTCTCTTTAAAATTTATTGACACAGACCATCAATGGGCTGATGTCTTCACTAAACCCCTTTCTAAAGACAGGTTTAATTTCATTCTAAAACATCTCAGCATGAAATTATATCCAGAATAAGAGTTTTGTTTATGTATTCTTTAACCCTCAGATTTTTTTTGTGAACATCTGATAAATATTTCTTCAGAAGTTAAAAGGACAGTTGTATCAGGATCTATCTAAGAAGATTTGAACAGTTTCTAACCTTTTCACTTCAAAGATAGAAGCATGCAGCTCACAACATCAACATTTGTCATCATCTCACAAGAGCTTCTTCTAAGGCTGAACACATGTTCAAATTCTTAAGAGACTAAATCATTGATTGGATGCATTGAGACCCGTGTTGTATCGATAATTATTCTATATCTCCATGCCATCTCCTTATTTTCAGGAATCATTAATGCTATGTAATCATTTCTTTTCACTCTTTTCTTGCTAATTAAGTTTTCTATTTGTTTATAAATACACCATTCACTTTCACTTTTTCACTCTCACTTCTTCTTTATACTATTTGTGTGCAATTTTCTTTCAAAAAACCTTCAAAAATTCTGTGTGAACAATGGCTCTCCTTAAAGTGCTCAAAGCTCTCAAAGTGTTCATGGCTCTTCTTCTTCAACAACAGAAAGGTATGAAGAACCTTCAAGAACACTCCTTACTCCCATTGATTCTCTAGAAGTTATTTGTGAACTCATTGTGGACTTCGTTAGTATGAAATAAAACAGTTACAATCTTACTCCTGATGTCAAACTTTAAGGGTGGACAAAGTATTTTGATCGTCTATTGGGTCCAGTCTTTCCAAGATTAGTTAAATAATTCTGGATTCACGCTACTGCTTCAAACCATCAAGTTACTTATTTTGTGATGGGAAAGAAAATAGTAATTTCTGAAGACCTTATTGCACGCTTGATAGGTCATAACGGCGGAGGCATTCGTTGCAGCGACATGGCAGAAAAATTCTATGACCTAACAACAATTTCAAAAGAGATTTTTTCTTCTGGCCAACCTTCAAACAAAATTAAAGATCTGAAAGATTACTTCAGAATTTGGTCAAAAATCATCTTGGGCTGCATCAACCACAGAAAGCCCATAAGTTCTCTTGATTATATCAACATTGACTAGCAATTTCTTATGTACTTCATTGCAACAAAGGCAAAGGTATATCTTCCTCATCTTATGTTTAATCATATGAAGACAAGCGTCAAAGAGACTAGAGAAGACGAAAGGACTAAGAAGGACTGGATACCTCTAGGCAGGCTCATATCAGATATTCTGACGGAAAATAAACTGGTAGAATATCTGACTGAAGCACAACAGGTTAGCACTCTGAAAGCATGTGCTGGAAAACCTCTTAATGCAAAGAATCTGAAGAAGATGAAAATCATTGACACAATCAAGAAGGATCCAACTGTTACAACCAAGGAAGTCATTACAACAAGAAGAGTTCCTCTGAAGGATTTCCCTCTTTTCTCTCAAACAGATGCTTCTCCAGAAATTATTGTCAGATATCTGGAAGCTTGCAAAATGGACAGGACTATTCCTGAGGTGAACATTCACGATCTGCGATAACATGCTCCAGAGGTTTCCCTCAAGAAATCAAGGAAAAGGAAAGTTGCTGGAGAAGGAGCTTCTTAGAAGGTACCCAAGGCTGCTAAGAAGAAAGGTAATTCTTCTTTTATTTCTGTTGTGGAATCAGTTCTTTTATCAACATTTGAAACCCCCTCCTCCCCAAAACCCACAGAAGACCTTTCACCATAAACCTTTTATGATTTTGATATTGAGTTTGACCCTTCACTTACTATAGAAAACATTCTGGACGAACCACATTCTACTACTACCCATCCTGACCAAAATCAGCCAGAACTTGCTTAAGTTCTTTCTGATATTGATCAATTTGATCTAGTGTTCCAAGCTTCCCAATCAGAAAATCCAAACTCTCAAGCTCCCCACTATGAAAATCCAAACTTTCATGCTCCCCGACCAGAAAATCCAAATCTTGACTCTGATACCACTTCACCCATTTCTGGAATGACATGCCCTCTCATAGTCCGACAACCACTCATAATCCACGACATTCCAGAAATTCCATCTCCCTACCATTCCATTCCACCAAACACACCTCATTCACCCTTTATCATTTATAATTCTCCCTCTCCAATCAACCCTCCAGAAGATCACCTACGTACAATAAAAGACATAAACACTGGACAATCATGCCTCTAGCTCTCTAAAAATTTCCATCCCAAAACCAAAACCAATAATCACCAAGGCAGATGTTGGTAAAACTTTGCTGATTTTTTATACAGAAATAATTGAATGGGTTAACTCTCTGAAGCTATCCTGCTTAGAAAATCTGAATCCTACTGCTTTTGATTCACACTGGAACTAGTTCAGAAAATGGTTCAATTCTAAATCCTAGAAACTCCAGGAGTTGAGTTATGAAATGGATCAACAAAACTTCCATGATCAGCTGAATGTTTTAAAAGATCAAGTTCCATGCCACTGGGAAAAGAAACCTCTTCTTCTGCTAGACAATGCCCCCTGGGGAGATCATCATCCTTCAGAAGTTGATGAACCATGCTTTGTTACTCTACCTCTGGTTGTGGTTCAAGAAAAAGGCAAATAAATTGAAGAAGCTACTGAGTCAGAATCTGCCACAGCCTTCTCTAAAAAGGTGGCACCTTCTGCTGATATACCTTCTTCATCTCTAGTTCTGCAAACTCTGGAGGAGTTTAAGAAAGAAAATGCAGTGATCAAGGAGAGACTAGGCAAGCAACATGACACGTGCAAGGAAATTAAAGGGATGTTGGGAAAACAAGAAGAGTCAAACACTCAGATTAAGAATTTGTTGGAAGCCCTATTCACACGACTTTCTCCACCTCAGTCTTAGTTGTGAAAATTGTTTTCTGTACTGTGTTCAATTTTATGTGTGTGTTATTTTCTTTTGAATGTGTTATTGCAATCCTTTTTAATACAACTCTTCCTTAATTGCTTAAACGGATTTATATTGCTTTTTGATTCTTGACAAAAAGGGGGAGAACGTAAGATATTTCTAATAACAGTATCGAGACACAGTCTCAAACATTTTGAATATCATAACTTCTCGTTTTATTTCTCAAGGAAAAACAGGAACAAAACTCTGGTGAAGACAGAAGTAGATGCATCAAAAACTCTGATCAGAATAAACTTCAGGGAAGTATTTCATCTCTATTTAAGTATTCAACTCAGAGGGAGACCTTCAAATTCCTTATGTTCTTTCTGTTTCTATTGAAATATCCTAGTTTTTGTCATCATTAAAAAGGGGTAGATTGTTAGAAAATTATTTGATTCTACAACCCTTGAAAGAGTTTTGATGATAACAAAAGAAAAGAACAATTATGCTCCCTAAAATTATATTCTGTTTTGCAGAGAAGTTCTAATGGAAGAAGATCAGAAGATGCGCTAAAATGATGTTTCAAATCTGATTATAAACATCTTTGAAATAAGTTCTAACACTGCAAACATAACTCCGTGTTTCTGATCTACAAAGTTCTGAAGCAAGCAACAACGATTACTTTCATCTTCTAAAGCAAGCATGTTCTGAAGCGTTACAAATCAATTATTTCCATTTCAAGAGTAACGGCTGGAAGGGAACAATGATCTTTATTTTTGGAAAGCACCTTAATTGTCATTGATCAATATTCCAAATGCTCCTACACGCTTCACCTATTAAAACAAAGCTTTGAGGATAAATTTTTTTATGATTTTCACACACACAATAATGCTTCTATCACTATCTTCCTCAAACATACAAAATTCAAATTGTGTACAACATCCTTGTGATACTGTTTTATTAGAAAACATTCTTGTACACTTTTATTAATACATTATTTAGAGAAATTCCTTGAGAAAAATCTGGTTGTGGTTTATACTCAAGAAGACTTTGACGGTTGTCAAAGTAGATTTGTAATCAAGATTGATTAGTGGATTAAGACCTCGTTGAGAGAGGTGAAATCACCTTGGCAGGTGGACTGGAGTAGTTTGAGTTCAAACGAACCAGGATAACCAATGTGTACTTTTCTTTAAGTTTTAAAAATCCCAATTCAAACCCCCCTTTCTTGTGTTTTTCCATTCTTCAAAAACTTATCAAAAATCTCACAAAACTTCAAAGAACCCTAAAAACATTAAACCCTATTCACGGTGCCCTTCATCAAAAACTAATCATCATATTTATTCCTAGGAAGGATAGAGGGTAAGATGAGATCAATTGCAACAATCTAAAGGGATCAAAACACCCATGCATGCAACACCACCTTATCGTTCTTTCATGAATTCATAATTTTGCTTTCATACCGTTTTGATTAAATCTAACATTACTAATGTGTCCCTGAGGTTTATTAGTACATGTTGAGATGCATCGTGGAGGTCCCATGCAACCAGAATTGAGATGCACCATAGAATTGAGACCTAAAACTTTTCCTCAAAACATTCCCTATTTTTTACAAAAAACCTTTTTCAAAACCCTACCATTTTCACAAACCCTAATTAATTTTTAGGTCTTCATTTAATCAATTATTTTTTATTAATAAATTAACTAGTTTTTAGGTTCTTAATTAATTAAAATCAATTTAGGGTTTGATTAACTTAATTGATCGATTTCTTTTTTTAACTAATTAAAATTAATTAGGTCATTAGGTTAACTGTCAAACTTTTATATCAAACAATCACAAGATGATTTCCTTTTCCTTTTGCTTTTGCTTTCACGTATTTTATTATTTTCGCGTTTGTTCCCAATTATGTATCTGTTTACGGTTTGTAATAGATAAATTACGATTTTTCTATCCCGCCCCCTCATTTTTTCTTTTTGTACCCCCATTCCCGAAGCCTTGTAATTGAGTAGGGTTTTGCTTTTTTGCACTTATATTTTCTTATGCCTTGTACATAACTGTTAGATGTATGCTAATAGAGTTTGTATGGCAAGATTAAAAATAATCGTAGAAAACCCTAATTTAAAAATAAATTAACTGAAATCAAATTACTCTCCACACTCGCACCTTTAGGGTAACCTCACTTGTTGCCTCAAAAAACAACCATGTCCCTCGATTAAAAAGATCGTAGTCCCTTGATGGCCCTTTTGAATGCTGCCTTCGGTAAACGATCTAGTCCCTTACAATAAAATTGCTAAAGTGCCCCTACGAGTTACCTTTATTACTGTATAATGACCCGCGTCTGTCACTTCACATCCAATGATAGGGATTTCTACTAACTAATGGTAGTATAACACTATCTAACGGAGGAGGAAAAGAATGATTAATACTTTGAGTAGGTAGATAACTCTTAATCGCTTGCTCGCGAACATTTCAAAACATCTTTTTCACACAAAACACTTTTCTGAAATATTTTTAAAAACAAACACTTTGTACGTTTTCTTAACCAATACAAGAGTCATTACAAAGTTGACTTACTATTGGCATTTTTTCAAAATACTTTCAAACACACAAATACAAAGCATTTTCAAACAAAGTGATCTAGTGATTAAGAGCCCTTAGATAACTATGTATGAAAAGGGTGCTAACACCTTCCCTTTTCATAACCCACCCCCCGAACTCAAGAAAATCTCGAAGGTCTTTCCAGTTCTTTTCAGCATTTCATTATTGGATAAAAGAAAAGTCGGTGGTAACTCTTGTTATCCACAACATTTATGATAAAACGCAAAACCAAGTCATTTCTCCCACCGTATTACAATATGTTTATGATGCCAAAAGTTAGGGCATGTATTTCGTATGTATATGCACTAAGTGTTTATGAACGCTTTTGATAATTTTATCAATTTAGACGATTGGGTTCTTTGAGTCACCGAGTTCCCAACATTGTCTTTTGTTTTGTTGTGATATCTCCAAGTTTATTTGTATCTTGATATACTAGCGTGGACAATGTCAATGTGATTTTGACGATTGTGTTGTGGGTGCAATCGTGGATTTCTTTTGACATTTATTCTAACCAAAGTGTTTTTTGATATGATTTTTGTATTCTAGATGTAATTATGATAACATTGAAATGTATGAGACTGTTTACACTTTGACGAAATGCTGATGGAATTGCATGAGGTTGCTCATTCTCGTAGGGCTTCCTACGAATAAAATGATGATGATATGCATAAATGATCAATGGTATTTACACAGTTATTTATCTTTAACTGCAATTATCTTTTCTTTATTGTCGAGTGTTTTATTTCATTTTACCGCATTTTATTCTTTGGTTGTGTATTTTAGTAATTTCAGGGTCAGAGAATGAATTAGGACAATTAAGGGCAAAAAAGTGAAAAAACTCGGAGTTTTGGAAAAAGTCAAAAATCCACCTAAAGGAGGCCTGACACAGCCACCCGTATCGCATGACACAGGTCGTTTCAGGATGGGCGAATGAAGAAATATGGAAGTCAAGGGTTAAACACGGGCGGTCGTGTTTCCTGAAACGGGTCGTGTTGCAACCCCGGGGACCTTAAAAGACGTTTTGGGAGTTTAAGGGCCAACACGGGCAGCCGTGTTGTCTGACACGGGCTGTGTTGGCCTCTAACACTGATTCCTTATTTTTTTCATAAGTTTTTCATATGTTAAGGTGTGAGGGAATTTTTGGTAATTCCAACCGACCTGGATGAATGACGACTATTTAAATGAGTTTTCACAAGGAATAAAGGGACTTTTGGAGCAGTGAAGAATATTTTACACAATTGGAGATTGGAGAAGTTAAGGTTTTCAGAGAGCGGGAGATTTTCATGTGTGGAAGCAATTGAAGATCAAAGTTCATCTCAATCCTTGTAATGTCTATATTTTGTTTTATGATTATTTTGAAAAATATGAATAGCTAAACCCCTCAATGCTTTGGGGTTACCCTGATTTGAATCTATAATAATTATGAATTCCTGAGTTCTTTAATAAAGTCTTCTATATTCGATTTAATTGTATAATGTTTTTATGCCTTCCCGATCGGAAAAATTAGGATTAATATACGGTTAACAACCAGCTGGACCGTGGTTGTTAAGGTTTTTGTATAATTAGAGTATAGTAAATATCACCTAGCACTAGGGATACCCTATAGTTATAGGACTTTACCCTTGATAAAATAAAGGCTTGACTCCATGATATATCTCTAAGAACTTAGGATTTAGCATGGATGGTTAAAGGTTTTCCCACTAAGGACTTAGGGGAAGATAATCTAAAGGGTTGGTAATTGAAGGATATGAACTTGTTGAAGAGATCAGGATTCAAAGTTGTTACAGGAAAATTATACAACACACCCTAGCATTCTCCTCATATCTGTGAAAAATCCCTAATTTACATTCTGCTTATTTTTATTTTTGCTAAGTGACAATTCCTAAATTAAAAACCCAGTTAATGTTTTTATTTAATTGAACTCGATAATTGCGTGCAATCCTTGAGATCAACATTCTGGGAATTTCCCATTATTACTACAAGGCAAAAATAGTACATAAAAGGTTTATTTTCCGAAAGTTTCATAACTTGATCCTTGAAGACATTCAGCTGATCACAGATGTTTTGCCGAGCATAATCATAGTTTAGTTCCTTCAGCTTTATGGATTCATGATTAAACCATTTTCTGAACTGGGTCTAGAGGGAGTCAGTAACAGCTGGGTTGAGATTGTTGATGCAAACCTCCTTCAGATTATTGACCCATTCTTGCATTTTTGTCTCAAAATCCAGCAACAATTTACCAACATCTAGTTTGGTTGGTTTGGGTTTGGGTTTTGGAACGACTATTTTTTTGGAGGAATTTATTAGGTAATTCGAGGCTTATTGATCAATGATAATTTGCAGAGGATCTTCTGATTATTCTATGGGAGTATGATGATTTGGGGAGTTATGAAGGGAGAGAGGTGAGTTTGGTGTTGATGTATGTGGAGATCGAGTATCTGGGATGATATGGATGTCCTATGATTGAGGGATGATGATATTTTGTGGTTCAGGGTTGTTGAGAGGACAAGTTATGCCTTGTATTTCTAGTGTTATTTTAGGAATTTGTTATTCAGAGACAACATTTGGATTTTCTGGTTGGGGAGCGTCATTGGATGGATTATACTGATCAATATTATAAAGAACTTGGGAAAGTTCTGCTAAGGTTGAGTAGTATAGGTAGAAGAAGGGTTGATCAAAGTTTATTAGTGGTTGTGGTTGTGTTTGTTTCAATGTTAAAATCATCAAAAGTTTATGGTGAGGGATGTTCAGAAGGTTTTGGAGATGAAGAAGGTTCAGATGTTGATAAAAGTAATGATTTAACAACATAAAAGAAAGAAGAGGTACATTTTTCTTAGAAGCTTTAGGAGTCTTGTTAGAAGTTCTTTCACCAGCATCTTTCCTTTTCTTCGACTTTGTGATGATTACCTCTGGTGGTTGAGGAATATTTTGAATGTTAATATCAGGAACAGTTTCATCCTTTTTGCAAGCATCCAAATATCTGACAATGACTTTAGGAGGATCTTCTTGAGTGAATAGGGGAAAGTCATCCACACGAATTCTTCGTGTAGACTTCCTTTACGATTTTTGTTGGGTCCTTCTTGATGTGACCTATGATCTTGATCTTTTTGAGGTTTCTAGCGTTGAGGGTTTTTCCAACGCAGGTTTCTAGCCTACTTACTTGTTGAGTTTCACTCAGATGTTCTATCAGCCTGTTTTCTGTCATAATATCTAAGATCAGCCTTCCCAATGGAATCCAATCTCTTTTGGTTTTCTCATCTTCTCTTATATCCTTGACTATGGTTTGCAGATGATTGAATAGAAGGTATGGAAGGTTAATTCTAACCTTGGTAGCAATGTAGTACATAAGATATTGTTGATCAATATTGATATAGTAAGGGAAACTTGTTGTTTTCTGTGATTGATACATCCCATAATGATTCTAGCCCAGATTTTGAGGTAGTCTTTCATATCTTTAATCTTGTTGGGGTGAACTCCAAAAGAAAAAATCTCTTCAGAGACTTTCTGCAGATCAGATTTTATTTTTTCCATGTCATTACACCTGACTCCGGTTCCATCATGTCCAATAAGAGTTGCAATGAGTTTCTCAGTGATGATGATCTTCTTCCCCATTACAAACAAAGTAACTTGAAGATTTAACACTTTTGCAAGAATCCAGAATTCCTTAACCAATTTTGGGAAAACAGGACCAACCTATCAAAGAAATTTGTCCACCCTTGAAATTCAACATCAGGAACAAAATCATACCCATTTTCTTGAATACTCTTGAGATCTAGCATAAGTTCATAGAGAACTTCAAAGTTCTTGACCGGTGTGAGGATGATTCTTTTTGGTTCGGTGTAGTTCTCTTTGTTTGGGATAAAACTTGATTTAGGAATGGTGTTTGTATGAATGATATCTTGTGAAGTGTGTTGTTGAGAAGAGGGAGCTATTTTTCAAAGGATTTAGGGTTTTAGAAGAGAAAAAAATGCAAAGAAAATGAGTGTGTGAAGGTAATGGTGAAAAGTGTACGTGAGAAAGGTGTATAAATAGGCAACGAAGAAAACATGAGATTAATTACAATTCAAAAAATTAAACATAATGATTAAAATAATTAAATTATTTATGACAAGGGAGAGGCGTGAATATATTCAAAACAGTTATCAATGTGAATCGCGCCTCAATGCATCAACTCAAACATTTTGGCCAACCAGAGTGTGAACACCTGTTCAATCTCAGAGAAAGGTGTTACGTTTTGGGTTGACAAATTTTGATGTGGTGAACTACTGATACTATCTTGAAATAAAATGTTTTGCCTTATGTTCAGTTCTTCTAGATAGTTTTTGAGTCAATGTTCCTTCTCACTTCTGAAGAAGTATTTCTTAGATTGTTCACAAAATAAAATAATTATCAGAACATTCAGAAGGTTAAATATGTAGAAATTTAATATCTTTTAATTATGGACAAGATTCCATATTGAGATGTTTCAGAATGAAATTAAATCTATCTTCCACAAGGGGTTTTATAAAAATGTCAGCCCATTGATGATATGTATCTATAAATTTTAAGAAAAGAATCCCCTTCTGAGTATAGTCCATAATGAAATGATGTTTGATTTCTATATGTTTAGCCCTAGAATGTAAGATATGATTTTTAGAAATACAAATATCGGAAGTATTATCACTTAGGATGGGAATGGTACTCTCATATATATGATAATCTTCAAGCTAACTCTTCATCCAGAGTATCTGAATACTGTATCTAAATGCAGCAATATATTCAACTTCAACAGTTGATAGTGCTATGGTGGATTGTCTTTTAGCTGGGCCAAGATATCAAGTTGTCTCCTAGAAACTGGCAACTTCTAGAACTGGTTTTTCTTTCTATTTTATCTCCAAAAAAATCAGCATCGCAATACCCTACTAATTTGTATTCTTTGGATTTTCTATAACATAGACCAAGATTAGTAGTACCTTTCAGATACTTGAAAATTCGCTTAATTGTTGTTAAGTGAGATTCTCTAGGATCTGATTGGAATCTAGCACATAAATAAATTCTATATAGAATATCAGGTCTCGAAGCGGTTAAGTAAAGGAGAGAACCAATCATACCTTTGTAGAGCTTCTGTTCTACTCTCTTACTTACCTCTTCCTTTTCCAAAATGCATGTAGGATGCATTGGAATTTTGGATGGCTTACTTATTGACATGTCAAATTTCTTCAGAAGTTATTTAATATATTCACTTTGATGTATAAAGGTTCCTTCTGAAGTTTGATTAATTTGAATTCCTAGAAAGAACTTGAGTTCTCCCATCAGACTCATTTCAAACTATGCCTGCATAGACTTTGCAAATTCTTTTCCCAAGGAGGCTTTAGTAGACCCAAATATAATATCATTTACGTAAATTTGAAAAACCAAAATATCATTTTTAAATGTTTTACATTATAAGTCTTCTTCCATTTTCCCTCTGGTAAACTCTTTTCCTAAAAGAAAGTTACTTAGTCTTTCATACCATTCTCTAGGAGCTTGTTTCAGACCATATAACAATTTCTTAAGTTTATAAACATATTCTGGATGTTTTTTATTTTAAAAACCAGGGGGTTGGTGTACATAATCTTCTTCATCAATATAACCATTTAGAAATTGACTTTTGACATCCATCTGATAAAAAGTGTTGTACTTATTTACAATAAATGAAATTAAGAGTCGGATATATTCTAACCTGGAGACTAGAGAAAAGGTCTCAATATAGTTTATCCCTTCTTGTTGATTGTAACCTTGTGTAACCAGTCGTGGTTTGTTCGTGACAACTTCTCCTTGTTCATTTAGCTTGTTTTTGAAGACCCACTTAGTTCTAATGATATTGAATTCTTTTGGTTTTGGAACTAGATCCCATACATTGTTTCTAGTAAATTAATTAAGTTCTTCCTGCATTGTAAGTATCCAATCATTGTCTTGAAGTGCTTCATTTATGGAGGTTGGTTATATCAGAGATACCAATCCCCTAGAGACTCTTCAACTGTTTTAAAAGTAGATCTTGTTCTGATTGGATCATTCTTCTTTCCGAAATCAGATCTTCAGAGTGTGTTGATCTGCTTCTTGGTTGTCTTATCTGAATGGGTTCTTCAGATGTTTCTGTAGCATCAGTGTTGATTATACTTATGACTTTTTCAACATTGGTCTTGGTTTTTGAGCTTTTGTTTTCAAAATATATGTCTCAGGTACCTCTAATTTGAACTTCTATATTTGCAAAGTTTTCAACTTGCTTTAACTTTTGAGAGCCAAGCTTATCATCAAATCTGACATTAATGGATTCTTCCATAATTCGTGTTTCTGTGTTATATACTACATAGCATTTTGAGCGTTCATAGTATCTTAACATGAAGCACTTTTGTGCCTTAGAATCAAACTTGCTCAGATGTTGTTTGGTGTTTAAAATATAACAAGTACATCCAAATGGATGGAAATAAGAAATGTTGGGCTTTATGTTCTTCCACAATTCATATGGAGTCTTTTCCAGAATAGGTCTTATGGAGATTCTATTCTGAATGTAGCATGCTATGTTAACTGCCACTACCCATAAGTCTTTAGCAATGTTAGTCTCATAGATCATGGTTCTGGCGATTTCTTGTAGAGTTCTATTCTTTTGTTCTACAACTCTATTTTGTTGGGGAGTTCTAGGACAAGAGAAATCATGGGAAATTCCATTTTCATTAAAAAAACTTTTCAAAACTTTTATTCTCTAATTCTCAACCATGGTCACTTCTGACTTTTACAATTCTAAACTCCTCATTCTGAACTTGGTTACATAAGGTAGAGAACATAGAGTGTGAATCGTCCTTGTGTCTTAAGAACTTTACCCATGTCCATATGCTATAGTCATTTTCGATCACTAATCCATACTTATTTCCGCTAATGGATATAGTTTTCATTGGTCGAAACAGATTTATATGCATAAGTTCTAATGGTCTATAGGTAGAAATAACATTTTTAGATTTAAAAGAAGGTTTTGTAAACTTTCCTTTTTGACATGCGTCACACAAAGCATCTGAGCTAAACATCAGGGTTGGAAGTCCTATGACTAGATTGAGTTTGTTAATGTAAGATATTCTTCTCATACTAACATGCCCCAATCTTTTGTGCTAGACCCATTGCTCATCGTTAACAGACGTAAGGCTTTTTACATTCTTACTTTTCAATTCAGAACGTTTAATTTTATAAATGTTGTTCTTTCTCTTACCATTAAATAGGATTGATCCATCTTTCTGACTAACAGCTCTGCAAGACTTTTGATTGAAGATTATATCATAACCATTGTCACTTAATTAACTTATGGAAAAAAAATTATGTATTAATCCATCTACTAAAAGAACATTAGTTATAGAGGAAAGTGTATTGTTACCAACAGTTCAAAAACCAATGATTTTTCTTTTCTGATTGCCTCTAAAACTTACATATCCTCCAGATTTATGCTCCGAGCTTTGGAACATATGCTTTCCTCCCGTCATGTGTCGAGAGCATCCAGAGTCCAGGTACCAAGACTGGTGTTTCAACTCTGTTGCTAAGGACATTTGCAACATAGATAAGTTTATCCTTAGGTACCCATATCTTTTTGGGTCCTTTTTGGTTAGAGTTTCCAAAATTTTGATTGAATTTTGATTTTACATAAGAGTTTACAGAATATGATTCACTAGTATATTTTATATCATGTGTGTGTCCATACGTGAAATGTGAGTTCAGAGGTGTTTGTTTTATGACCATGGCATCTACTTGTTTTGGTTAATATGGTTCTTCCCCTATTTGTTTCACATATCCTATACCTTTTCTACCGTTTCTGCTAACTCCATAGATCATTAAAGTGATCTTGCTTTTATCTATGTTTCTAGCTAGAAGTTTTTGAAATATATAATCATATTCTTTTATGATTTTATCAGAACTAGTTGAAACTTCTGAGATAGATTATTTCTGAGCTTTTTTTAATTCATTAATAAAGGTTTTTTCATTTTCAAGTTTAGAATTGATTTCTTTTAGCTCAGATTTTTATGCTTTTAGTTTCCTAGTTTATTTAGTTTCAGATACTATGCCATGTTTCAAGTTCTTGTATTTGCTTTGAAGTTGCTGATATTTTTCAAGAATTTTTGATAGACTATCTTCTAATTGAGATCTAGAGAATTTAGAAAATACCTTTTCTGCGTTTGAGTCTGATTTAGATTTTGATGAATTTGTGTCATCTGATATGTTGTCCATTAATACTATATTGTCTCGTTCATCTTCTGATTCAGATTCCTCTTTAGAAGATTCTGAGTCATCCCATGTTTCCATAAGACTTTTCTTTGACAAATTTCTTCTTCGGCTTTTCTTTCTGAAGTTTGGGGAAAACGCTTTTGCAGTGGCCTGGATCTTTGTATTTGTAATAGACAACGTATTTGTTTCTTGACTTTTTGTATCCAGAGATGATTCCGAGCGATTATCTGATCTTTTAAGGTTTCTGAATTTCCTTTGTCTGTCCTTCCATAGCTGATGGACTCTTCTAGAGAGAGGAGATAGTTTGTCTTCTGCTGATGAGGATCCCCCATAGCTTTCTTCTTATGCCTGAAAATATTTAGTTTCATATTTTTTATTAGATTTAAGAGCAAGAGACTTAACTTTCTTCTGGGGCTCATCTTCTTCTAGTTTTATCTCGTGACTTCTCAAGGAGCTGATTAGTTCCTCAAGTTATATTTTTTTCAGATCTTTGGCTAGCATTAATGTTGTGACCATAGGTCTCCACTTCTTGGGTAAGCTTCATATGATTTTCTTTACATGATCTATTATTGAGTACCCCTTGTCCAGAACTTTCAATCCAGCAACCAAAATTTGATCATTAAGAACATTGTCTCAATTGCTTCATCTTCTTCCATCTTGAAAGCCTCATACTTCTGAATGAGTGCAAGATCTTTTGTATCTTTTACTTGTGTGTTGCCTTCATGCGTCATTCTTAGAGATTCAAAGATGTTCTGATCCGAATCTATTTGTTATCTTCTCATACTTAGTGCATGAGATGGCACTCAAAAGGATGGTTTTGGCCTTGTGATGATTTCTGAACTCTTTCTTTTGTTGATCTGTCATCTTCTTTCTATGAATCTTCTGGCCGCTTGCATCAACTGGATGAATATAGCCATCAGTTACCATGTCCCAAAGATCAGCATCATGACCTAGAAAGAAACTTTCGATTTTTTCTTTCCAGTAATCGAAGTTTTCACCATCAAATATTGGAGGTCTTCCGCTGATTTTGTTTCTCATCATAGTTGTTGTTTTGACTTGGTTCCTCCATAGTGTTTTTCTTTTTAGGACCTTTTTCTTACACGGTTAAGTGTTAGCACCCAGATTTGACGCTCTGGTGCCAATTGAAGGACAGAAAAACACAAGGGGGGTTTAAATTGGGGTTTTCAAAAAATAAAACAATATAACTCATTAGTTATCCTAGTTCACTTGAACACGAAGCTACTCCAATCCACCCGTCAAGGTGATTTCACCTCTCTCAATCGAGGTCTTAATCCACTAATCAATGATGATTACAAATCACGAAGACAACTATCAACATCTTCTTGAGATCAAACCATAACTCGGTTTCTCAAGGAAATACAATTCCAAACAATTATACAATGTGTTTAGAAATGCTTCTAACAAGTTATATCACCACTGACGTTTACACAAATTATAACACAAAGAATAACTTAAGAGATAAAAAGATATGAGAGTAATTAGAGCGCTCTTTTGTTCGTGTACGTGAGAGTTATTTTGATCCATCTTCATAATCCCCTTTATATAGAAGTCAGGTTCAAAGATCCGTTGGAGACATATATGTTTATTTTGGAAGTTTGATGATTTGAGGCTTAATATCATTTCCAAAAATACAGGTTTTGTTCCCAGTCATAATGTTTCAGTCGTTACTTTCTTGATCCTGTATTGATTGTGATTAATGTGATGTTGGATCTATAGACCTTCAGAGTAATTTGAACTTGAGTGCTTGGTATCAGAACTTTAATTTGATGAATACATTGAAAACTCTTTGTTCTTTCAGAACTTTCCTATCATAGTATAACTGGCATATTGGTGCTTCTAAAGTTTAACTTTATCATCAGAACTTCTTTTACTGGTGTGTCACTTTTAGTTTCGCTTCTGAGCTTCTTATATTCATGTTCTCTTTAGAGCTTAATATATGATTATTCACGTCATTATTTTCTTAGCTTTCATCAAAACTTCTCTGGACATTTAATCAAATGATTAGAGTGCATAATTGTTCTTCACAATAATTATGTATTTGTTATTGTGATCGGTGGATCTGGAACTGACTGTTTAACGCTGGTTCGCAAAATGTCGCGGAAGCAAGAGTCGCCACCGTCTTTTATTTTCTCCAAATGGAAAGGACAAAAGCACAGAAAAATTCCTTATAGAGATTGCTCTCGGTTCGGGAGGTAGATTATAGAAAGGGAAGGTGTTAGCACCCTTTCTATCCATGGTTATCCATGGGCTCTTAGATACTTGCTCATTGTGTTTTCAAAAATGGTTTGTTTGCTTTTCAACTGTGGGTTTTAAAAAGTTTCTTTGAAAATTCCAGTTCGACTCTTGTATCGGTCCTCAAGAGTGTTTGAAAAATTGCTTTCGAAAGCTTTTTGAAAAGGTGTCGGTGTGAAAAGTATTTTTTGAATTTGTTTTGAAATTAGAGCAAGTATCTAGAGTCGTCTACCTACCCTAAGGAATTCGTCTATGTAAATGTCCTTTAAAGTAGTGCCATCCCACCATTGAGAGGTAGGTAGCACCACCGTTGGAGGTGTTCGGGTCAATTCGAAGGTTCGGGACATGGTGATCACCAGAGCAATGGGAAGACACCTTAGAAGCTACCCTCATGCCAGGTTCCCGGATCATGAGGACTTACTAAGACATCCTCTACCCGACGATCACCTTTCGAGGCAAGGCAACAGTGAGGCGTACCCTAGGGGTGGTGTGTTATTTGTGTGTCAGATTCAGATATTTTATCTTGTTCATGTCAAAGTGATCTATGCGTTTGTTTTTATTTTTGTCCATTCATTCTTGCATGCATTTGTTAACAGTTAAAAATTGCGAGAAAGATAAAATTCTAAACTATTACAAAAGGCGCGGGTCCACATCGCCAAAATTTCCAAGACCCGATTTGACAGAAAAATAAAGAATTAAGATAAAGGTAAAATGCGAGAAATTAATTACACGGCTTTGGGAGAGGTACATAAAAATTATACGAAAAGAAAATAAATGCGCGATTTGAATTAAAGTTGAAACGAAGGCGTTGGACCCTTTTTTATTAAATTAAATTAAACAATTATTAAATTAATAAAATTAAAGAAAAGAAATTGTTTTTTTGGTTTTTTTTTGGTATTTAGGAGAATTTAATGGAATTAAACCTAATTCTACAATTTTTATTTTATTATGAAAACATATTAAAGTTTAACCTAAAATTAACCCTAATTAATTGATGCGATTTAATTCATAAAAATAAATAGTTAATTATTAGTGAAAAAGAAAAGAAAAAAGGATAAAAATTAATTAAAACTAATTCTACCAATTTTAAAATATTTAAGAAAATGTTAAGATTTAAACCTAAATTAGAAGAAAACTAAGTTAATTATGAATTTTATTTACAAAAAATACTAATTAAATAAAGGTATTTAATTTTGTCTTTTTCTGATTTTTTGTGTTTTTTATATTATTGTGAAAATAATTAAATTAAAAGAATTAATTAAAATAAAGACAATAATTGAAATAAAAAGATAAGAAAAAGAAAGAAAATTCAAACCATGGGGGGTTCTGTCCCCAGTAGGAGGTGAATGGTTAGCAATTTAAGCCCAATAAGCCTTAGGCCTCGTTGACTCTGACACTAGCATGTGGCACCTTTGACTGCAGTTTACCATGTTCCTCATATCGTGGCCTTCTGATCGTCTCCATTGGCCAAGTGGATGGCTTGATTTTGAGGGTGTACGGTACACCTTGACGCTGAAACTGCATATGAATGTTATATGAAAAATAATATGAAAGGGGGTGGGGACCTGGGGCTCGAACCCAGGTCCTGAACATTACCACTAACAAGCCTTGCCACTGAAGCACTCAACGCGTTTTGTATCTAAAATAACATACAAATAACATAAATGAAAATAAGGGTTAGTGGAAGCCTGGCGCGAAAATTCAAAACCAACCACTTGCTGCCTGCCACCAAATCATCGTCTTCGTGGGTTGTTTATTTTCCTGAAATACAAAAAACATAGGCAACGGTTTTGAACCGTTCTAAAAGGCATTATTCCAGAAAATAGCGAATAGGCCATATGGCCTCATAAATTAGGCGCGAGGGTTGGTTTCCCTTCGTCCAAGCATGTTTGATTCAATGGTACAGGTTTTGAGTGCTAATTTTTCCTTAAATGAAAAACCCCAATTCACAGTTTGGAAAACCCTAATGTCCAACAATGGTGAAATCGCATAGAGGTGATAAAAACACAATTAAGTTACACAGTTAGCATCAGAATGACATAATAAGCACAAATCCAATATTAGAATTCACCAATAATGCATGAATGATGTTTCAAGAAAACTGAAAAAAAGCTTGAACCAGCCATGGTCGTGCTACCTATTCCTTGTGTGAGGGGCGATGATTTTGATCTGTATGTGTTCCTTGAACTCCCAGCAAGCCAACGGAATAAGTATTGAGGCTTGAATCGACCTGGAAATTGGTTTTCAGATTTGAGTTTTTAAGCAAAAAGTTCAAGTGTTGTTTCTTGTCTATGGCGCAGCTTTCCGGTCTGTATGCATTAGGGTTGCACTTGGTACTTATGTGTGAAGGTTCTAAGGTTGAGAAACTGATCACAAATCCATGAATTGATGAAAAATATATTTGATTTTCAAGCCATTATTTTCAAATCTTTTTCAAGCATATTTGGTCTCAATCATATCCAATCATCTTCAATTCTTCCCTAATTTGATTTGCACGAACTATTGGAGATATTATATGCACAAAAAGATTGAAAAACCTAGGTTTAGTATTTTTCATGTATTTTATTTAATTAAATGAATTATTAATAATAAAAAATCCAAATAAATAAATAAAAAATGATAAAAACTTCCCTTTTGGGCCAAATGGTCGTGCACATGCCTTGGATGATGAATTGTGGAAGAAAAAAGAGGCCCATTAGCATTTTTAGGTCATTTGAAGCAATGTTGACTTTTCAAAATATCCAAAAAGTTCCCAACTTCCACAAGGCATAACTTGCTCAATTTTTAAGCTTTGCTCATGTTCTTGGACATTTTGGAAAGGTATTTGAGTCCGCTAACCAATGTCTTTGGTCCCATGTCATGTTGATTTACCAATCTCAAGTTATGGCCTTTGACTTAAAGTCCCTTTTTGTTGACTTTTGAAAATGACCTATAATGTTGAAATTGATAACTTTTTGTGAGAGCATTTCTTGGACTTGAAGTATGAAGAGGAGTTGTTGGAAATGTCTTTCTTTTCAAAATGAGCTTTGGATGGAATTTTTCTGATAATCCATGTGAAAGTTATGCCCTGGTCAATTTACAGTTGACTTTTTCAACTGTCCAAATATGGAAACTTTTGCATCTTGATGATTTTTGAGCCAAGCTTTGAGAATCATGATCAAGCATTGATCAAATGATGTTTGTGGCTTCAAAATGAGATGTTGACCAAAAATTTGGACTTTTGACTGTCAAATGACCATTTTGCCCCTACAGTTGATTGTAGTGCAATTAGGGTTTTGACTGTGCAATTTTGTGCTGAAAGTCTTGAAACTTGGTATGAGGATGCTTGACCATATTTATAGGCATGTGGGACTTGATTGGACCCTTGGAAACTTCATTTTCTTTGTCATAACCAAAACCCTAATTTTGACTGTTTAGGAGGCTCTTACACTGTGCAACCCTTGGGGAAATTTTGAAGCTTGACTTGGCAATTTCTTGAAGAATATGGGAGGGAAAATTTTGGGGTACAACAGTTGCCCCTGTTCAATCTTCTTAGACCTGAGGATGCAGATTGGTTGACGTGCCTTTCGTAATCCGAGGGTGGAAGATGATTGAACACTAGAGTGCCCAGAAATTTGCGCTCACATAGTAGCAGTGTGATGGTGGATGGGCTTATAGATGCCATCTAGAGATTGATGGATAGGATGATGGGCTTATAGATGCCATGCTAAGAGATGATGGAAGGTGGATGGGCTTATAGATGCCATCTAGATGTCGATCGCGTAAGAGATTCCTTAGCGAGAACTTGCGTACCTGCAAAAAGAAAAATGAGTACCTGACATGGTGCAGGAGCTGGTCTTCAGATGCTTTGTATAGATATGTCCTGGCTGGTTACAGGAGCTAAATCTGGAGCTTCAAATGGTGATGAATGAACCAGGGATGGTTACTACCTCAACAGGAACGGTGAGAGAACCTTGGACGACTTCAGCTTCAACAGCAATCGTTGAGCGAATCTAAGGAAAAACAACTCCGCAGGATCGGAGAGAGAACCATAGGAGACTACAACCTCAACAGCAAACATTGAGAGAATCTTGGTGGGAATTACCATCTCCGCAGTATCAGGGAGAGAACCATAGGCGATTACAACCTCAACAGCAAACATTGAGACAACCTTGGATGGAATTATCATCTCCGCAGTATCGGGGAGAGAACCATAGGCGATTACAATCTCAATAGCAATCATTGAGAAAACCTGGGATGGAATTATCACCTCCGCAGTATCGGGGAGAGAACCATAGGCGATTACAATCTCAATAGCAATCATTGAGAAAACCTGGGATGGAATTATCACCTCCGCAGTATCGGGGAGAGAACCATAGGCGATTACCACCTCAACAGCAAACATTGAGAGAATCTTGGTGGGAATTACCATCTCCGCAGTATCAGGGAGAGAACCATAGGCGATTACAACCTCAATAGCAATCATTGAGACAACCTTGGATGGAATTATCATCTCCGCAGTATCAGGGAGAGAACCATAGGCGATTACAACCTCAATAGCAATCATTGAGACAACCTTGGATGGAATTATCATCTCCGCAGTATCGGGGAGAGAACCATAGGCGATTACAATCTCAATAGCAATCATTGAGAAAACCTGGGATGGAATTATCACCTCCGCAGTATTGGGGAGAGAACCATAGGCGATTACAATCTCAATAGCAATCATTGAGAAAACCTGGGATGGAATTATCACCTCCGCAGTATCGGGGAGAGAACCATAGGCGATTACCACCTCAACAGCAAACATTGAGAGAACCTTGGATGGAATTATCGTCTCCGCAGTATCGGGGAGAGAACCATAGGCAATTACAATCTCAATAGCAATTATTGAGAAAACCTTGGATGGAATTATCATCTCCGCAGTATCGGGGAGAGAACCATAGGCAATTACAATCTCAATAGCAATCATTGAGAAAACCTTAGATAACTTCTACTGAGTCTTCATCAGAAAAATCTGTTTGGGGTCGATTTAGCTGGACTAGAGAAGGCCTTGGACTGGATAAGAAATCTTTGGAGTCGATTACCTGAACCGGTCTAGGTCTTGGAATGTCTTCAACTGGGTCTTTATTAGAAAAATCTGTTTGGGGTCGATTTAACTGGAACAGAGAAGGCCTTGGACTGGATAAGAAATCTTTGGAGTCGATTAACTGAACCGGTCTAGGTCTTGAATGTCTTCAACTGGATAAGAAACAGGGAGATCTTTGGAGTCGATCTGACCGAACCAGAGAAGGCCTTTGACTGGATAATAACCAGAGAAATCTTTGGAGTCGATTTAACTGAACCAGATAAGGTCTTAGAGTCTTGAAATATGATTGAGAATTTAACTGAATCTTTCCTGAAAGGTAAAGGTCAGTCATATGCAATGCATGATATGGACCAAGCAATGATGTTCTCAACATAAACGAGATTTGTATGATGCGTCTATGCATGCTATAATAATGTATAGAAGTGCGATGTTTATGAATGTATTTTTCGTCTAGGAAAGTAAATCCTTGACGGGTGCCGGGAAGTCACTCCTGGGCTGATGTTGGAGAATAGATTTTGCTTCCGCTGGGGATGATGATTGCAAGAATACTGGTAGGAGAAGATGACTCCGTTGGGGAATAAACTTGGCAAATGGAATAAATCTGCGGGGAGGAAAGTACTCTAATGATCTTGCTGGGAAGCAATACTCTGTGGGGAGAGAGATGCTTTTGCTGAGCGTTGATAATAACTTGCCAGGGATACCCTTGTTGTGCTGGAAGTGTTAATAGACTTCGCTGGGGATAAGAAAACTCCACCAAGGACGCTCTTTCCGTGGCTTTTGGCTGAGGATAACCCAGTTATATCCTGGTAAGGAAATAACTCTTTAAATAAAGCCGGGAGACGTATTCGTGTTCTGCGAGGATGAGCTTCCAGAATCTACTGGGGATAAGCTTACTGCTTGGGGAGATAAATTCCCACTTTCCTGGGGAACTGGATTGGACTCTGCTGGGGAAGTTTTGAACTGCGAGGGAAGTGATTCCTTTGAATGTTGGTATGCCGCCGGGGAATAATCTTTAGACCAAGACTGCCGGGGATGCTTGTTAGGAATATGTATATTGCTGCTGGGGAATGTTGAGATCTGCTGGAGGATACTCAACTTCCTTAAGGTTTGATAATATAGCTTTGCTCGAGGAGAGTATACTGTCTTGCTGACTTACCCTCTGGGGAATTGGGATATCGGGTTGCGTTCTTTAGCTGAACCTATCTTGATACCTTAGTGGATAGAACAATTAGATTGCGTAGACAACTCTTTTGTTGCCCCTGTTTCTAATGTTACCTGTAATTAATCCTTTGTTTTGTAGGCAAATATTCATGAGTTAGCAAATTATTGTCAATGCATATATCACAAATTGAACCTTGGACGTTCTTCGCAAAACAAAACAGAAAAAGGAAAAACAATTGGCCATTTTAACTGAAAAATATATTTGTATTGATTTTTGAATGGCCTGAAAATAGGCGTTTTGTGTACAAGAGGCTGACGTCCTAGTAAGAGAACGCCGCCGAAAAAAGTTTATACAAATTTTGTACAAGAGAAAATAAAACAGCTGTGTGAAATGAATGATCCCACTGGGTTTCAACTCTGCTATCGCCTTTATATCCCCGAGCGTCTCATCACTTGATGACCTAAACAAAGATGAAGCTGACTGATCGATGCCGTCTGAATTTGATGTAGATACCGGATTCCGGATGCAAGGTGATCCAATGAGACATAGTATTACGCTTTTATCCCTAATTTTTGCCTGGACCGCCCTTTCGGGTTTTCAGTCCACCGGGATACCCATTTTTGCCCAAGCCGCCTTTTCAGGTTTTCGACTTGCCGGGTGTACAGATTTTTTTCATTTCATCCCTTCATTTTGCCCGAACCCTTTTGGTTCGTCGGGAAGCCCTAAGTTTTGCCTAGGCATGTCAGCCTAGCGGGTCTTTTTTCATGCGTAGTATCTTTTTACTATGTCTGCATTGGCGGGGTGAGGAAGGTCGTCACCATCCATATTGGTTAGAATCATGGCTCCTCCTGAGAACACATGTTTAACCACAAATGGCCCTTCGTACGTAGGGGTCCACTTGCCCCTTGGATCACTCTGAGGAAGGATGATTCGCTTGATTACCAGATCCCTAACTTGATATTCTTGTGGTCTGACCTTTTTGTTAAATGCCCTGATCATTCGTTTCTGGTATGTCTGACCATGGCAGATAGCAGCAAGTCTCTTTTCATCAATAAGGTTGAGCTGATCAAGTCGTGTCTGGATCCAATCATCCTCGTTCAGATTTGCATCCTTCATTATCCGGAGAGAGGGTATTTGCACTTCGATCGGTAAGACTGCCTCCATACCATAAACCAGAGAGAAAGGAGTTGCCCCGGTTGACGTCCTGGCTGAGGTACGGTACCCATGTAGAGCGAACGGTAACATCTCGTGCCAATCCTTATAAGTCACTGTCATCTTTTGCACGATTTTCTTGATATTTTTATTTGCTGCTTCTACAGCCCCATTCATCTTCGGTCTGTAAGGAGAAGAATTGTGGTGCTGTATTCTGAACTGCTCGCAGAGCTCAGTGATCATCTTGTTATTCAGATTGGTACCGTTGTCTGTAATGATCCTCTCTGGGACGCCGTACCGACAGATCAGATTATGTCGAATGAATCGCGCCACCACAGTCTTGGTTACCGTAGCGTAGGAAGCTGCTTCAATCCACTTTGTAAAATAATCAATCGCCACTAGGATGAAGCGATGCCCATTGGATGCCGTAGGTTTAATCTCACCAATCATGTCTATGCCCCACATTGCAAACGGCTAAGGCGCAGTCAGAACATTCAGGGGAACTGGAGGAACATGCACCTTGTCTGCATAAATCTGGCACTTATGGCATGTCCTAGAATGTTGGTAGCAGTCAGCTTCCATTGTGGACCAGTAATACCCTGCCCGAAGGATCTTCTTTGCCATTGTATGCCCACTGGAATGTGTACCAAAGGTCCCTTCATGTAGCTCTTCCATGATCCTTTCTGCTTCAGTCTTATCCACACAACGCAGTAAGGTTGAATCATGGTTTCACTTGTATAAGATGCCGTTGCTAAGGAAGAACTTTGCCGCGAACCTTCTCAGGAACTTCTTATCGTTGACAGATGCACCTTCAGGGTATTCCTGAGCTTCCAAATATCTCTTCACCTCATGGTACCAAGGCTTCTCAGTCACCAATTCAGTCTCGAGATCACAACAGTATGCCGATTCGTCCAGTTTCCAGATGATGATCCGAGGAGCCTCATTATCCCATTTGACCTTGAACATAGAATACATTGTAGCTAACGCGTCCGCCAGCTGATTCTCCTCTCTCGGGAAATGTTCAAAGGTTATTTCTGTGAAGTGGGGGATCAAGGTCAACACACATTCTTTGTAAGGAATAAGATTCGGATGTTTCGTATCCCACTCTCCTTTGATCTGATTGATCACAAGAGCGGAATCTCCGAAGACACTTAGAAACTTGATCCTTAAGTCGATCGCAGCTTGAAGACCCATGATGCATGCCTCATACTCTGCCATGTTGTTGGTACAGTTGAAACATAGTCGGGCAGTGAGTGGAGTATGAGTGCCTTGGGGGGATATGATTATGGCGCCGATACCGTTACCCAAAGCATTGGAGGCTCCGTCAAAGTGCATAGACCATCGGGATCCTTCCTCAGGTCCTTCATCCGATCCAGGTACTTCACAATCAGTCACTATCATGATGCTTTCGTCCGGAAACTCGAAGTTCATTGACTGATAGTCGTCTACTGCCTGATGTGCTAAGTGGTCTGCCAATACACTTCCCTTGATGGCTTTCTGGGTTGTGTACTGAATGTCGTATTCCGTCAAGATCATTTGCCATCTTGCTATTCTCCCAGACAGAGCAGGCTTTTCGAATATGTACTTTATAGGATCCATCTTTGAGATCAACAAGGTGGTATGAGTCAGCATATACTGTCTCAGCCGGCGAGCAGCCCATACCAAAGCGCAGCAAGTTTTCTCAAGCAGTGAGTATCGGGTCTCACAGTCGGTAAACTTTTTGCTAAGGTAATAGATGGCATGCTCTTTTCGGCCAGACTCGTCATGCTGACCCAGCACGCACCCCATTGAGTTGTCAAGTACTGTCAGGTATATTATCAGAGGTCTCCCTTCAACCGGTGGCATAAGGATAGGTGGTTCTTGGAGATACTCCTTGATTCTGTCAAAAGCAGCCTGACATTCATCATTCCAACGTACTACCTGATCTTTCTTCAGCAGCTTGAAGATTGGCTCACAGGTAGCAGTCAGGTGTGAGATGAAGCGAGCAATGTAATTCAGGCGTCCTAGAAAGCCTCTGACCTCTTTCTCTGTCCTAGGAACTGGCATCTCTTGAATAGCTTTAACCTTGGCAGGGTCCACTTGAATGCCCTTATCACTTACCACGAAGCCTAGCAACTTTCCCGATCTTACCCCGAAGGTGCACTTGTTCGGGTTCAACCTCAGTTTGTACAGTTTCAACCGGTCAAACAACTTCTGCAGATGATCTAGGTGCTCTTCCTCAGTCTGGGACCTTGCGATCATGTCGTCAACATACACTTCTATCTCATGATGGATCATGTCATGAAATAAAGCGACCATGGCACGTTGGTAGGTTTCCCCAGCGTTCTTTAGTCCAAAAGGCATGACCTTGTAGCAGAAGGTGCCCCACTGAGTAACAAAGGTAGTCTTTTCCATGTCTTCAGGTGCCATCTTGATCTGATTATAACCTGAAAAACCATCCATGAAAGAAAACACCTTATGCTGAGCTGTATTATCAACAAGGACATCAATGTGAGGTAGGGGAAGTCATCCTTGGGGCTGGCCCTGTTCAGATCCCTGTAATCAACACACATTCTGACCTTACCGTCTTTCTTTGGTACCGGCACCACATTAGCAACCCACTGAGGGTAAGAAGTCACTGCAAGGAACCCAACATCAAACTGTTTCATAACCTCGGCTTTGATCTTCTCAAACATCTCTGGACGCATACGGCGGACCTTTTGCTTAACCGGAGGGCAGTCTTCCTTAGTAGGCAAGTGATGGACCACAATATCAGTGTCCAACCCGGGCATGTCTTCGTAGGACCAGGCGAATATCTCCATATAATCATGTAGCATCTTAGTCAACCGTTGCTTCACGCTGAGCTCTAGGTTGGCACCAATCTTTACCTCTTTCCTGTCTTCTTCAGTACCCAGGTTTATTGTTTCCACTGGCTCTTCATGTGGTTGAATTGCCCTCTCTTCCTGAAGCAACAGTCTTGCAACCTCGCCAGGCACTTCGCAATCATCTTCGCCTTCGTCTTCGGCTAAGTTGATCGGATTTTCGAAGTCATAATTGGCAGTAGCAGAGTCGTTATCAGTGAGATCCAGAGTGGACTGAAACCTGTATGAGTGAGTGTGTGTGTAAATACAACTGTTTTGAAATATATGTAAAGGAAAGAAAGACAGAAAAGGAGCATAAGATTTGCAATGCGAGAAAACGTCCAAGATTTTCATTTATGATATATGAAATGACAATTTATATGCCCTCACAAATGAAACCACGGTGCCTCGGGTAAGACACCGGGCCATAGAGTTTATTTATTGTTTATTACAAATAATAAAACAAAGAAGTTTATTACTGCGTAACAAAAGTAACAGGAGTATGGTCTTTGACAATCCAATTGGTCAATCCGCCTTCGGTCGTCGGGTAGATCCAGCTATTGAATTCTGCTTCATCCACTTCATTGTCTTCCCCAACAGCATTCACTCCTGGATTTGTAATGAGCACAGGAGGTCTTCTGGTCTTCGCCTTCCGCATAGCTTTCTGACCCTCTGCAGTAAAACCCAGTCCAAATTTGTCAGTTTTCTGTGTAAAGTCGGGAAGCCTGCCCCAGTTAGCACATTCACCTTTTTGAACCACAGCCCGGGCATCCTTCAGGGAAGCCATCTTCAAAGGAACATTCTCTTCTCCTGATGTTTCTGCTGCTGCTGAAATTGGAAGCACCTCCTCGAAATACTGAAAGGGGGTTTTAATAAACTCCCCGTCCATCTCAATGTACCTGAAGGAATTCAAGTGGCTCACCATATACTCCTCCTCTCCTTGCACAGTGACGATCTTCCCTCTGACGAGGTACTTCAGCTTCTGGTGCAAGGTAGAGGTCACTGCCCCAGCTTTATGGATCCAAGGTCGACCCAGTAGACAAGAGTACGATGGACGGATATCCATCACATAAAAAGTAGAGTTAAACACCTGAGAGCCCACGCGAATAGGAATGTCAACCTCTCCATGAACCATCCTTTTTGAAGTCAAAGGCCCTGACGATGATATTGCTGGGTTTCAGTTCCAGGCCTTCACAATCTAAACGGTCTAAAGCCTTCTTGGGTAGCACATTCAAGGACGAACCAGTATCCACCAATACATGTGCCAGAGTAGTGCCCCTGCATTCGATAGAGACATGCAGGGCATCATTGTGGTCTCTTCCTTTTGCAGTCAGGTCAGCATCTGAGAAACCTAAGCCATTATCCGCTGTCAGATTTGCTACGCAATCAGTGAACTGGACTGCAGATGTCTCCTGTGGCACATGGGCCGTCTTGAGAAATGAGATTAAGGCCTTAGCATGGGCCTCTGAACACAGCAATAAGGAGAGCATGGAGATTTTGGAGGGCGTGTGCCCCAGCTGTTCCACAACATTGAAGTCACTCTTCTTTATAATTTTTAGGATTTCCTCCATCTCTTGTTGGGAGGCCTCAGCATTTATAGGTATCGGTGCCTCCATCCGGGCAGGCTCATCTTCAACTCCCTTGCCCCGAGCATTGGATGACTCGGCAGTAGGGGAAACAACTTGATCTGAAACAGGAACAGGTACACTTCTAGGTGTTATAAGGAGGGGTCTTCGGGTAGCAGGCGGTGCAATGTCAGGCGAGAAGAGCCTGCCACTGCGGGTAACCTTGGTTGGGCCAGTGATATCACAGATACTGGCGCCAGTGTTGAACTCTTGTTTGATCCCATTCACATACACATCTGCCCCATAATGCCAGGGGACAGCTTTATCAGATACGTAGGGAAGAGGCCCCGGAACAGTGATAACCACAGGTGCAACAGTCATGATTGGGACAGGCTTCTTCGGGAGAGCCTTGATTGGATTATTGAAGATGGTAACCACAAAAACTTCTTCTACCGGAACCAACTGAACAGCAGACTTCTTAAACAGAATCTCCTTGCTATCCATTAGGCTTTGGATGCCTAACTTCAGCAAGGGACAACCAGATAGGGAAACAGCACAAAACAGGCAACCCTCACTGCAACCCGGAAATAAACCGGCCAGCAGTAGGTTCTTCTTGACAGTCATTAAAGGAGTAGCCAGATCATCCACAGAAACAGCGTACACTTCTTCATCAACAGCATTTACCCCATGCTGAGGCATAGGAGCAGTCACCACATTCGGCCTCTCAGGCGCTTCGAACTGTATCTCCTTCACGTCGATAAGGTCTTGCACCTTATTCCTTAATGCGCAACAGTCATCAGTGGAATGCCCCGGGCTATCAGAATGATAAGCACAACGAGCATTTGGGTTGTATTTCGGAGAGGCAGTGTTTACACCTTTGGGGGCCTCTCTGACAGTCACTAGGTTGGTGGATAGTAACTGCGGCAAGATTTGGGATAGGGTCATGCTCAAACGGGTAAACTCTCTCCGGGGTCTTTTAGCCCTTTGAGGATTGGTCGGCCGAGGAGCGGCAGCAGGCTTAGCAATCATTACCGCACTGACAGATTGGCGGCGCTCAGATCTCTCTGGTCTCCGGGAGCCATATACAACACTAGCCTCCTTCTTGAAGGGTTTCTTCTCAGAACTAGACGATGCACCCTTCGGAATCTTTCCAGACTTCAACCCAGCCTCAATTCTCTCTCCAGTCAGAATCAGATCAGTGAACCCTGCAGACGAATTCCCGATAAGATGGTTGAAAAATGGCCCAGATAGGGTCCCCAAGAACATGTCTACCAACTCCCGATCAGTCAACGGAGGCTGCACCCTGCCAGCCAGATCCCTCCACTTCTGAGCGTACTCCTTAAAACCTTCACTTGAACCTAACGACATACCCTGGAGTTGGGTACGTGTAGGGGCAAGGTCGGCATTATATTGATACTGCTTATAGAAAGCAGTAGCCAACTCCTCCCAGTTACGAACCTTGGTCCCATCCAGCTGATAGAACCATTCGAGATGAGTCCCTGAAAGCCTCTCCTGGAAGAAGTGGATCCATAAATTCTTATCCGCTGAGTACGGTTGAATCTTCCGAACATAGGACCTGAGATGTAGCTTGGGACAAGACGCCCCGTCGTACTTAGTGAAAGATGGTGCTTTGAATTTACGAGGGATGATTACACCAGTAGACAAACCCAAATCTCCAAAATCCAGCCCAGGTTCCTGTTGGATCTCCATAGCATTCAACCTGTCTTCCAACTGCTTGTATCTGTCTTCTGCAGGAGGATATTGCTCTTCATCAAAATCAGTCTCATTGTCGGAGACTACCGGACTAGGACCTTTTTCTGCTTGAGGAGTACCCTTGCCAATGGAAGAGCCAGCCTCTTCATTTTGCAGAGTATTGCCAAACCTTCGGCCTGAGCTGAACATAACAGTCCTTCTCTTCTTCTTCTTTTCCTTCTTCAGGAGCAGAGCCTTCAGCTCTTCTTGGCCCTGAGCCAAGCCCATGATTAGTTCCTGAAATTGCGCATTCTGCGCCTGAAGAGCTTTGATGGACATCTCAGTTGAGGACGAGTCAGGATTCATGATGCTGAAATAAACAGCGAAGAACGGTAAGCAACCTGAAAAGAGGAAAACCTGCTATGCACATGATGAATGGAATGCGTACGATTTATGTTTTCAAAGATAATCGGGAATCAACTTTGTAAACAAAAAGGAACACACTTCATTAGATTCAACTTTGAAACTGAAATTATTCAACAGGTTGCCCTTAGGCGTTACATGAAAGGAAATACTGAAAAGGGAAATAAAACTGTAAAAGAACATCCAGAGCTCCTTATTGATCCCATGGTCTCCTCTTCTCAGTATGGATGTAGGCATTCAGAGCTCTCTCATTCTCCAACTGCTTTGTCAACTTCTGGATCTTTAATTCCTGCTCGTTGAACTTTTCCCGGTAAGAATCCCGTTCTTCTCGCAGTTGCGACCAAGATATCTTCAATGTCTCATAATCAGTAGGTATCTGAGGAGGAAGGACAGTTGGAGGAACACCATCTTTGTCAGGACACTCAAGAATGATGGGTCTGACGGCTTCATACGGCATACCTAACTTCTGAGCACGGATGCGAACCCATTTGTAGTAGGCTTCCATAGGTAAAGAAGTCTTTGGCCCCAACTCTTGTGGGTCAGCTTTATGAACTTTGTCCCAAGCCTTGATGAACCTACGACGCAGCTCGTCACTATCCACCTGAAACTCAAAACTGATGTGAGGCACCAACATCTCATGAGGCCCTGCTCTTCTTGCTCTTCCAAACTGACGGAGCGCTAGACATGGATTGTAAGAGATCCCTCCTTGGGTACCAATCAGAGGAACATTAGGGTATTCCCCGCATCGATCAATGACAGATATCTCATCCAAACCTCTGCAAGTCCAAATGATGTCTTTGTCGGTGAGAGACATTAACCTATGAGCCGAACCTCTTCCTTCTTGATTCTTCAGTACGAACTTGGGGAGGTGCGAAATAAACCACCTCACCAACAAAGGGATACAACACCATAGGGTTCCTCGTCTTCGGGTAGTACGAGCATGAAGTTGTTGCAAGATGTCACCCAAGAGAGTGGGCACAGGATTCTGAGACATAAAGATCCTTATGGCAGTGACATTAATGAAGTTATCAGGATTAGGAAACAAGACTAACCCATAGATTAAGAGAGCCAAGATGTCTTCATATGCCCTAAAGTCCAGGTCATTCCAGAAACTGTTAGCTTTACCGATCAGAAACTTGGCCAAGAAACCCTTAACTTCGCTTCTAGTCACCCAGTTGTCCATTACCTCTTGATGTGTCAAGGGAAGAGCTGCAGCAACATCCTCAAGCCTGAGGGTCTTTTCCCAACCAGTAAAGGGAGTCTGATCCAAGATAGGGATACCAAGCAAATCAGAGAACTCTTCCAGGGTAGGGACCAGCTGAAAGTCTTGAAAGGTGAAGCACTGGTACAGAGGGTCATAGAACTGGGTCAGAACGCTCATCAACTGTTGATCCCGCTTTGCAGTGACTAAACTGAGAAGAGAACCATGTCTCTGAATGAAGGAAGTGGTATTTGGAATTCTGCTAACCAACTCCTCAAGCAACTCAGGTGAATGAACAAAGTTGAACCGGATAGTATTCCTTCGCACAGGCATCATGATGTCCTACAAAACAGAGCAAAGGTGAAACCCTCTTGTCTTTGAAATGGTCAGTCCTTATGCAGGATGCATGCAATGCTCATGATGTTATGATGTTATGATAAAGCACACCACAAATAGATACAAAGGCAAACATGGTAAGGCACACAAGTCACACAAGGCAAGCCCCTAAAGTTTAGGCCAGCATGAGGTCTAGGTACTACCCTCTTTCAGTTTGTTGGTTCATACCTATCCTATCAAAGTAACTGGGTTCTTAGAGGACCCCAATATCATTGACTACCCTCAATCGGTCATAACTCCAACATCACAATCTTTTCTTGCGGCCAGAACCATCACGAGAGTTTAGCCTCAATGGGCGTAGCATACTGCTACTGTTCTAATGGCCAAGTTGTGTCATTTAAGGTTCTAAGGTTGTTGGTGCTTAATGACTCCTCAGAAGACCCATATTCTCCTCGTTGCAACACAAGGGATATCGGTACAGACCAAGGTGCCACACCAACCTAGCCAATGTTTCACCCGTGTCGGTCTACGCCGGACATGTCCCTCACAGCTTATGCTACCGAAACAGGGTATCCCCAGATCCGGGTTAGGATCTATGTAACTCCCATGCAACCCACAATTTTAAAGCAAACAAGTCAATACAATTGAAAACACAGTTATGAACTAACCCTAAGGTACACCTCACTTTATAATAGGTATCCCCAGCAGAGTCGCCAGTTCTGTGATCGGTGGATCTGGAACTGACTGTTTAACGCTGGTTCGCAAAATGTCGCGGAAGCAAGAGTCGCCACCGTCTTTTATTTTCTCCAAATGGAAAGGACAAAAGCACAAAAAAATTCCTTATAGAGATTGCTCTCGGTTCGGGAGGTAGATTATAGAAAGGGAAGGTGTTAGCACCCTTTCTATCCATGGTTATCCATGGGCTCTTAGATACTTGCTCATTGTGTTTTCAAAAATGGTTTGTTTGCTTTTCAACTGTGGGTTTTAAAAAGTTTCTTTGAAAATTCCAGTTCGACTCTTGTATCGGTCCTCAAGAGTGTTTGAAAAATTGCTTTCGAAAGCTTTTTGAAAAGGTGTCGGTGTGAAAAGTATTTTTTGAATTTGTTTTGAAATTAGAGCAAGTATCTAGAGTCGTCTACCTACCCTAAGGAATTCGTCTGTGTAAATGTGCTTTAAAGTAGTGTCATCCCACCATTGAGAGGTAGGTAGCACCACCGTTGGGGGTGTTCGGGTCAATTCGAAGGTTCGGGACATGGTGATCACCAGAGAAATGGGAAGACACCTTAGAAGCTACCCTCATGCCAGGTTCCCGGATCATGAGGACTTACTAAGACATCCTCTACCCGACGATTACCTTTCGAGGAAAGGCAACAGTGAGGCGTACCCTAGGGGTGGTGTGTGATTTGTGTGTCAGATTCAGATATTTTATCTTGTTCATGTCAAAGTGATCTATGCGTTTGTTTTTATTTTTGTCCATTCATTCTTGCATGCATTTGTTAACAGTTAAAAATTGCGAGAAAGATAAAATTCTAAACTATTACAAAAGGCGCGGGTCCACATCGCCAAAATTTCCAAGACCCGATTTGACAGAAAAATAAAGAATTAACATAAAGGTAAAATGCGAGAAATTAATTACACGGCTTTGGGAGAGGTACATAAAAATTATACGAAAAGAAAATAAATGCGCGATTTGAATTAAAGTTGAAACGAGGGCGTTGGACCCTTTTTGATTAAATTAAATTAAACGATTATTAAATTAATAAAATTAAAGAAAATAAATTGTTTTTTTGGTTTTTTTTGGTATTTAGGAGAATTTAATGCAATTAAACCTAATTCTACAATTTTTATTTTATTATGAAAACATATTAAAGTTTAACCTAAAATTAACCCTAATTAATTGATGCGATTTAATTCATAAAAATAAATAGTTAATTATTAGTGAAAAAGAAAAGAAAAAAGGATAAAAATTAATTAAAACTAATTCTACCAATTTTAAAATATTTAAGAAAATGTTAAGATTTAAACCTAAATTAGAAGAAAACTAAGTTAATTATGAATTTTATTTACAAAAAATACTAATTAAATAAAGGTATTTAATTTTGTCTTTTTCTGATTTTTTGTGTTTTTTATATTATTGTGAAAATAATTAAATTAAAAGAATTAATTAAAATAAAGACAATAATTGAAATAAAAAGATAAGAAAAAGAAAGAAAATTCAAACCATGGGGGGTTCTGTCCCCAGTAGGAGGTGAATGGTTAGCAATTTAAGCCCAATAAGCCTTAGGCCTCGTTGACTCTGACACTAGCATGTGGCACCTTTGACTGCAGTTTACCATGTTCCTCAGATCGTGGCCTTCTGATCGTCTCCATTGGCCAAGTGGATGGCTTGATTTTGAGGGTGTACGGTACACCTTGACGCTGAAACTGCATATGAATGTTATATGAAAAATAATATGAAAGGGGGTGGGGACCTGGGGCTCGAACCCAGGTCCTGAACATTACCACTAACAAGCCTTGCCACTGAAGCACTCAACGCATTTTGTATCTAAAATAACATACAAATAACATAAATGAAAATAAGGGTTAGTGGAAGCCTGGCGCGAAAATTCAAAACCAACCACTTGCTGCCTGCCACCAAATCATCGTCTTCGTGGGTTGTTTATTTTCCTGAAATACAAAAAACATAGGCAACGGTTTTGAACCGTTCTAAAAGGCATTATTCCAGAAAATAGCGAATAGGCCATATGGCCTCATAAATTAGGCACGAGGGTTGGTTTCCCTTCGTCCAAGCATGCTTGATTCAATGGTCCAGGTTTTGAGTGCTAATTTTTCCTTAAATGAAAAACCCCAATTCACAGTTTGGAAAACCCTAATGTCCAACAATGGTGAAATCGCATAGAGGTGATAAAAACACAATTAAGTTACACAGTTAGCATCAGAATGACATAATAAGCACAAATCCAATATTAGAATTCACCAATAATGCATGAATGATGTTTCAAGAAAACTGAAAAAAAGCTTGAACCGGCCATGGTCGTGCTACCTATTCCTTGTGTTAGGGGCGATGATTTTGATCTGTATGTGTTCCTTGAACTCTCAGCAAGCCAACGGAATAAGTATTGAGGCTTGAATCGACCTGGAACTTGGTTTTCAGATTTGAGTTTTTAAGCAAAAAGTTCAAGTGTTGTTTCTTGTCTATGGCGCAGCTTTCCGGTCTGTATGCATTAGGGTTGCACTTGGTACTTATGTGTGAAGGTTCTAGGGTTGAGAAACTGATCACAAATCCATGAATTGATGAAAAATATATTTGATTTTCAAGCCATTATTTTCAAATCTTTTTCAAGCATATTTGGTCTCAATCATATCCAATCATCTTCAATTCTTCCCTAATCTGATTTGCACGAAATATTGGAGATATTATATGCACAAAAAGATTGA
Organism: Vicia faba; assembly: GCA_948472305.1. Lineage (NCBI taxonomy): Eukaryota > Viridiplantae > Streptophyta > Magnoliopsida > Fabales > Fabaceae > Vicia > Vicia faba. Next base: position 1,197,282,357 of record OX451741.1, read on the forward strand.
AAAACCTAGGTTTAGTATTTTTCATGTATTTTATTTAATTAAATGAATTATTAATAATAAAAAATCCAAATAAATAAATAAAAAATGATAAAAACTTCCCTTTTGGGCCAAATGGTCGTGCACATGCCTTGGATGATGAATTGTGGAAGAAAAAAGAGGCCCATTAGCATTTTTAGGTCATTTGAAGCAATGTTGACTTTTCAAAATATCCAAAAAGTTCCCAACTTCCACAAGGCATAACTTGCTCAATTTTTAAGCTTTGCTCATGTTCTTGGACATTTTGGAAAGGTCTTTGAGTCCTATAACCAATGTCTTTGGTACCATGTCATTTTGATTTACCAATCTCAAGTTATGGCCTTTGACTTAAAGTCCCTTTTTGTTGACTTTTGAAAATGACCTATAATGTTGAAATTGATAACTTTTTGTGAGAGCATTTCTTGGACTTGAAGTATGAAGAGGAGTTGTTGGAAATGTCTTTCTCTTCAAAATTAGCTTTGGATGGAATTTTTCTGATAATCCATGTGAAAGTTATGCCCTGGTCAATTTACAGTTGACTTTTTCAACTGTCCAAATATGGAAACTTTTGCATCTTGATGATTTTTGAGCCAAGCTTTGATTATCATAATCAAGCATTGATCAAATGATGTTTGTGGCTTCAAAATGAGATGTTGACCAAAAATTTGGACTTTTGACTGTCAAATGACCATTTTGCCCCTATAGTTGACTGTAGTGCAATTAGGGTTTTGACTGTGCAATTTTGTGCTGAAAGTCTTGAAACTTGGTATGAGGATGCTTGACCATATTTATAGGCATGTGGGACTTGATTGGACCCTTGGAAACTTCATTTTCTTTGTCAGAACCAAAACCCTAATTTTGACTGTTTAGGAGGCTCTTACACTGTGCAACCCTTGGGGAAATTTTGAAGCTTGACTTGGCAATTTCTTGAAGAATATGGGAGGGCAAATTTTGGGGTACAACAGTTATCATCAAAACTATGAATTAGATGTAGAACCAAACTATGTTCTAACAATATGTAAATAGTGCTCCCCGTAAAGGTTGAGATTCCATCTCTGCATATGTTAATGGAAGCCAAGTTGACCGAGGCTAAATGGGTCCATAATAGGTTTTACCAACTAAATTTTCCTGAAGAAAAGAGAATGAATTCCTTGTGTCATGTCCAGTTATACCAGAATAGAATGAAATAATATTTTGATAAGAAGGTCAAACCTCGTGAATTCAGATAAGGAAACCTCGTTTTCAAATAGATCTTGTCTTCCAATACTGATTTTAGGGGCAAGTGGACTCCTAATCACGAAGGCACGTATGTTTTCAAGAAAGTCTTCTCTGTAGGTGCATTGATTCTTGCAATAATGGATGAAGACGAGCTCCCACTTTCTATGAGTGCAGATGCAGTCAAGAAATACTTCTCCTAAAAAATAAAAGAACAACTCGCTAAGTTGAAAACCCAAAAGGGAGGATTAGGCCAAAATTAACGTCTCGGTGGGCTAAAAACCCGAAAGGACATTCCAGGCAAAAACTAGATACATAAACAGAATAATACATCCTGGTAGATTGAAAACCTGCAACAGAAATCTAGGCAAAAGTTAAGGATTCTTGGTAAGTAACTGCATCATACAAGACTTGATTGTTCGAAGCAACAATCTTCATCAGATTCTCATCACTTCTGAGCTGAAGCCTAAACACAAAAGTTCAAATTTATTAGGGAGAATAGTGGTCATTGTATTTCAATGTACCTTTTCCATGTATTTACCATTTTCCTAAATTTGTAATCACTTATGGAGTCACGCCATTTTCGGACTATCATTCTATTAATAAAGTTTGAGCATTTATTCAGTTCTTTGAAACTATTATTTTATTTTGCTAGCAAAAATATATTTTATTATTGATAATAACCTTTGAAACAAGAAGGTTTAAATAATAAATCATGTTTTTTGAAATTACCAAAAACATTTTACTTCTATATATGAATCAAAAGAATAAAAAATTGTTATTCCAAGGATGGACGAATATTGAAGTGAAACATGTAAGTTTCCTCCCCTTGAACTAATAAGCCTTCTCTTGTTATCCTTCAGCTGATTTTTAGCATGCTGTTATGTTTTGGGTGTGGTATTTGTTTCCCATATGGTCTCTTAGCCTTGTTTACCAACATGATTATTAATCCCCAATAAGAGTTCCTGATGTTTTCCTAGAATTTGTTTTTTCCCGTAGCAGGATACCATGTTTGGTTTTCTCCCAGTGGAGCTTGTAAAATAATCTTCCTTCTCAGATGTGATGTTATCATCTCCACCGAAGTTTATATGTCGTTTTCCTAGTGAAGCTTAGAAAATGATTGGTGTTGTTTACAACAGCTCCGTCATTCCCTCCAGTGGAATGTATGCAACAACTTTGTATCCCTTTAGTAGATTGTTGTCATGGGAAGCTATGGTTGTTTCCCAAGAAGCATTTCCATTCCCCTGAAGAGTTAATCCTTGTAATATGACATTGATGCCTTGGTTGGACGCTTATTCTCTACTAGGATCTCCGTCTTGGATGTGATTTATCCGAGTGTTGGTTGAACCCAAGTGTTTTGTCTGGTTATCCCCAACGTAGTATGTGTGTCTGTCTTGTCAGCACACACATCATCATAACATTCATTCATTCATACATATGTCATGTATAGTCGAACTTAGATTCATGTTCATTTGCATTCTTTGATGTTTCTGATCTATTCTCTTTAGTGTTATTTAACCCCTCGTAGAGTGTGTATCCTTTTTGTTTACTTGTTTCCATTAGAGGGTCTCTTTAAGAAGAAATAATGTATTCTTTTCAAACTCCCCAATGAGTTTGTTTCTCATGGAACAAATTCCTCAATTTATATTATCTGGATAGAACAAATTCCCCAGTTGAGTTACTTCCTCACTAAGTTGAGTCTTGTTGACTATTTATTTCTAGTTTATTCCTAGATAGAACTTTGATCCTTGATAGCAAATATTGTCTTGCTTTAGAAGTTGGTTTTCCCTTAACCTTTCATGTTTACCTGTGTTTAACTATCACGTGGTTGATAGATGGTATTTATTCCACATTTTATGTTTACCTGTGTTAAACTATCATGTGGTTGATAGATGGTATTCATCATTTCTTTGGTTGTTTACCTGTGTTAAACAATCACATGGTTGATAGTGGGTAACCATTTCCTTTTAGTATTTACTACCTTTTCAGGGTTTTATTTCCCATTAGGGTGGATTTTTCTTCCTTCTCTTCTTTGGGTTATTCCCAAATAGAGTTGAGTCTTCTCCTCTTTGGGTTGGTCCCAAATAGAGTTGAGCCTTCTCCTCTTTGGGTTGGTCCCAAATAGAGTGGAGCCTTCTCCTCTTTGGATTGGTCTCAAATAGAGTTTATCCTTCTCCTCTTGGGGTTGGTCCCAAATATATTTGAGCCTTCTCCTCTTTTGGTTGGTCCTAAATAGAGTTGAGCTTTTCCCCAGTGGAATTATAGTTGATTTGATTTTTTGTCTGTGATTTCGGTTTTCCCCATCACACAGTCGGCCCTAGAGTATGTCGTTACCCAATGAGTTATTTTCATGGTTGAACCCTCTTTCTATGATAGTTTTAAGTTATAGCTTTGTTAACATTTTTTTATTCCCAGTGGTGTCTTGTATTCCACTGCGGGGTTTTCCTTTTGGCATTCATAATCATAAACATCGCATGGCATCTTAGGGCCAAAAATTTGGTTTTTCTTGCATTTAAGTATCTTCAATCACGTCAAGACAAACATTTTAACCTTTATATCTCCATATAGAAGACACATAAATAGGGGCAGCTGTTATACCCTAATTTTTACCCCTAAGACCCTCTATCATTTGTATATTTTTTGCAACACATCAAAATCAAAACTTTGGGGTTACCTCCTAAACCTTTAATTTCCCTCTTCCCTTTAAGCTTAACTTTGTGGGATCACCAAGCACCCTATTGTGTATCTTGTACATATGTCTCTATATGCTTTATGTTACTAACTATTAATCAAAATACAAAAATATGTCTTATTTTCCTTTGTTTATTTTGTAAGGACGAGCGTGAACTAAGTGGATCAAACAAGTTCCCTCGGCTAGGGTTTTATCTGATCAAAGTCAGAGTATGGTCAAAATTGATTTTCAAAATGATTGTGCATTAGGGATTAGATATAATATTAGAAAGTGTCATCTTCAAACATCATTCAATCCCAATTGATCAAAAATTCCCCAAGTTTGGTTGCTTATTTCTCAAAAAAGGTTAAACATTCATGTGTTTATTTTCATGCCTTCATCATCAAGTAAACTCAAAATTGGCCATGTTTGAGAAAATAACAATATACGATTCATTATTCTAAGTTCATATGTGCATCATCATGCTTTGAAATGCAAGAAAAGATCAAGTATGCATGTTGATTCAAAGTGGGTTTGATCAAAAATTCAACATTTCTAGTTCAAAAAATCACAATTCCTTCAATATTCAACATTTTTTTAGTTATTATTTAGGCATATTAATATCCTTGACATCCTCTCCAACTTCTCTTTACAAGTCAGGAGCTAATTATGTTTGGAAGATCATCAAAAGTTTGGATACATTATAGGTCATCTTGTGGACTTAGAAATTTTGACCTATTTTGAAGTGAAACTTTCTCAACTTTCAACTATCATAACTCCTTAAATTTTCACCACATGAGGTTGATTCTTTTTGCATAATATCATACTTGATGACCTTTACAAGTTTGCTTCAATGGTCAAAATCCAATTATGCTTGGAAGGGCATGGAAACTTGTTGGACATTATAGGTAATTTTCATTCATTTTGGACTTAGAATTTTTTTACCTCTATTTTTAGTCCATTGTGCCAACTTCCAATTTATATAACTTTTTCCACAAGCATCCAAATGTAACCTTTATATCACATTGTGATCTTTATCATGATGTGAGTAATTGGCAAAAAGATTGATCCATAAAGGTTCCTTGAGCATTGTTTCCCAAAGGTTCAAAGTAGGGTGCAATGAATTGAAAATTCCACTTTGGTCAGAATTTTGATTCAAGTTAAATTCTTTTACAAGCCAATTTATCATGCATTTTGAACCTAAACATGTTTAATCAAGTGTCCAGAAGCTAAACACACAAAACACAAGGTTAAACTGAGTTTTGAGGAATTGGAGGTCACAATTTTCTCAATTTGTAGGTTCACACGAATTGGATCATTTCCCACGTACAAACATTCCATCATCATCTCCTATAAATAGAGGACCTCACTCCATCATTTTTTTTAAAGTTTTAGAGAGGCAAATTTACCCTTCTAGAACTCACCTTGAACCCTTCAAGTCTTGACTTCATTTTCTATTCTCCAATAATTTCCAATCCCTTCTCTCATTCTTGTTAGCATCTCTGATCTTCCCTAAAGCTAACCAAACTAAAAGAAGTTAAATTATGCACTGAAACTCTTTCACCAAGTCCAGTTTCAGAGAAAATCAACCACACTTCGTTCTGGTAGTTAGAAGCTTCTATTAACTTCAATCTTGATACTGCAATATAGTTATGAGTATGCTGATGCTTTTTGGACGTTCAACTTTGTTGAATTGATACATTTACCTTTCGTATTTTTGAAAATACATTTTACAATTTGTTTCTTCTTCTTTAAAATTCTCTTCATACAGTTTATATAAATGAATTTCAAAACCACAGTTGGCTTTGCCTTGATGAAACGGTCAAGATGGTGTTGGATTGATGCTCAAACGTTCCAAAACACTGAAACTCCGGTGAGAGATCATCAGAGAAGATGATCTGAGAGGCAGAGCTAGGCCTGAGTTCATTTTAAAGGTGTTGGCCAATGATATGAGGCCACGTTGAATGTTTCTATTGATTGGCTTTTTATTAGATCCTGTGTTATTTTCAAATTAATTTCCATGGTGTTTTATCACCTTAACACTTTTGGATCTACCATGTCACTTAAGTGACTATGGATCCAACGCCTCCCATATTTTCCAGTTAATTTTTTTTTAATTTGTTTTAAAATTTGAAAATTTATAATAAATCCAATTTTACTCCAAAAAAATCCTAAAATTTAAAAAAAAAATCTCTCTAATTTTTCTTCATCTGATTCTTATTTTTTTCAGAATTTTATTTTTAGTTTTACTAATTTTTTCTTAAATTTTGACTATTTTCTTGATTTTAATTAGTTTAAAATTATTTTCATGTTTCCAAAAATTACCAAATATTTAATAAAAATATTAGAGATTATTTCTGATTTTTCTATGGTCTCCTTTGAAATTTATTTGATGTTTTGAATATACTTTGGGATTTTACATTTTATTTTCATTTAAAAATACTTTTCCATACATTTTAATTGTTTTTATTGAATTTTAGTTTTTGTTTGACTTTTGTTGACTGGTTGGACTTGGATCTTGGCTTAATTGGTCAGAAGTCTCATCAAACTTAATGGATCTTAGGTGTTGATGGGGTGAAACCCCTAATCCTCCAAAATGGATTATTGATTTTGATGATGACTTGATCAATGCCTTGATCCTATTTGGGATTTCATTTTATCGCCATATATCTTCATCTCTTTCTTTTTTTTTTCCTGTTTTGATCAATTGGATGATGATGATTCATCTTGGCAACATTTGCTTTTAAACCATGGTGTTCATTATATGAAATACACCTACATTTAATTGCATCGCCTTTATCCTTCTTGTCATCTTACTTTCTTGCCTTTATATTATGCTATTTTTTCTCTGCTTCTTGAGCACTTTATTTTATGTCTTTTTTCTTTTACTCCTTGAGCACTTTATTTTATGTCCTTTTTTCTTTTTCTCCTTGAGCATTTTTCTTCTTTCTTCAAAGACATTAATAAATACTTAAACCCTAAAAGACTTAATGATTATTGGACTATGGTTACTATCATTGGCTTTGATTTGGAGATATGGTCTTAGATTTAGGTTATTGATCCTTTGCTTTGGAGTTGTAACGTGAGACCTTGATTCATCTAATACCTTGATCCATATGAGACCTTATAAGTTTCATATGATCATTGGGTTTTATCTATCTGTTTTCTTTTGTGTGTTTTTCTTGATGCTTTAACTTTAATATGAGACATCAAGTTTTGATTTGTTGCATGAGAATTCATATGCACCCTTTGTGATTCATCAGATGCTGAGTTTGCACGTGAGGCACTAAGTTTTCATCTGATGTTTATTACTTTCTTGAGTGTATGTGGTTTAATCCAAAGGGAATGGATGCATAGTTTTACTCATGCCAAGATGATTGCTCTAGTTTGGCTAGATGTTTTCTACTTAAGCTTTTACTTTATGTTTTATGATAGACCCTTCATCTCTTGTCCATCTTCTTCAATTTACAAAATCTTATCCCTTTTTTTATAGAAAAAAACTTCTTGTTTTCAAACTTAAACCAATTTCTATAAAAACCTTGACTCTGTCTAGTGCATTTTAAAACTTTCTTTTCTTAAATAAATTCTAAGACATCTTAAGCATATTCAAACATTTTCAAAAGACTTAAAAAAGACAAAACTCATTCAAACCTTTTTTCCATTTAACTTTTCATTTTAAATCTTTTCTTAAAGATTAGACATGAGTCCTCTGAATAGTTGAGATGTAACTCTATTATCTCCATTTTATTGATTGATATGATGTTGATTCTTTTCCACTTGAGAGAGCTTGTGGCATACTTGTTGATGATGTTTATCTAAGTTGGAGCCTTTCTTTCACTCTGATGAAAAGGTTCATCTTTCTCATGTTTATGGGTGATTGGTAGAGTATTCTCCTTAAGATGACAAAATGTCTCTTCCTTTAAAATTAACCAAAACAACTTTGTTCTTTTTAGAAGAACTTCGTGCTTCTGATTTCTTCATTGCACATTGAAGATACGTAGGCACATAACTCCCAAAGTTTTTCCGAATCAAAATCACAAAAACCATTTCTTTTCTCATCTCCACAATCTTTTTGCAAAAAAACTCTTTTTAGCCAAACACACGGATTTTCAAGAGGTTCCCAATGAGCACCATGGATGTTTAGGGTGTTAACACCTTCCCTTTGCATAACCAACCCCTTCCATAGATCTTTTTGTTTTATTAGTTTTGCTATAAAACTTCTGTGAGTTTTATTCACTATTTTTCCATTCATTTGGAAACAATAAAGTGCAGTGGCGACTCTTATTTTGTGGGTTAAGTTAATCAATAGCTTAACTCAAATTTTCACCGCTACATCAAGAAAGCAATATGTGGTGACACTATCATCGTGTGAGGATGAATATATGGTAGAATCCTATGATGTGTCTCATGCAATTTGGATCGGATCTATGGTGCAAGAGATAAAGGTCAAAGTGAAGAAACCTCTAGTGTTGTAGATCGATAATAATTTAGCCATAAATCTTGCAAAGAATCTAGTTCTGCATGGAAGGAGTAAGCGCATTGCTATATTTCACTTCATAAGAGAGAAGTTAAATCAAGGTTGTAATACGGTGGGAGAACTGACATGGGTGTTTTACGTTTTATCACAATTGTTGTGGATAGCAAGAGTCGCCACCGACTTTTCTTTTATCCAATAAGGAAAGGGTGAAAAGAACAGGAAAGACTTTTTGATATTTTCTTGAGTTCGAGGGGTAAGTTATGAAAAGGGAAGGTGTTATCACCCTTTTCATCCATAGTTACCTATGGGCTCTTAGTTGCTTGCTAGCTCACTTTAGAAATTGCTTTGTTTGAAATGTGTTTGTGGTGGGTTTTGAAAGTATTTTTGAAAAAAAAAGCGCATTCGTTTAGGAAAACTTTGTAATGATTCTTGTCTCTATGATAATGCATACAAAGTGTTGGACTTTTTGAAAATATTTCATGTTTTGAAAGTGTTTGATGTGTTTGAAAAGATGTTTGTTTTTTAAGATGGATTGCGAGCAAGCAGCTAAGAACGTTCTACCTACTCAAAAGTCTTTTGTTCATTTCTCTCTTCCTTTGAAATTGCTATCTTACCATTGATTGGTAAGAAGCCCTATCTTTGGATGTAAATGGACGGGAGTGGGTCATCTTATAGTCATAAATAGCAACATTGTGAGATACCTTAGCATTTCCTTAAGGGTATAAGATCATTTATAAGGCAACATTCAAAGCGTCATTGAGGGACTATGATCTTGTATTTTCTTATTGTTTTTGTTAAGACGTCTCACATGCACATCATGACTATTTATTTAAGGCAACAAAGTGGAGTTAACCCTAGAGGTGCAAGTGTGCAAGTATTTTGTATTTCATGCTTGATTTATCTTGAATTAGGGTTTTCTAAGTGTTGATTTTATCTTTCCATACAAACCCTAATTTACTGAAAGTTGTAAACATGAAAGTTGTGGTAAATTTCATCATGATTCCAAAAATATAACTCATTAAAACTATAAGTTAAAGATGAATGAGTATTTTGCTGGCCCTAATCTGAACCCTAATTTTCCAGAAATTTCAATCTCAAAATTCTCTAAGCTCAGGCAATATAAATGAAAACTAAGGACATGGTTAGCTTCGGGGCAATGATGTCTATATTTTGTCTTTGAAAATGCAAGCCTAACAATGCCTAAACGAAGAGATGAAAGTTCATAAAAATACCTTAAAAACTGGAATTCGTGAAATGAGTTTGAGCTTGTTTCAAGTGATGATGATGATCAGGTTAAATTCTTTGAACCTCTAGGAAGCTAATGCAATAGTTTCCTTGAGCTGAGCATGGCTGAATCGTGTCGGAGAAGTCCAAATGCAAAGCTCTATTTTTGAAAATGGAGGTTGATGAAGATGGTGTTACAGTTAGATAACAGGTGTTGGGATTGTTTGTGTGTGATATTTAGAAGCTTCTGAAAGAAAAAGGCCAAAAAATGCACGAGTAGATTTGAAGATTGGATTCAAAACTCAGAAATGACAAGTTTTTAGGTATTCTTGGTGTTTCTGGGCTTTAGGGAGTTTCAGGGGCTTGTATCTCGTGTGTTAGGTTACAAATAGTGTATGCATTTATAGGCAAGAGGTTTTGAGTGCTACAACAAGCCAGAATTTGAATCCATGAGTTGTGGCACTCTTGCTTGTTTTTGAAGCAAAGTTGACAAACATCTTCCCAATGCATGGTACAAGACTATCTAGAGTGGTTTTTCACTTTAAACATGTTTCTTATAACTTATAGATGTTATGTGTACAAAAAGAACAAGTGCAAGTCTCAATGCAAGTTGACTTTGCATAAAGCTTGCTTTTCTAAAATGGAAGTGGTACCTATCTTCCTAAAATGGATTAATCACTTGGGTAATGGCTTAAATGTTTGTAAAAAAGCTCTAACATTTATATAAAAATTTAATTATGGAGTGAAACACAAGTTTGAGGCCTGCAAAGTGATATTTGTACATCATGCTTGAAGATTGGATAATTGTTCATCACAAAATCTGCCTTGCAAAACAAGAATGAAACCCTAACTTCATGGACTTTTTAGAAATTTTTTAACATCCTCTACAACCTTCATGTTGGACATTTTTGAAGAATCAAATTGGAACCATGTGAAACTTGGCCAAGAAGTTAGGTCAAAAATCTTTCTAACTAGGTCAAAATTCCACCAAGTGTTTTTATTTCATGTACATATCTTCATGAATTTATAACTCATAATTCAAGCATTTATAGAAAAAGTTATGACCTACAATGTTTTAGATCTCATAGAAATCTACAACTTTCATGTTGGAAGTTTTTCTTGAATCATTTAGCATCATGGTGAAAATTTGGCACAAAGTTATGAAAAAAAGTAAAATTTCCAACATGTAGAAAAATTTCTAAGTCTTAGAAATTTTGACTTTTCAAAATGAATTTTGACTTTTGATTTCTTGATGAACAATCTTCATATTTTGACATGTCTTGATGAAATATGATTTTTTGAAACTTGGTTTTGATCAAAAAGTCAAAGTTTGACTTTTCAGTGTACAATTAATTTTTTTCATCAATTGACCAAATTTCAATTATGATTAAATTAATCTTGAGAAGTGTTTTGAACTATGAAATTAGGAAATATTATGAATTTAAATCCTTGATATCATGTCTCAAGCCAATAAGTCATGTATTAAGTCAGAAGTCAAAAGTCAAGCCTTCTCAGTCAAAACCATAATTTTGACCAATTTGCCCCTTTGGTGATCTGATCAAATTTCTTGAGGAATTGTAATCCAAACTTGAAAAAATGGTTCATATGAGTTTAAAATATTTATATAGATCAAAAATCATGAAGTTTGACTGTAAGTTGACCATAATTGACTTTTTACCCAATACAGCTGATTTTAGGTCATTTGATCAATTGATTGGGCAAACTTGTGATCCAAGGCTTGAAACTTGACATGAGAAATCTTGAGAGTCCATATTGATCCATGGAAGTAATATAAGGCATTAAAAGTACAATTATCCTTGTAGAATCTCAAACCCTAATTTGAGTCATCAGTGTTGAGGAAGTGTCTTGAGTTGATCAATCCTTGTGCAATTTTGAGCAGTTGAAAATCTTGTGAGAAATTTCTTGAGAAATGAGAGGGAAAATTTTGGGGTAAAACAGCTGCCTCTGTTCAATCTTCTTAAGCCTGAAGAGTTAGATTGGCGGATCCACCATTCGTGACCTGAAGGCGAAAGATGATTGAACACTAGAGTGCCCAGACATTTGCACTCGATGATGCGGTTGATCATATCGGGAATGGGCTTAAAGATGCCAATTGGAATGTCTATTGGTGGAGACTGGAAGAAGTACCACAATAAATCTTTGGTCGATTTATGCTGAAACTGTAGATGTCTTTTGCCTGTCTTTAACGGGGAGAGATAAATCTGATCTAGAAGAGGACTTTACTGATGATTGATATCTTCCTACAAGGAAGGGGAGTTAGTTGTATGCAGATCTATGCATGGTGTAATGATGTTCTAAACATAAATGAGATTATGCTATATGCATTTGTCATGTATGTGACATGATATATGAATGCGAAAGATTAAAGTGCATCTTTGTATGGAAAATAAATCCTTGACAAATTGCTAGGGAGTTTTGGGAAATTAAATCCTGGACCGCTGCTAGACATGAAGAGTATGTGTATCTTCAAACTTTGTTTAGAGAGCTTCTTGTTGGGAATTTCTTATTTTTAGGAGAACTCCGCTGGGGAATAATGATTTTGGCTCATTGCTTTGAGGAAACTCTACGGAGAGTGTTGATTTTCTGCTTGCGGAATAGAGTTCAGAAGTTACTGCTATACTGGGGAGTTTTGTAAAGGAAGAAAGTTTAGTTGTTATCTGGTCGGATTCTAGGATTCATAACAACTTATTGGGGGTACTAATTTTAACTGTTATCTGGTCGTATTCCAGGCTTCGCAGCATCTTACTGGGGAAAATGAAAGCTAACTGTTATCTAGTCGGGTCCAGGTTTTAGCAATTCGAACTGTTATCTGGTCGGGTTCGGGATTTGCAGTAATTGGAGAAGTTAAATTGTTTATCTGGTTGGGTCCGGGCTTTAGTAACTTGAAATTGAGATTAATTATTATCTAGTCGGGTCCAGGGTTTACAGTAACTCAAATTGTTACCTGGTCAGGTCCAGGTTTCAATAATGATTTGTGGAAGTTAAAATGCTATCTGGTCGGATTCCAGGCTTTTTAGTAATTTGCTAGACAGACGAAGTTAAATTGTTATCTTGTAGGATTCCAGGCTTCGCAGTAACTCGTTTGATGTTGAACTAGTATCTGGTTGAATCCAGGCTTTGTAGTAACTTGTTAGGATAGTAATGACTCTGTTAGGGATTGAGGGGTTTCATTTGTTGACCTGTAATAGTCTGAGAAGCAAACTCAAGCTGGGGAATTTGTAGTTTGTTGGGGAAATAAACCCTGTTGGGAAGGAAATTTAACGACCTACTTGGTGAAATGAATTCTTTAGGAAGAAATTCAACAGGCTTCTTCTTTTAAAACCAAACTAAATTGGGGAGAGAATTTTTCGGAGATTGAAACTTTTCCTGGGGATTTCATGAATCCAAATTTGTGGGGATAACTTGATTTAAGTAACTCTATGGGGATAATCCCAAATCCTTAAGGAAATGCTTGTTACTATTTTTATGTATACATTTTTTTAACGGTTTAATCATGTTCATATGCATATGTTCATTCAATTTTAGTCATTGGACGCTTTTGCACTCAAAATAGAAAAACAAAAGGTTTGCACTTCAAAGTATATTTGTATTGATGTTTTCCTATAAACAGGTGTTTTTTGTACAGGGAGACATATATCCTAGTAAGAGGAAATCGTCGAAAGAAATGAAAAGTGTACATAGTGAAAGCAAAAATAATAGCCATGTGGAAGTGATCTCATTGTATTCCAACTCCGCTATTGCCCCTATGTCTTCGAAGATCAATCCTTGTCGTTTGAAGAAATTGATTGAGTTGATCTTGTACCATTGAATTTGGACCTTGGTAATAAACTAGTTGTAGGGATACAACGGGACATAGTCATACGCTTTAATCCTTAACTTTTGTCTGGACCACCCTCTCGGGTTTTTAGTCCACCAGGATACCCATTTTTGCCCAAGCCACCCTTTCAGGTTTTCGACTTACCGGGTGTACAATCATTTGCGTATATCCCTAATTTTTGCCCGAACCTCTTTGGTTCACCAGGATGCCCTTATTTTTTCCTAGGTATGTCAACCTAGAGGGTCGTTTTATGCGTAGTATTTTTTAACTATATCCGCATTCACAGGATGTGGGAAATATTTACCATCCATAGTAGTCAGCATCATGGCTCCACCATAGAAAAATTTATTTACAATAAATGGTCCTTCGTAAGTGGGAATCCATTTTCCCCTGGGGTCGCCTTGGGGAAAAATGATGCGCTTTATTACCAAATCACCAGTCTGATATACTCGAGGCTTGATCTTTTTGTTGAAAGCCTTGATCATATGTTTTTGATACATTTGACCATGATAAACAGCAGCCAGTCTCTTCTCATCAATCAAGTTCAACTGATCCAACATAGTCTGAATCCACTCGTCTTCGCCTAAATATGCTTCCTTCATTATCCTAAAGAAGGAATCTGAACTTTGACAGGTAGGATAGCTTCCATGCCATAGACCAAGGAGAAAGGAGTTTCCCCATTTGACGTTCTAGCTGAAGTACGGTAGCCGTGGAGAGAAAACGGTAACATCTCATGCCAGTCTTTATATGTTACCACCATCTTTTGCATAATCTTCTTGATATTTTTATTGGCAGCTCCCACTGCGCCATTAATCTTAGGTCTGTACGGAGAAGAATTGTGATGCTTGATTTTGAACTGAGTACAAAGTTCCATAATGATAGGATTGTTGAGATTGGTTCCATTGTCAGTGATGATTCTTTTGGGGATAACGTAACGGCAGATGAGGTTATGCTTGATAAATCTGGCTACAATATTCTTCGTAACTGAGGCATATGAGGCAGCTTCGACCCACTTGGTAAAGTAATCAATGACAACAAGAATGAAATGGTGTCCATTGGAAGCAGTGGGTTTGATCTCTCCGATCATGTCAATGCCCCATATTACAAACAGACACGGAGCGGTCATGACATTTAGAGGAATCAAGGGTACATCTTGTCAGCATAAATTTGACACTTGTGACAAACCCTTGAGTGATGATGATAATCAGTTTCCATTGTGGACCAATAGTAACCAGCCCTTAGGATTTTCTTGGCCATAGTGTGCCCACTAGAATGAGTCCCAAAGATTCCATCATGCATGTCTTCCATAATTTTCTCTGCCTCCTTCTTTTCCACACACCGGAGTAGAGTAGAATCATGATTTCGCTTATACAAGATTCCATTGCTTAGGAAAAATCTGGCTGAGAATCTTCATAAGAATTTCTTATCATTGATGGAAGCTCCTTCAAGATACTCTTATGCTTCAAGATATCTCCTTACTTCATTGTACCATGTTGTACCCCAAAATTTACCCTCTTGATTTAGGCTTATGTTTCATCATGAATATCATATTTCATTGCATTCATACATTGTGATGGGATCAAAGTACTTTGGTTATCAAGTCTTCCTCAAGCTTTGAAGGTTATTTGCATTGACAAGTTGCTCAAGTAGAACCTTATCATCTAAACCTCTGGATCTTTCAAGCTCAAAGTTTATTGCATATCTCAAGATATTTTATCCATCTCTTTGGGGACATCAGAGGATTGAAGTTTGTGATTGATTATAAGAGGAATCTCTCTTTTGACTCACCAATCAAATTATGGTTTTTCTTGATCAAGGCTATTGATCAAAGTACAAGTCTTGGTTTGGAAGCTACAATATCTCATTGGTATTTGAAAATTCTTTGTACAAGAAATTGGTCAAGATACCCAGAGGATTTGAAGTTTTGGAGATGATTCATCAGTCTCCTAAGGTGTTAACCAAAACTAGGGTTTGGGATTTCATCAAGATTTCTTGAGAATTTTGAAGTGAAACTTTGTACATGGCTTCTATATATTTGGAAGATCATATGTTTTAAGTCTTGATCATCAATTTTGAAGGGAAGTGGATCAATTGATTTAAAGGGGCAAAATGGTCATTTTGGTCAAAATCAGTCAAAGTCAAGGTTGACCGAGGGAACTTTTGGTCAACATGAGGCACTTGACATGTATTTTAATGGGAAATGATTATTGGTGATTTAATTTTATGGGATTTGTAAGTTTGAGAAGTTGCTTGGATCTGAAGTTATCTTGAAGTATGAAAAATTCACTAAGTGTCAATGATTTTGGCCTGACTTTGCAAAGGCATAAATTTATCATCTTTCATGGGATTTTGGTGTTTCTTTTGGCCAATTGAAGAGGGGAAAGAGATCTACAAGGTCCTACAGGGGACAAAAAACACACTTCTTGCTGAAAATTGGAAGTTATTGGCCTTAGAAGTTCAGGGCAACTTGGGAAATTTTTTATGCATCTTGGGCATTTGGCCAGGTAAGGCAAGGCATTTGGCCTAGGCAATTCACCAAACAGTTGGAGACATACCTATAATTTTTTATTCAAGGCATAATTTAAAAATGTGCCTTGTGTATTTTGAAGAGGGATATGAAAGCTTCTCATTAAACTTGGAATCACTCAAATTGGATTAAAATTGAGGAAGTTGTGGTTTGAGGAAGTTGGGTGGCAAAACCGGATTTTTGAAGGCACATGGGCAGGCTAGCGCGCGCAGTCTTGGGTAAGTTGGCTTGACTTTTCCAGGAATCCTAATGTACACATCTCTTTCATTTCTCCATCATCTTTGAAGAATCAAATATCATTGTGAAGCTCATAATTTGAATTTTAATTGGCTCAAAGAAATTTGGAAAATTCACGAGCCAATTTGAAATGGCCCAGTTGAAAGTCAGTTGATTTTTGGTGTATGCTTGGCCATGGAAATTTTCATGTTTTGGTTTAGTTTTGATTAAATCATTTCAGAGTCCACTTGCACATACTTGGCACGAATTGGACACCTCATGTGCTCGCCAAAAAAGGACAAACCAGGTGCATACCTCGTGCCTCTCTCATTTTCACATTTTTGAGAAAATGGGAAACTTCTCACTCAAGAAAGTCAGTCCCATGTGCAAGAGAGGACAACTCACCTCATCACTCTTTTTTTCACTCACTCACTCTCCTTTTGTTTCTCAAAACGACTGCAAGCATTTCCTTAATACCAAGCAAAACGCAAATGGCCATCACACTTGTTTTGGTTTGATAGAAAATTCACTTTTTCCATCCAACAACTCTCAGCTTGAATTACCACTCTAACCTCACTCCAAACACTTTATATAAGTTGCTCAAGCTCTCCTTTCACGGGGGAAACACTGCATTGGGAGAAGCTCCTCAGAATTTTCTCATTTTTCTTACTCTGCAACTTGAATTGAGCAGCTCAATTCTCTTGATCTAATCCTCATTTCTCTACTCAAACACCTTCATTAGAGCACAAGGAAGCTATTTAGAAGGGTTTCTTGTTAGATTTTAGAGGCACCAAGTGAATTTATTTTTCACCTTTGCATGTATGCTCACTGAATCTAAAACTGGATTTGAGCATGAATTGAAGTGTTTTGTGGTGTGCATTATGTTTATAGCTGGCCAATCATTAGGATTGATGTATATTTGAGCTCTGATTCAAGCAACTTTGGTGAAATAGTGTTTCTGGTTTTGATGTTTGCAGTGTGTTTTTCCAGTTTTTGAGATTTGATTTCTTGATCTATGCTTGATCTCTGAGTTTGATTCGAATCGCATGATGTAGTATGATATATTAGCTTTAATTGGAGCTTAATCTCATGGATTTTGGTTGAGAATCGTGTTTGTTTGATGGATCTAAAGTGAGCATGTTGGAAATGATAGAAGCGAGTGTTTTTCCTTGGCTGGAGGTTGAAGATGATACGTGGCATCATCTCATTGGCCTTGTTCTTGTTTTTGTTATTTAATTTTCATTAATTTTCTGATTTTTGTTACTTGATCAAAACAATTTGAAAAATTCTGAAACAATTATCACAAGTTCAAAATAATTTTTAATATCTTGTGTAATTTTATTAGAATTTTTTAAAAATGTTTTGATTGTTTTAAAAATTAATGAGTTTAATTAATTGTTTGTTTAAAGTTTATTTTTATTTTAATAGTTCTTTGATCTAAAAATTCCACAAAAAAATATTTTGGACTCAAAAAATAATGTAGAATTTGATTCTGAAATTTGTTTAGCATTTTTCTATTTTTGATTATGAATTTAATTTGAGAAGTTTCTTTTGAATTTTTGCTTTATAATTTTCATTTTTATACTTCTATTAATTCAAAAATCCTCAAAAAAATCATGCAAGCCTGTTTTTAATCATAGAATCTGAATATATTTTTATTTTGACCTTTTTGTGACTTTTGGCTAGGGTTTGCATTTTTGCCCTTAAATAATAGTTTAATTGTTAATTGTTTGTTTGATTTTTATTTTAATATTTCCTTTAATTCAAAAATTCCAAAAAAATCAGGGATGTGTGTTTTTAATTCTAATATTTGAATGTAATTTTGGTTGGATGTTATTTTTCTTATTTTTGATTAGAATTTCATTTTGAGATGTGATTATTTGTTTAATTGATTAATTGTTTGAATTTGATTTTATTTTTTACTTTTCTTTAATTCAAAAAATGTGAAAAAATATGTATTTTGACATTTAGGGTTTCCTTGTGATTTTCATGATCTTGGTTTGAATTTTTTGAATTTTGATCTTATCTAATCAATATTTAAGATTAAAAGTCAAAAATTAGGGTTTTGTTGCTTATTGTGCAAGTTTCTTTTTTTCAAAACCACTATGCCCTGGATTTTCAATGGAACTTAGGTCTTGATTATGGTTCATGAATGCATTTAGGATCTAAAAACCATTTTTCTTGAATTATTTGACTTGGTTTGATATTTTTCCATGAATTATTTTGAAAACTTGTCTAGTTTTGTTAGTTTGGCCAACTAGTTTTGAACTTTGGGCCTCATTTGATCTCCTCCTCAATCATTCATGAAAGTAAGGCTTGCTTTCTGACTTCTACACACTTCAAAGATGCTAATAATTGTTTGGTTTGAATTATTGATCCTTATTTCTATTTTTGATGTATTTTTGAAGTGAAGGTACCCAATTAATGTTGCATATCTTGTTGCAATTTGTTTGATGGCCAATGAACTTGAGTGAGGCCTATGATTTGGAACCTAATGATCATGTTGGATATTTTCATCCAAATAAACTCAAGCCATTTCACTTAAGGCCTCATGTTTGAATGATTGAACCTTTTGATGCATCGTGTGGGATTTCTCTCCTATTATGCTTGTGAGCTGTAATGAATTAATTGAGCATGATTGAATTGTGGTTGCTACTGACCTTAATGGTCTTTGATTGTAATCTTCTCAAGCTCCCATGATCCTTGATTGATATTCAATTTTCAATTCAATATGGTGATAGAAAGGAGCAACATTCCTCTAATTCTTTTGACCAAATTGTGCATATGCCTGTTTCCTTTTGTCTATCATGACTAATGTTTGATAGTTGCTATCATGTTTTCTCATTTCATCATGGTGTCACCATCCATCCCTTATGTAAATCATCATTCTATTTATGGGAATACTAACTTGGTTGTTAAATGTGCGAGGTACTTTGAGGAAAGTTTCCATTTTTGGTTTGAGGCTATTGTGTTTCACTTTATTTGTGGAACACGATTTATTATATTGGAACTACTCTTGTGCTTGGCATGTTTGATAGTTTATGCAGGATATATGTATATGTGATTATGAATGCCATACATTTCCCATGGGATCTGTTCATATCTGATAATCCCATTACTTACATCCTGATGGCGTAATTTCTGACTTGATCTGTCTGCTGATGCCAGCTTGCTTGAAGTTATCTGGGTTTCTTTTATTCTTGCTTAGTTGCTACGGATAGTTATCCGTTTGGTATTGCACTATTTCCTTTCTTCTACTTTCATAGTTCTATGTTGCATGATGGGACCTCAATTGCTGATATATGTCAGGAGGCCCACTGGTTTTTGTCTGATACATGTGTTTTGTTTGTCTCTTTAACTGTTGATCGATGAGTCACTCAATTTAGAAATTGAGATCACGAATTCGCTCTCATTGCATGTTCCCTATAGGATGTCTATTGTTTTCTTCTTTAAATTGTTTATCGATGAGTCACTCAATTTAGAAATTGAGATCACGACTTCGCTCTCATTTCATGTTCCCTATAGGATGTTTATTATTTTCTTCTTTAATTGTTGATCAATGAGTCACTCAATTTAGAAATTGAGATCACGACTTCTCTCTCATTGCCTGTTCCCTATAGGATAGTTTTGTTAAGCTTCCTTTGACATGTTAATTAAGGTAGGAATCCATGTATGCTAACATAGGGTAGGACTTTCCTTTATCCTCAACCTTAGGGTCAACCATTGTATGATAACGCTAGGGATAGTGCTAGGCTAGTTTCCCTTAGTTGTTTTTCCTTCCTTTGCATTTTGCATCTTAAAACAAAAATTGTTTTCTTGGAAAATCATAAAACACCTCTAATAAACTCAAACCCTTCTTCAAGGTAAAAGATACAAATCAATCTTATTTCTTTTGTGCGCCTCTTGGTTTTGTTTTTAAACCCGGTTTGCCGATGTTTCGCCATTGCATACTTGTTTGAAGCCGATGTTTCGCCATTGCACATGTTTGTTATCCTACTTTGATGCTCAATATCATTGTCAGGTGTGATGTTTTATCATCCGTTTTATTGATGTTTCTCCATCTTTGCCATGATATCTTGTTACCTTTTATCCGATGTTTCGTCATCGTACATTTGTTTGAATCCAATGTTTCGCCATCGCACATGTTTGTTATCCTACTTTGATGCTCAATATCATTGTCAGGTGTGATGTTTTGTCATCCGTTTTATTGATGTTTCGCCATCTTTGCCATGATATCTTGTTATCTATTAGCCGATGTTTCATCGAGGCACATTTGTTTGAAGCCGATGTTTCGCCATCGCACATGTTTGTTATCCTACTTTGATGCTCAATATCATTGTCAGGTGTGATGTTTTGTCATCCGTTTTATCGATGTTTTTCCATCTTTGCCATGATATCTTGTTATCTCTTAGCCGATGTTTTGCTGTCGCACATTTGTTTGAAGCTGATGTTTCGCCATCGCACATGTTTATTATCCTACTTTGATTCTCAATATCATTGTTATGTGTGATGTTTTGTCATCCATTTTATCAATTTTTCTCCATCTTTACCATGATGCTTTATTACCTTTTAGCTGATGGTTTGCCATCGCACATTTGTTTGAAGCCGATGTTTCGCCATCACACATGTTGTTATCCTACTTTGATCCTCAATGTCATTGTTAGGTGTGATGCTTTATCATTTGATGTTTCACCATCTTTGACATGTTACTTTGTTAATTATTTAGTCAATGTTTGACCATCTCATTTGTTTGTTGTTTCATTCGATTTTTGCCATCTTGTTTATTTTTGTCGTCTTAACTAAAAAACACAAACCAACCAAAATATATAAGTCTATCTACGGCTGCTCTGATTCCTTAAAAGGGATACGTAGGCAAAGGGGTAGGGCCCAACCGAGCACATCTTTTATTTTCCCTACATTGTTTTCTTTTTCTTTCTCATGCATTCCCTTTTTAGTTTTAAGCCATAAATATAGGTTTTGACCACACCCATTAGATTAGACAACAAGAGTGGATACCGTAGAATACTACAGGCGTGTGGGATGATAACACCTTCCACTCGTGTAACAGACTCCCTTACCCGATCTCTCGGTCTAAAGACCGTGATTTCTTCCTTTTCAGGTTTTCTCGATGTTTACCTTTCACTTTCGGCAGGATAAAAGACGTTCGGTGGTGACTTTATTGATGTTTCATTACATCTAGATGACGGGTTCCGGCCGGGTGGTTTCAGCTGGCGACTTCACTGGGGACATATTGACCTCTTGCTGGTCCATCCCAGAGTCGATCCTAGCTCTTGTTTGTTTTCCTTTTGGGTGTTTATTTTACCGCTTTGCATATTTATCTGTTTGCATTGCATCCTATGTGCGCTTTACTTTCTGCATACTGGATTTGGCTGGACTGTTTAGATTCTGGATTTCTTGGTGGGTGGGTTGTTCCATGAGGTAAAAGGCCTCATACCCAGGCTATAAGTGAATTCCATAGGAACTAGGAATAGAGTGGCCATGGCAGCTATGAGGCGGATGCTTTTTAGACCTGACCATGAGACCCATGACTTCTGAGGTAGTTCGGATAGGTGTTATCATATGATGATACCGACATTCGAGCTCTTGTACTATGATTTGGCTTTTAACCTTACCTTGACCTAGACTATACCCGTGAGAGGGGCGGGAAAACTTTTCTTACAGGTACAGGTATTGTTGGTGACTTTGTGTTGCGAAGGTGACTCGGGTTCCCATGATAATTTTGAATCTTTGGGATTTTCTTTTGATCTTGAGTGGTGTTGTTCTGTAATGGTCCAGCCATTATCAGGTGTGAAACTTTGATCCTGTCATGTTGCATCATAGCATATTTATTTCTAAAAAATAATGTATAAAAAAATATCTAGCATGTGCATGTCATCTTCCAGGGACATTCAAGAGTCTTCTTTCCATCAGAAATGGTCGGTCTCTCGTCGGATGAGTTTGATTCAGTCTGTGTTGAAGAGCCCACCAGACATACATTCGCTTATCAGATTCCTATTATTGATGTGTCTGAATTGAAGAGGTTGAGTTCTTATTTGAAGGATGATGTTCTGAATAATTTCAACAAAAATTATGGCAAATTGTTACTAATCCTTAACACTCCAGTTGACCCAATGGCTTTGATCACCCTCTTCCAGTTCTATGACAAGGAATTACGGTGTTTTACTTTTCAAGATTATCAACTGGTTCCCACACTAGAAGAAAACGTGTACCTGCTTAATATCAAGTTGTCTGATGAAGTTCCTTTTGTCCAAGTGCCGGAGAAGCCGAAGTTCGAGGTTATTGCTGAAATTCTTCATTTGAGTTGGAAAGAGGTGAAAGACAATTGGAAATCAAGTGAGGATACTACATGGTTTTATTTGGATTTCTTAGTGAAGAAAGCTGAAGACTGGGCAAAGAAATGGAATTGGAATGACTTCAGCTCCCTATTTGCTCTCATGATATACGGGATCATCCTATTCCCTCGCAAGATAAATTTTGTGGATTTGACGGCTATTTGTGTTTTTAGAAAAAAGAACCTGGTACCGACGCTCTTGGCAGATACTCTTTACACCATTCATTTCAGGCATGGAAAAGGAGGTAATGTAAGTTTATGTCATTCAATGTTGTATCAATGGTTTAAGTTGCACCTACCAGTAAATGGCCCTTTCGTGGATACCAGACATTCACTCTGATGGTCATCAAGACTTGTCAACCTTACTTCATTTGATATCCGGTGGAATTATGACATGGGGGAAGTACAAAGTATTATCACTAGCTGCGGAGATTTCCCTAATGTTCCCCTCATAGGACCAAAGGGGTGTATCAACTATAATCCTGTGCTTGCTTATCGTCAATTGGGATATGCAATCGATTCACCACCAAAGGTTGAGGAGGTGTCTAAATCAGTGTATTTTGCTAGAGGAAGTGATCCTGTGATGATGAAAAGAGTGGCAAGTTCTTGGAAGGTAATTCACAAAAAGGATAGAACTACTTTGGGCAAGAAGGTTCCTATTGCTAGAGTTCCTTACTTGGAATGGATTAAATCCAGGGTTAAGATTTTACGGTTACCATTTGCAAGGTCGGCTCCTATATGTGAGAAACCTCCTACTGTTCTGAGTAACACGGTGCCTATCGAGGTATTCACCCAGGTTCATGTTGAGAACATTCAGCTTCGTGCAAAAGACCGCGAGGCGGGGATGAAACTTTATTGGGTATATCAAGAAAGGGCCGACTTAGCTCACAAACTCAAAGAAGCTCAAGGGGAAACTTCTGACGCAACCAGTTTTAGAAAGAGATTTCATGCTAAAATGGAAGAAGATTTGAGTAAGACCCAACAGGAGTGCCAGAAGCTTCAGGTATCTGAGAATAGCTACAGGAAGAAGATTCAAAACCTGGAGAAACAGCTGAAAGACAAAGATGCTCAGCTTAAGAAGGAGGTAGCCCAGAGGCGTGTCACAGAGGATCGATTTCAAGAAAGTGAAGTAGTCGCATCATAACTTTTGAAGGAGAAATCCAGGCTTGAAGAGTATTGTCAACACCTTGAAGCGTGTCTGGTTCCGGAGATTTAGTTTTTGTTACTTACCTTTGGTGTATTTGGTCACCCCCGGGATTGTTGGAAGGGACCATTGTTTGTTTTTACTATTCAATTTTTTGTTAAGTTTACTTTGAAACACGTATTTTGTTGTTTATCGCTACACTCTTAAATGTCTGAAGTCACTCGAACATCGTCTTTTTGTTTGTAAATAATTGTCGTGTTTGTCTTATTGTCCTTTTTCCCTTTGATTGTATGCTTGATTATTGGTTGCACGCCATGACTGATGAATAAAAGGACTCTTGAATACCAGGAAATGACAAACATATCATGCACATCATGCATTTCATAACATTACAGGTTATCTCAAGAGGGTATTCGTATCCCTCTACTTTTCTTATTCAGAATTCAAGACGACTACTCATCAGTATTCCACCAGAAACAATTTGCCAAGACAGATGGAACAAGTTCAAGCTGAACTCACTGAAATTAGGGCCCAGATAGCTACTCAGATGACCCAGTTCATGGAGGCCATCACCAATGTGAATTGCCGACATGAGGAACTGGATGCCATTGTCAACAACCAGCACCGCTATCCAGGGGATGGTGGAAATCAAGGGCTCTATCAGGACATTTCTGTAGGATTGGGGGATGTGAAAGATCAGCCTGCTGGAAATTTTCACAAGATGCCTGGAAACTCTTTTGTGCGCAACATAGGGCAGTTTCCCCCGTCTCTGGGACCTCGTCTTGTGGGGAACATAAGAGATAATCAGGGCAGTGTAAGGAACTATCAGGAGCAGGATTATGACTTTAACCATGATGAAGATCAGTTTTCTGTTCGGCGTTCAGATCCGGAAGTCCAGGTTGAGGATAGGAAGTATCAATTGTTGGAAGAACGTTTGAAGGAGGTGGAAGGGAAAGGAGCCCTTGTTATGGATGCTAATGATCTAGGGTTGGTGTCTGGGGTGAAAGTTCCTCCAAAGTTCAAGCCTCTGGTATTTGAAAAGTACAACAAAACGTCATGTCCTATTACTCATACGATTGCTTATTTCCGAAAGATGTCGGTACATACTGAGGATCAGGGGCTTTTGATTCAATTTTTCCAGGATAGCGTATCTAGGGCATCCCTGGAGTGGTACATGAAGTTGGAGAAAACTCATATTCGTTGCTGGAATGATCTTGCTCGGGATTTTGTCAAACATTATCAGTACAATGTGGATATGGCGCCTAATCGCACTCAGTTACAGAATTTGTCACAAGGACCAAGAGAATCTTTCAAGGAATACGCTCAGAGGTGGCGTGAGTTGGCTGTGAGGGTTCAACCTTCACTCATGGAGGGAGAACTCATCGATATGTTTATGAGTACCCTGCAAGGGCCATTCTATGAGCACATGATAGGAAGTACTTCGGCAGGATTTGCAGACTTGGTTATGGCTGGTGAAAGAATTGAAGTAGGTTTGAAATTGGGGAAAATTCAGATTGGAGGTTCTAGTGGTTCATTAGGAGGCAATAGGAAACCATTCAACCCTTACCCTAAGAAAATGGAAGGCGACGCAAGCGCGGTTTACTCTCATAGAGGAAGAAGAGAGGATCGTCAGCACCAACAAATCAATGCTATTTCTATTCCTATTAATACTCCTCCATAGAAGAGACCGAATACAGTGCCTCAACAACAAAGACAACAAGATGCTCCCCGTCAGTATAATAATCAACAGCAGAGGCAGCCCAGAAAATTCGATCCCTTTCCAGTATCTCTTACTGAAGCACTCCACCATTTGCTCGATTTGAAGTTGATCGGTTTGAGAAATATGCCACCACCACCCGCAAGGCTTCCTCCTAACTATGATGCTAACGCAAGGTGTGAATTCCATTCAGGCGGAGTTGGTCATTCTATTGATAATTTCTTTGCGTTGAAGTGCAAAATACAAGATTTGTTGGATGCTAAGGCAATTGAGTTTACTCCAGTGACTGGTCTGAATGTTACTTAGAACCCAATGCCTAGGCATGAAGGGGGTGTTGTTAATACGATTGATGATAATGGTGAAGTGTTGAATTTGATCATGAATGTGGAACAAGTAACTACTCCGTTGTGCTATGTTAAGAGGTATTTTCTTGACAATTCTATTTTCCCGGGTTATACTTTAGAGTGTGCCAAGTGTAGAGAGCAACCGAAAGGCTATATTGATTTAAAATCCGGTATCCAGTTGTTGATAAAGGAGGGTTCCCTGCAGTTTGATAGAAAACCGAGCTACCGTAAGGTTACCGAAGAAGATGTTGTTGTGGTATCTATTCCTTACACCCCTGTGTGCATTCCTACCCCATCTAGGGCACCCCCTTTGATGATTACGGTACCTGGTCCTATGCTGTATACCAATGAGAAGGCCATCCCATGGCATTACGGTGCCGATGTTTATTACCATGGAGTGAAGCAGGAGGTAAGTACTCGTTTGTCTGAGGAAGAGCATGCTGAAGATAATGAAGAGGAAGTTCATAATTTTTCTGGTGTGGGTCGAATAACTAGGAGCGAGAGAGTATTTGGTCCTTCCAATGTGCAAGATGCAGAAGATGCTTCTGCAAGAGAAAAAGGAAAACAATAGGTGATGATTGGTAATCCAAGGGTTACGCCAGCCAATGTGACTCAACCAATTTTGATACCAGAAGCTTCTTCAGTTCCCGATGAGGTTGAAGAGTTAATGCGAATTATCAGAAACAGTGATTATAGTATAATTGATCATCTGAGCCATACTCCTTCTAAGATGTCTATCTTGTCTCTGTTGATTTATTCAGAACCTCACAAAAATGCTTTGGTGAAGATGTTAAAGAATGCGTTCGTGCCACATGAGATAACAATCAATCAGTTTGAGAATATTTGTGCCAACATATCTTCCAGGGACGGTCTGGGTTCACAGATTTTGATCTTCCTCCAGAGGGGCAAGACCATAACAAAGCGTTGCATATTTCAATGGAGTGCAGGGGCACTACTTTATCCCGGGTTTTGGTGGACACAGGGTCATCCTTGAATGTATTTCCTAAGTCAGCATTGATGAAGATTGATTATTTTGGACTGGAGTTGCGCCCTAATGATTTGATGGTGAAGGCGTTTGATGGGTCTCGAAGGTCAGTGTTTGGGGAGTTGGAGTTACCAATAAAGGTCGTCCCTCGCACCTTCACAGCTACTTTTTTTATGGATATACAGCCAGCGTATTGTTGTTTTTTGGGGCGACCGTGGATTCATAGAGCAGGGGCAGTCACTTCTACTCTTCATCAGAAACTCAAGTATCCTGCAGAGCGAAAGGTGATAACTTTGTGCGGAGAGGAAGAGTACATAGTGAGTCATTTGACATCATTCCGTTATGTTGAAGTTGAAGGCGAGATACATGAGACTCCGTTTCAGGCGTTTGAAACAGTTCATGCTGTCAATTTTCCCCCTCTCGGGCAGAAAAGGAAACCGGAAATTGTTATGTCTTCTCTCAAGGATGCGAGAGTTGTGGTGAAAAATGGTAACCCTGAAGGTTGGGGTAAGGTGTTGGACGTTACCCCAAAGTTTAACAAATTTGGTCTTGGTTTTAGTCCGGGTCAGCAGAGTACAACTCCCAGAGCATCTAGTTTATCTACTCCTGTGAAGTTTTCCCATCCTTGTGCTACTCAAGAAGGACACGTCAATGCAGTTGGAGACGATAGGGTTGATGGCTACAATATCGAAGATTGGATTCGTCCGAGTATTCCAGGCCAGACACTCAACAATTGGACTTCTGTGGATGTTATCCAAGTTTCAATCGCTGAGGAGTAATTTTCTTGTTTCTTTTATTATCATATCATAATTCCTACGCTCTGCCCAAGGCGTAGTGGATCATTTGTGTAGGGCCACTATGTTTATTTTCAAAAGTTTATCATGAAATAAAGGACATTTTTGCATTCAAAATTTTGCTCCATTTATTTTTTTATTTTTGAGTGGCAATGTTCTCTTTTCACACACTGTCACTAAAAAACGCCAAAATGTCGTTCATGAAGATGCACTTCCACCACCGATTATATTGATAACGACTCTGCTATGGCTCATTATCACTTTGATACTACTATTTATCAAGTTGAAGAAGAAGCATATGAGGATTGTGATCTTCCTGAGGAATTAGCAAGATTGTTAAAACAAGAGGAGAAGGTTATCCAGCTGAATCAGGATTTGATTGAGGTGGTGAATATTGGCACAGAAGAGGTAAGAAGAGAAGTTAAGATAGGGGCAGATCTTGAAGAAAGTATAAAGGTCAGATTGATTGAGCTACTCCGTGAGTATTCTGATATCTTAACTTTGTCTTATGAGGATATGCCCGGGCTGAATACAGACATAGTGGTGCATCGACTACCACTCAAAGAAGGTTGTTCTCCTGTCAAGCAAAAGCTCCGAAGAACTCATCCTGAGATGTCCAATAAGATCAAAGAGGAGGTCCAGAAGCAGTTGGACGCGAATTTCTTAAAGGTCATCAATTATCCGCCATGGATTTCAAATATTGTGTCTGTGCCCAAGAAGGATGGTAAGGTCAGGATGTGCGTGGATTATAGGGATTTGAACAGGGCCAACCCTAAATATGATTTCCCTCTTCCTCATATTGATGTGTTGGTCGATAATACTGCTTATTCCAAAGTGTTCCCATTCATGGATGGTTTTTCGGGTTACAATCAAATTAAGATGGCTCCGGAGGATATGGAGAAGACAACATTTATCAAGCCTTGGGGAAATTTCTGTTATAAAGTGATGCCGTTTGGTTTGAAAAATGTCGGGGCAACATATCAGGGCTCCATGGTCACTCTCTTTCATGATTTGATTCACAAAGAGATAGAGGTTTATGTGGACGATATGATTGTTAAGTCTGACACGGAAAAGGAACATCTTGTTCATCTGGAAAAATTGTTCGAGAGACTGAGGCAGTTCTTGCTGAGGTTGAATCTGAATAAGTGCACCTTCGGGGTGAGATCCGACAAGCTGTTGGGTTTTATTATAAGTGAAAAAGGTATCGAGGTGGACCTGGCCAAAGTAAAAGCGATACAGGAAATGCTTGAACCAAGGACATAGAAGGAAGTACGTGGTTTCTTGGGAAGGTTAAACTACATTTCTAGATTTATTTCTCATCTCACAGCCACCTGTGAACCTTTGTTCAAGTTGTTGAAGAAAAGTCAGACAGTGAAATGGAATGAGGATTGTCAGAAGGCCTTTGACAAAATAAAGGAGTATTTGCAGGAACCACCGATACTCATGCCTCTAGTGGAAGGAAGGCCACTAATCATGTATCTAACCGTGTTGGAGAGCTCAATGGGTTGTGTCCTCGGTCAGCACGACGAGATAGGGAATAAAGAGCAGACTATTTACTACTTAAGTAAGAAGTTTACGGAATGCGAGTCGAGGTACTCATTGCTGGAAAAGATTTGTTGTGCGCTTGCCTGGGCCGCCAAACGTTTGAGGCAGTACATGTTAACTCATACCACCTACTTGATATCCAAAATGGATCAAATCAAGTACATTTTTGAGAAGCCAGCTCTTACAGGTAGGGTAGCCCGTTGGCAGATGATACTCACTATATGATATCCAATACACTACTCAAAAAGCAATTAAGGGTAGTGCACTGGCCGACCATCTTGCTCATCCGCCCATGAACGATTATGAACCGATGAAGTTTGACTTTCCAGATGAGGAAATTGTGTATATTCGGGATTGTAATATGTCAGGCCCAGACGAAGGACCCGAGCTGGGATCACGTTGGACGCTTATTTTTTATGGTGCCTCCAATGCCATGGGAAATGGTGTCGGAGCTATTATCACTTCCCCTGAGGGATACCATATTCCTTTCACAGCTCGTATTTGTTTTGATTGCACTAACAACATGGCCGAGTATGAGGCTTGCATTTACAGCATGGAAGCGGCAATCGACCTGCACATCAAATTTTTGAAAGTTTACGGGGATTCCAATCTTGTTATCAGCCAGATTAATGGAGATTGGGAGACTCGCCATCAGAACCTAATTCCCTATCGTGAGAATGTTATGAAGCTGATTTTGTACTTTGAAGAGATCACGTTTGAACACATTCCCAGAGAAGAAAATAATTTAGCTGATGCACTGGCAACTTTGTCCTCCATGTTCAAGGTTATGTGGGCTAATCAGGAACCTTCCATTACTATCAGAAGCTTGAGTGAGCCAGCTTTCTGTTTTGAGACTAGTTTGGAATCAGATGGTAATCCTTGGTTTTATGATGTTAAACGATATCTTGAAACACAAGAGTACCCTGAAGAGGCATCCGTCACAGATAAGAAGTTCTTGAGAAGCTTTTCAGCCAAGTTCTTTCTCAGTGGTGGCGTGTTGTATAGAAGGCATCATGACAGTTTACTGCTCAGAAGTGTTGACAAGAAAGAAGCAGCTAGAACCATTGAAGAGATACATGAAGGTGATTTCGGGACCCATGCCAGTGGGCACACCACGGATAAAAAGATCTTGTGAGCGGGTTATTATTGGTCCACCATGGAGACTGACTGTTACAATCATGCACGGGTTTGCCACAAATGTCAAGTCTATGCTGACAAGGTCCATGTGCCACCAGTACCTTTGAATGTCTTGACTTCCCCTTGGCCGTTTGCAATGTGGGGAATTGATATGATCGGAAAAATTGAACCAACTGCATCCAATGGGAACCGTTTCATACTGGTTGCCATCGATTATTTTACAAAATGGGTCGAAGTTGCATCCTATGCCAATGTCACCAAGCAGGTGGTAACTCGGTTCATTAAGCACAATATTATTTGTTGCTACAGAGTGCCTGAAAAGATCATTACCGATAATTGGTCTAATTTGAACAACAAAATGATGAAGGAGCTCTGTGAGTCCTTCAAAATCAAGCATTATAACTCTTCCACATACCGACCAAAGATGAACGGCGCTTTCAAAGAGGCCAAAAAGAACATCAAGAAGATTGTGCAGAAGATTGTAGTAACCTATAATGATTGGCATGAGATGTTGCCTTTTTCTTTGCATGGTTATCGCACCACTGTGCGTACTTCG
This sequence comes from Vicia faba, assembly GCA_948472305.1. NCBI lineage: Eukaryota > Viridiplantae > Streptophyta > Magnoliopsida > Fabales > Fabaceae > Vicia > Vicia faba. The sequence goes on from OX451741.1 coordinate 1,197,313,114, forward strand.
ACTGGGGAAACCCCATTTTCATTGGTTTATGGTATGGAAGCGGTATTACCGGTAGAAGTCGAGATTCCTTCTCTTAGGATCATGAGGGATGTTGAGATGGATGAAAGTGAATGGGTACATAATTGGCTGGATCAGTTGGAACTTATTGATAAGAAGAGGTTGACGGCTATATGTCATAGTCAGGTATATCAGCAAAGGATGAAGAAAGCTTTTGATAAGAGGGTACGGCCTCAGTGTTACAAGCCAGGTGACCTTGTGCTAAAAAGGATAATTCTCACCCAGGGAGATCCCAGGGGAAAGTGGGTTCTGACTTATGAAGGTCCTTTCGTGGTCCGAAAAGTTTTCTCTGGAGGAGCGATGATGCTCACGACTATGGATGGAGAGTACTTCCCTCTCCCTGTGAATGCTGATGTAGTTAAAAAATACTTTGCATAAAAAAATAAAAACCCACTAAACTGAAAACCGGAAAGGGCGGTTTAGGCAAAAAGAGGGTGTCCTGGTGAATCGAAAACCCGAAAGGGAGATTCAGGCAAAATTTAGGGACTTAAAGCAAATGACTACGCTCAGCATGGGACCCTTTGTTTCTTTCCTTTATTCCGTCATCTGGCATAAGCTCGAAGTTAATCCAAGATTGATCTGTCTGAAAGCAGGAAGATAAGAGTCATAAGAGTCATAGCAGAGTCGGGACTTGATAGATGATTCACATTCACATTGCCATCTGTAAACACTTGTTTTCTTTGATTTTGTAATTACTTGCTTCCAAATGTAAATGCCTTTTTCACAGGCCAATTTCTCAAAATCAATAAAGCATCTCCTTTCAAGTATACGTATACGTTTCTTTTCTCCCTTTTTACTATTTTGTTTGCAAAAACGTCCAATATTTTTGATAAGCATGTGCATATAAACTTTGTGGGCCTTACACGGAAATGGTAATCTAAGTCATGGTCAGTTGATCGCTTGAAATACGGATAACAAACACAACTACTACTGTGCAATGGGAATGTTTGGTTCTATGATGGATAGGTTTCTCATTCACTTTACTGGCGGATGCCTTGCCAATTTTGTTTCACTGTTCCGTGTTGTTGGTAAAGGTCATGGGTAAGGGTAATATCAAGATTACGGCAGGTTGGCGATATCGGCGAACCTAGTTAGAGACTTTTCTTCCCCATAATGGCTTTTATTACGTTTCTTTGCCGCACTTTCATGTGTTATCTTGATTGATTGTTTTAGCATTGTCTGCATATAGGATTTTGTTTATAGCCGAATGTCAGTCTTGATGCATTGAATATTTTTGCCTTGAAGAAATTATTTCACTTTACTTAATCCATCCAGTATCACTCTTTAATTGATTTTTCGGGCATTTTGATACGAATTGTGCCAATTCTTTTGCTTAGCCAAGAGTTTGGAGGAGGGAGTTTAGCTAAAAACGATGACTGTAGTGGTATGCTTTTGAGTAGAACCCTGTTGATGATGTACATGCATTGTTTCAATCCCCAAACACTGGAGATATAAGGGAGTTAGACCCTCGTTAACCCCTTTGAGCCTTCTAAGTAGGAGTTTCTTTTCCGTTCGAAAAAAAAAACCTTTTTTTTTAACCAGGGGCAGGGTAGATGTTCAGTTAACTTGACCAAGCATTCAAATTTCAGAAGGAATGTCCCATTTGAGGATCACCATATTATATCTTTCGCATCATGAGATCAGGAAAAGTGTCTAAAACACGATGTTCATTTCCTCAGAGTTATGAGGTCGAGATCGAATCAATACAATAATGGCTATCCCTCGCCGACTAAGGAATGAGGCATTTGTTTTCAAAAAGAGAAAAATAAATTTAAAAAATGTTCAAAGACCTAAAGTCACATTGACTCGTTCGAAGTGGAAAGAATGAATAAGAAAGAAACAAAAAGCCTCGCTAAGTCGAAACTTGAAAACAAGTCGCTTAGGCAAAAGTTAGGGCATCCCGCTGGACTTCCAAATTTGAAATTCAAAAGATTTTGTCCAGGAAAAAGTTAGGGAAAAGAGAGCCTAAAAGGAAAAAAAAAAGAGAGAGAGAAGATTATTCAATAAAATTTTCATCAAAAGAATAGGAACAATAATATAAAAAAAAACAGAAGCAGCAGAAGTTAAGTGACAATCATGTTGGGGAATTTGTCATGATCACTCTACCAATATAAATCCTTTTGAAAGATGAATGCTTGTGATAAGTCAGTTGAACTTAGGATAGGAGAATATCACGAAGGGGGTGGGCACCAAATAGCTTGAGCCTTGAAAAAAACTTTTTTCTAAAAAACCTCGAACCAGGCCACGTTACAGCCTTTAGAAGTCCTAACTGAAACAAGGCTTTAACTTGAAAGCATACTACAACAGGATAACGTTTCCTATACTCCCAAATATGTGTTGCATACTCATGTTGGTATCTTATCACCCGCATCTTGACTCGTTTTTCAAAAAAAGGGAAGAAAAGTTTTGAAATTTTTGCCCTCTAGCCAATGATTCATTCACAACAGAGATGTGACACTTTGTTAAGATTTTCAACTTCAAAGGATTAAATAATCATCGCATCAGGTCTGTCATTCCCAAAATAAACATCTTTCTGCATGCGAAACATTTGTTTGACATCAAAAAAAAAAGAGAGAGAGTTTACACGTTGAACACCTGTAAAAAGCTTAATGATTGTCAGGAAGGGAAGTTCGGTTTTCTTCTACTAGACAGGACCTGTGTATGAATAGGATTTTACCTATCCCCAGTGAAGTTTCATTTCCGCAGCAAAGTTTTGTTGCCCCAGGAATCTTCTTTTAAAAGGCTTCATTCTGAGATTTCAAGTTTGGATATGTCGCACATCCCCAGTGGAGTTTTTTAAATGGGAACTCACAGTCTGAAGAAGTTTCAATTCTCTAACAGAGTTGCCAACATAGATCCCTTGCCATGACCTCTCATTTCCCAGTCGGTCTGCTGACTGGGGCATCCTTATGTTAAGATATTTCCTTATTCCCAATAAGGTCGATACTGTATGACTATCTGCATAATCCATCCAATGGTTTCATTCCAAGAAAAAACATCTCTCCAACAAAAATCTTCAACGGAGTTCTGTCTCCCCGGTAAAGTCCCGTTTCATCAGCAGAGCTTTGTTCCCCAAGCAAAGGTTTTCACCCCTCACATCGAGTTTATTGTCTTGGTGTCATCCTCAACACGGCCTCGCGCTGTCTTTTCCAGAGATTACAGTCTTGCCCTGATCTTCTCTCATTGTCTAATTTTCAGATGGTGTCCCTCTCCAGAAGCTACGGTGTCGATCTGATCTTCCCTAGGAGTTTGCAATTTATTTTTGCAGCACCTCTCAATGTTTGTGGCCCGTTTTTACTAGTTGCTCGGTTGTTATTCCCCGCGAAGCTTCATCTCTTCGAGGTTCCCTCTCTAGTGGTTCCCCATATTTTCTCTTCTACTTTGGATTTTGCAATTTATTTTTGCAAGTCATGTCAGATTCCGATTTCTTGGCCATTCCCCAGTGAAACTTTTAAACATGCATCATTGCATCTACCAAAACGCGTAGCATTTCCATTATATGGAGCATCGCTCTATATAAAAAGAATTCAAACATGCATCGGAACATAAGCCGTTATTGTTTCTATTATCCCCAGTGAATTTTCTAATACTTTGGATTGAATCCCCAGTGAGGTCTTCGTCCTCATTATCTAAATTCCCACCCCCCCCCCCCGATACCAATATCCTTTTGTTGTCAATCATTTGTTTGTTTGAGTGCCCACTCTTGACTGTAGTTCTGTTTTGCCCTGGCGCGGTCTTCACGGGTTTAGTCTTCACTACCTTCTCCGGTTCATTCCAATGTCTATTGATGCACCTTTCGAATACCTGTTTCATCCTGATATTCACTTTTAGCAGGTTTTTAGGTGTACGCCCTAATCTCCTTGTTTTGGGTTGAGCTCAGAGTTTCGTCGCCTTACCTTGCGTATAAAATCCAGTTTCGTCCTGATACTTATCTAGTTTAGTTTCGCCTAACTAGTTTTTGAGTCGAGTTTCATCTCGTTTTTGCTTTCATACCTTGGAACCTTTGACGGTGTTCGTTTATCGAGTGTAGTGTTTGTACTGCGTCCCTGGTTTGAAATCAGTCTCTTTTGTTCCTTGGATCCTTTTATCAGCTTTCGTCACTGTTTATCCATTGATTTGAGATCAGCAGGTGCTCTGAGAAACATGCGCTCTCATCACTCTCGCTTTGGGTCGAGTTTCGCCTCGTCGCCTGTGCATGAAATCCAGTTTCATCTTGGTACTCATCTAGTTTAGTTTCTCCTAACTAGTTGTTGAGTCGAGTTTTGTCTCATTTTTTTTCTTACCTTGGACCCTTTGACGGTGTTCTTTTACCGAGTGCAGTGTTCGTACTGCGTCCTTGGCTTGAAATCTGTCTCTCTTGTTCCTTCGATTCTTCTATCAGTTTTCGTCACTGTTTATCCATTGATCTGAGATTCTTTCAGTTCCTTCATACTGTCTATCTTAGTTGAGATTAGCAAGTGCTCCTAGAATCACGCACTCTAGCCACTTTGCTTTGGGTCGAGCTCAGAGTTTCGCCTCCTCACTCGCGTACGTTTCTTTTCCAGAGCTTAGTTTCGCCTATACTATGTGGTTTGAGTTTTATCTCACCCTTTTTGAAGTCCAGTTGCACCCTGGCACATCTGTCCGGAAGTTTAGTTGCGTCTACTCTTCTTTGTTTTTGTTCTGTTTCAACCTGTGTTACAGCTTCATTCTGACGCATGTCTTGGGAGTTTTCTGTTTTTGTTTCTTTCTTCTTCAAGAGTGTAAATTTTCGGGTTCTTTCGTATTCAAAAATCTTCAACCTTGTACGCTCGAAACTTGTCACTTTTCTCACTTATCATGTTGAAGATATTTAAATAGGGGTAGCTGGTGTACTCCAAAATTTACCCTCTTGATTTAGGCTTATGTTTCATCATGAATATCATATTGCATTGCATTCATACATTGTGATGGGATCAAAGTACTTTGGTTATCAAGTCTTCCTCAAGCTTTGAAGGGTGTTTGCATTGACAAGTTGCTCAAGTAGAACCTTATCATCTAAACCTCTGGATCTTTCAAGCTCAAAGGTTATTGCATATCTCAAGATATTTTATTCATCTCTTTGGGGTCATCAGAGGATTGAAGTTTGTGATTGATTATAAGAGGAATCTCTCTTTTGATTCACCAGTCAAATTAGGGTTTTGCTTGATCAAGGTTATTGATCAATGTACTGTTAGAACATAGTTTGATTCTACAACCCTTGGTTAGAGTTTTGATGATAACAAATACAAAGAATAAATAAATACAAAGAACAAATATGCACCTTAAAAATATGTTTTATGTATGCAGAAGTTCTGATCAAATCAGCATCAGAAGATAAGCCACAAGTGCTACACGCCGAAGTAATCAGAACATACGCTGAAGATTGATGACCAGAACCTGCGCTTAATCAAAGTAAACTTTGATTCTGAACAAGAATATATCAAACCAAGTCATCAATATTCTGAAGCGTCATCAGCAGTAAGGAGAAAATATTCTGAAGCGTTACTGAACATTCAAGACAACATCAATTCCAACGGCTTCCTTCAGACAAGATCTTCTCCAAAAGGAAAGTGTGTTAATGACATTAAACATGATTTATGATCAACGTATTTACACTGCCTATATAAACAAGTCAGCTTTCAAAATGAAGCACGCACGTACATACAACGATTTTGCTAGCACGCCACTCATGCATATTCAAGCTTCAAGCAATTTAATTCTTTATTCAAAGCTATAAACCTGTGTAATTTATCACAGTTGTGATAAACCGTTTTTGTTAGAAAAACAACAACACATATTGTATAATCATATTGAAAAAGAGAGATCCTTGAGATTAACCGGATTGTGGTTGTACTCAAGAAGACTTTAACAGTTGTTAAAGTAGCTTTTGTAATCTTGTTGAGATTAGTGGATTAAGACCTCGTTGGAGAGAGGCGAAATCACCTTGACGGGTGGACTGAAGTAGTTTGAGATCAAACGAACCAGGATAAAAAATACTGTGTCATTAAGCTTTTTAGATCCAAGTTTTCAATTCAACCCCCCCCCCCCCCCCCCCTTCTTGTGCTTTTCACATCTTCAATTGGCATCATAGCGCCTGGTTCTGAGCTTAAACACTTAACCGTGTCAGTAAAAGATCCAAGATTCAGAAAAACACTATGGTGGGACCAAGCCAAAACATCAGCAATGACAACAATGAAGACAGAGAAAGATTCAGTGGTAAACCTTCAGTCTTTGATGGAGAAAAATTTGAATACTGGAAAGACAGAATTGAGAGTTTCTTTCTGGCCCATGATGCTGATCTGTGGGACATGGTGACTGATGGATACACGTATCCTGTGGATGGACGTGGTCAGAAGATAGACAGGAAAATGATGTCTGATCAGCAAAAGCGTGAATTCAGAAACCACCACAAGGCCAGAACAATTCTCCTCAGCGCCATCTCATACTCAGAATATGAGAAAATATCAAACAGAGAAACTGCCAAGAATATGTTTGACTCTCTGAGAATGACGCATGAAGGAAACAATCAAGTCAAAGATACTAAGGCCCTTGCGCTCATTCAGAAGTATGAGGCATTTAAGATGGAAGATAGTGAATCAATAGAAACTATGTTTTCAAGATTTCAAATTCTTGTTGCTGGTCAAAAAGTTCTTGACAAAGGCTATTCTACTGATGATCACGTTAAGAAGATCATCAGAAGCTTACCCAAACAATAGAGGCCAATGGTCACAACACTTAAGCTAGCCAAAGATATCAACAAAATCTCTCTAGAGGAACTTGTTAGCTCCCTCAGAAGTCACGAGATAGAGCTAGAAGAACACGAACCTCAAAAGCAAGGTAAGCCATTAGCTTTAAAATCTAACAGAAAATCTGACTCCAAAGTTTTGCAGGCTGTGGAAGAAACTTCTGATGGATCCTCATCAGAAGAAGATGAATTGTATATCCTCTCTAGAAGGGTGAACCAACTGTGGAAGCAGAGACAAAGGAAGTTCAGAAATCCCAGAAGATCAGAGAATCAGAATGAATCCTCCTCCAGATACAGAAAGTCGGAGTCCTCTTTTGGACACCGAAGATCTAAAGGTTCTTCAGGATACAGAAAGCCAAACAACAAGGACATTATCTACTATGAATGTAATGAGCAAGGACACTACAAAAGTGACTGCCCAAAGATTCAGAAGGAAAAGACCAAAAGGAAGTTTCTCAAGGAAAAGAAGAAAAGCCTCATGGCTACATGGGATGATTCTGACACATCTGAAGCTGACTCAGAATCAGATGATGAAAGAGTAAACATAGATCTCATGGAAAATGTATCAGAAGACATTGAAGCTTCTGGTTCAGATTCAGAATCAGACACTGAAGAGGTATTTCCTGACTTTACCATAAACTTTACTAAGGCTGAACTTGCTGAAAGCCTAAATGAAATTCTGGAAAGGTATCAACAGATCAGAGTTAAATTCAGAAACCTGAAAAGGAATCTTACCTCTAACTCTGAAAAGACTGAGAGTCTTAGATTGGAGAATTCCGAGTTAAGAGAAAAAAATTTAAAATTAGAAAAATTTTTGCAAAACTCTCAGAAGGAAACAATCTCTGAAACTCCCAGCAATGCTGATGAGATCATCAAAGAGTATGATCACAGCTTTCAGAAGTTTCTAGCTAAAAACATAGACAGAAGCAAAATGGCTTCAATGATCTATGGAGTTAGCAGAAATGGCAGAAAAGGGATAGGATATCAAGGTAAGGTACCTACACCAAAAAATGCCATGGACTTTAATTATAAAATGTACACCACTTAATTCACATTTTATATATGGGCACACACATGACATAAAATACACAAGTAGCGATTATTCTGTCAAACCAAAATTCAATCAGAATTTTGGTAAAACTAACAAATCAGGACCCAAGAAAATGTGGGTACCTAAGGATAAAATCATACATGTGGCAGATATCTTTAGCAGCAAGGCTAAGACACCAATCATGGTACCTGGACTCTGGATGCTCACGACACATGACGGGAAGAAGGCATATGTTCCAAAGCATGGAACTTAAGCCTGGAGGCCACGTGGGCTTTGGAGGCAATCAGAGAGGAAAGATCATTGGCTCTGGAATAGTAGGTAATGTAAATATTCCCTCTATAAGTAATGTTTTATTAGTTGATGGATTAATGCATAACCTGTTATCCATAAGTCAATTAAGTGATAATGGTTATGATATAATCTTCAATCAAGATTCATGCAAAGCTGTTAGTCAGAAAGATGAGACTATCCTATTTAATGGAAAGAGGAAAAACAACATTTATAAAATAAAACTTTCTGAACTAAAGAGTCAGAATGTAAAATGTCTATTGTCTGTTAAAAACGAGCAATGGATCTGGCACAGAAGATTGGGACATGTTAGTATGAGAATAATATATCAGATTAACAAACTCAATCTGGTCAGAGGACTTCCTAACTTGAAGTTAAATTCAGATGCTCTGTGTGAAGCATGTCAGAAAGGAAAATTTGCAAAACCTGCTTTCAAATCCAAAAATGTTGTTTCCACCTCTAAGCCATTAGAACTTCTGCACATTGACTTATTTGGACCAGTAAAAACTGCTTCTGTCAGTGGCAAGAAGTATGGGTTAGTAATTGTAGATGACTATAGCAGATGGACATAGGTAAAGTTCTTAAGACACAAGGAAGAGTCACACTCTGTGTTTGTTACCTTCTGCAACCAAGTTCAGAATGAAAAGGATCTTAGAATTGTCAAAATCAGAAGTGATCATGGTGGAGAATTTGAAAATAAAGATTTTAAATTATTCTTTAATGAAAAAGGCATTCTGCATGATTTCTCTTGTCCTAGAACTCCCCAGTAAAATGGAGTTGTAGAACGAAAGAACAGAACATTGCAAGAAATGGCCAGAACCATGATCAACGAGACTAACGTTGCTAAGATCTTCTAGGCAGAGGAAATAAACACAGCGTGTTACATTCAGAATAGAATCTCCATAAGACCTATTCTGGAAAAGACTCCATTTGAATTGTGGAAGAACAAAAAGCCCAACATTTCTTATTTTCACCCATTTGGATGCACATGTTTTATTCTGAATACAAAAAATTATTTGAACAAGTTTGACTCTAAAGCACAAAAGTGTATTATGTTAGGATACTCTGAACACTCGAGAGGGTACAGAGTATACAATACAGAAACACAGATTGTTGAAGAGTCAATCAGTGTTAGGTTTGATGATAAGCTTGACTCTCAAAAGTCAAAGCAGAATGAACTCCTTGCAGGTATGGAAGTTGAACTCACAGGTACTGAAGTCAACTCATCAGAGGTTCTCAACAGAGACACTCCCTCAACAACAACAGAAAGAGTCACTGCAAGCAATCCAGCACCTTCTCTTGATCAACTCCAGAAAAGACTATCCAGAAGCAGCATTGATCATCCAGAAGATACAATACTGGGAAAGAAGGAAGATCCAATCAGAACAAGATCAACATTCAGAAACTCTGAAGAATCCCTCATGGGGCTGGTTTCTCTGATTTAACCAACAACAATTGATGAAGCACTTATGGACAATGACTAGATTCTAGCAATGCAAGAGGAACTAAATCAATTCACCAGAAATGACGTATGGGATCTGGTTCCCAAACCAAAAGGATTCAACGTCATTGGTACAAAATGGGTGTTCAGAAACAAACTAAACGAGCAAGGACAAGTCATCAGAAACAAAGCACGACTGGTGGCACAAGGTTATAGTCAGCAAGAGGGGATAGACTATACATAAACCTTTGCTCCAGTCGCCAGGTTAGAATCTATCAGACTCTTAATATCATTTGTTGTTAATAAAGGTATCACTATGTATCAGATGGATGTCAAAAGTGCATTCTTAAATGGCGATATAGATCAAGAGGTATATGTGCACCCAACCCCTGGTTTTGAGAGTTCCAAAAATCCAGAATATGTTTTCAAACTAAAGAAGTCACTCTATGGTCTGAAACAAGCTCCTAGAGCTTGGTATGAAAGACTAAGTAACTTCCTGTTAGAAAAGGAATTCACCAGAGGGAAAGTGGACACAACCTTGTTCTGTAAGACGGTTAAGAATGACATGTTAGTTTGTCAGATTTATGTTGATGACATCATATTTGGATCTACTAAACCCTCTCCGGGAAGAGAGTTTGCTAAATGTATGCATGCAGAATTTGAGATGAGCCTAATGGGGGAACTCAAATTCTTTTTGGGCATCCAGATAAATTAAACTCCAGAAGGAACTTACGTTCATCAGAGCAAATATGTCAGAGAACTTATGAAGAAATTTGATCTCTCAGAATGTAAGCCCTCAAAGATTCCAATGCATCCCACGTGCATTCTGGAAAAGGAAGAGGTAAGTAAAAAGGTAGAATAAAAGGTCTACAGAGGTATGATTGGTTCTCTTCTCTATCTGACGGCTTCAAGGCCTGACATTCTATTCAGTGTTTACATTTGTGCTAGATTCCAATCAGATCCTAGAGAATCTCACTTAACAACAGTTAAGCGAATTTTCAAGTATCTGAAAGGTGCTGCTAATCTGGGTTTGTTTTATAGAAAATCAAATGATTATAGCTTAGTAGGATACTGTGATGCTGACTTTGCTGGAGACAGAGTAGAACGTAAAAGCACTTCTGGAAGCTGCCAGTTTCTGGGAGAAAATGTGATCTTATGGTCCAGCAAAAGACAATCCACAATAGCACTATCAACAGCAGAAGCTGAATACATAGCAGCTGCTGGATGTAGTTCGCAAATGCTCTAGATGAAAAGTCAACTTGAATACTTCAATATATTTGAAAGTAACATTCCTATCCTCTGTGACAATACTTCTACTATTTGTCTCAGTAAAAATCCTATTTTACATTCTAGGGCTAAGCATATAGAAATAAAACATCAATTTATCAGGGACTATATTCAGAAAGGGATTCTTAACTTAAAATTCATTGACACAGACCATCATTGGGTTGATGTCTTTACAAAACCTCTTTCTGAAGATAGGTTTAACTTCATTCTGAAACATCTCAGCATGAATCTTTGCCCATAATAAATTGTTTTATTTACATATCTTAACCTTCAGAACTTAGTTATTTTCTATGAACTACTGATCAACCTGCCTTCAGAATTTTAGAAGTACAGATTGCATCAGAATCTATCCATGAAGATCTGAACGTTTCATTTCAAGGATAGAAGTGTGATGTTCACGTAAGCAAATAGTTGTCATCCATTCATCAACTACCTTCTGAGGCTGAGCACGCGTTCACTTTTATGAAATGTCAAAAGTGCTGATTGGGTGCATTGAGACACACGTCATGGGTAACCATTCCAATATCTCTATGAATCCCCTAAAATCAGCTATCATTAATGCTTATAATCATGATTAATTATTTCTATCTCTTACTGTTTATGGTTTCAAGAAAATCTATTTAAACTCAACTTTCACTCTTTACATTCTTTCACTTTTACTCTCTCAATACCTTCTATTGTTTTCAGTTCATACTTTCAAAAAAACCTTTCATCTTTATCAAAATTTATTGTGTGAACATGGCTTCTTCAAGCGTCCAAAACATTAGTATTCAGGAAACTGCTTCTCTGGAACAGTACGAAGAACCATACAGAATGCTACTCACTCCCATTGACAATCTGGAAGTTCTTTCAGAACTGATTGTTGACTTTGAAAGCCTTCAAGAAAACGGCTTCAATCTGCATGAATACGTCAAAGCTCAAGGTTGGAATAGATATTTTGACCGTCTTCTAGGGCCAACGTTTCCAATTCTTGTCAAAGAATTCTGGATACATGCTTCCTCCTCAAACCATCACGTTACCTCGTATGTCATGGGGAAGAAGATTGTCATTACAGAAGACCTAATTTCAAGGCTTATTGGCTACAATGGTGGAGGTGTCAGATGTATTGACATGGCTGAAAGATGTTCTGATGTAGCTTCTATTGCAAGGGAAATATTTACTCTGGGCCTACCCTCCAGCAAGATTAAGGATCTGAAGGATCATCACAGAATTTGGGCTAAAATAATTATGGGATGTATCAACCACAGGAAGCCAACTAGCTCTCCTGACTACATAAACATTAATCGGCAGTTTCTGATCTACTTTATCTCCAAGAAGACTAAGGTAAATCTCCCTCACTTGCTATTTAATCATCTGAGGACCAGTGTAAAGGAAACAAGAGAAGATGAGCGTACCAAAAGGGATTGGATACCCCTGGAAGACTCATATCAGACATTCAGACAGAGAATAGGCTGATAGAGCATTTGACTGAAGCATAGGAAATCAGCTCACTAGAAGCAACGACTGGGAAGCCTCTGAACGCAAAAAATCTGAAAAAGATGAAAATCATTGAGAACATCATGAAGGAACCTAACGTTACTTCTTTTTCAACCATCACTTCCAGAAGAATTCCTCTGGATAATTTTCCTCTTTTCTCTGAGATTGACTCCAAGCCTGAGATAATTGTCAGATATATGGATACGTGCAAGGCAGATGGCACTGCACCAGGAATAAACATCCAGGACTTGCATCAAGCTGCTCCAGAAGTTATTCTGAAGAAGACCAAGAAAAGGAAAGCAGCAATAGAAGGACCATCTCAGAAGAGTCCAAAAGCTGCAAGAAAGAAAGGTAATCCTTCCTCTGTTACTGTTTTAGAATCAATAACTATATCAACATCTGAAACCTTAACTACCCAATCAGAACATCCAACTCCACAAACTTTTGATGACTTTGACATAGGGTTTGATCCATCAGAAACTCTAAGTTTAAGAGAAACTCACTCCCTTCCTATCAATCCAAATCCTGAACAAACTCAACCAGAACTTGCCAAAGTTCTGTCTGATATTGACTCTTTTGACCAAGACATTTCAGCTCCCACACCATAAAATCCAAATCCTCAAATCCCTGATAATCCAAACTCCGAAACTACAACAGATGTTCCACAACAAGATATTCTACTACCTCTCTCTCCACAACAAGATATTCCTCATTCACCATCACCTCAACCTGAATAACCACAACCATAAGCTCAAAGTTCTGAGAATCAACCATCTGAGACCCATGATCCAAAACCTCATAATGTTTCATCCAACCAATCTGAAGAACCTACCTCAGATTCGGATACTATACCAATCCCAAGAATCACTGAACCACTTGCCATTCACATGCTTCTCACCATCCTGAACATTCCATAGATTCCTTCTTCTCTAGAATCCACACCACCAAATTCCCCTACCATTCCAATCATCATACCTGACTCTCCCACTCCTTCACCCAAGAGAAATCCAGCTGACAACGTAAGACTTGTCATTGATCCAATTGCATTGGAAAGACTAGCTGCTATATCTCACAAAACTGCCATTCCTAAACCAAAACCAACTGAAACCACACCAGATGTTGGTAAAAGTTTGTTGATGTTTGAAACAGGAATACAGGAATGGATAACCTCCTTGAAGCATGCTAGTCTAGAGACGATTAATCCTGCTGCCTCTGATTATCTATGGACAAGTTTCAGAAACTGGCTAAGTTCTGAAACACTAAAGTTAAAAGAACGGAGCTATGAACAGGTTCAACGTAATTTCTGTGATATGATAAAGGTTTTTGAAGACCAAGTTCTGAGCCATCTGCTCAAGGAGGAGATTCTCCCTCTGGATAATGCTCCCTGGTCAGAAGGTCTCTCCCTAACTGCTACTCCATAAGAGATGATCTTAGCAGAGGAAATGGTTCAATGTGATCAAGCTGCAGAATACTCCGAGAAGCGTCCAGATACTGAAGAATCTCCAGCTCCTTCCTATGTCATGCAAACTCTGGAAGAATTGAAGAGAGCAAATGCTATTATCCAGGAAAGGTTGGATAAGCAGGAGGACACAAACAAAGAAATCAAGAGAATCTTGGGCAAACAAGAAGAATCTAACTCCCATATCAAGGGCTTGCTGGAAGCTTTGTTCACACGCCCTCCTCCTCCCTCTTAGATTCTTTTCTGTTTTAAATTTGTTTACATGTAACGTTTGTTTTACATTGCTTCTGTTCTGAACTATTTTTCATTGCTTCTTGTTTTTTAATATAAATCAACTTTTTAGCTCTGATTATATTGCCTTTTTGATATCTGACAAAAAGAGGGAGAAAGTAAGATATTTTCAATAACGGTTTACTAAGACAGAAGTCTCAAACATTCTGGACTACTTAACCTCTATCTTCTGAAAAGCTTGAACAGGTACAAACTCTGATGAAAGACGTAGTTAAACTCTGATGCTCAAAGACTCAAGGAACTTAAGGGAAGTAATCAACTCAGGGGGAGTTTTTCTTCTTAATTCTAAACTTTTTATTCTTTATTTTTTAATTGAAAAATTTGGTTTTTGTCATCATCAAAAAAGGGGAGATTGTTAGAACATAGTTTGATTCTACAACCCTTGGTTAGAGTTTTGATGATAACAAATACAAAGAATAAATAAATACAAAGAACAAATATGCACCTTAAAAATATGTTTTATGTATGCAGAAGTTCTGATCAAATCAACATCAGAAGATAAGCCACAAGTGCTACACGCCGAACTAATCAGAACATACGCTGAAGATTGATGATCAGAACCTGCGCTTAATCAAAGTAAACTCTGATTCTGAACAAGAACATATCAAACCAAGTCATCAATATTCTAAAGCATCATCAGTAGTAAGGAGAAAAGATTCTGAAGCGTTACTGAACATTCAAGACAACATCAATTCCAACGGCTTCCTTCAGACAGGATCTTCTCCAAAAGGAAAGTGTGTTAATGACATTAAACATGCTTTATGATCAACGTCTTTACACTGCCTATATAAACAAGTCAGCTTTCAAAATGAAGCACGCACGTACATACAACGATTTTTCTAGCTCACCACTCACGCATATTCAAGCTTCAAGCAATTTCATTCTTTATTCAAAGCTATAAACCTGTGTAATTTATCAAAGTTGTGATAAACCGTTTTTGTTAGAAAAACAACAACACATATTGTATAATCATATTGAAAAAGAGAGATCCTTGAGATTAACCGGATTGTGGTTGTACTCAAGAAGACTTTAACAATTGTTAAAGTAGCTTTTGTAATCTTGTTGAGATTAGTGGATTAAGACCTCGTTGGAGAGAGGCGAAATCACCTTGACTGGTGGACTGGAGTAGTTTGAGATCAAATGAACCAGGATAAAAATACTGTGTCATTAAGCTTTTTAGATCCAAGTTTTCAATTCAACCCCCCCCCCCCCCCCTTCTTGTATTTTTCACATTATCATGTACAAGTCTTTATTTGGAAGCTACAACATCTCATTGGTATTTGAAAAGTCTTTGTACAAGAAATTGGTCAAGATACCCAGAGGATTTGAAGTTTTGGAGATGATTCATCAGTCTCCTAAGGTGTTAACCAAAACTAGGGTTTGGGATTTCATCAAGATTTCTTGAGAATTTTGAAGTGAAACTTTGTACATGGCCTCTATATATTTGGAAGATCATATGTTTGAAGTCTTGATCATCAATTTTGAAGGGAAGTGGATCAATTGATTCAAAGGGGCAAAATGGTCATTTTGGTCAAAATCAGTCAAAGTCAAGGTTGACCAAGGGAACTTTTGGTCAACATGAGGCATTTGACATGTATTTTAATGGGAAATGATCATTGGTGATTGAATTTTATGGGATTTGTAAGTTTGAGAAGTTGCTTGGATTTGAAGTTATCTTGAAGTATGAAAAATTCACTAAGTGTCAATGATTTTGGCCTGACTTTGCAAGGGCATAACTTTCTCATTTTTCATGGGATTTTGGTGTTTCTTTTGGCCAATTAAAGAGGGGAAAGAGATCTACAAGGGCCTACAGGGGACAAAAAACACACTTCTTGCTGAAAATTGGAAGTTATTGGCCTTAGAAGTTCAGGGCAACTTGGGCAATTTTTTATGCATCTTGGGCATCTGGCCAGGTAAGGCAAGGCATTTGGCCTAGGCAATTCACCAAACAGTTGGCGACATACCTATAATTTTTTATTCAAGGAATAATTCAAAAATGTGCCTTGTGAATTTTGAAGAGGGCTATGAAAGCTTCTCATTAAACTTGGAACCACTCAAATTGGATTAAAATTGAGGAAGTTGTGGTTTGAGGAAGTTGGGTGGCAAAACCGGATTTTTGAAGGCACATGGGAAGGCAGCGCGCGAAGTCTTTGGAAAGTTGGCTTGACTTGCCTAGGATTCCTAATGTCCACATATCTTTCATTTCTCCACCATCTTTGATGAATCAAAGATCATTGCGAAGCTCATCATATGAATTTTAATTGGCTCAAAGAAATTTGGAAAATTCACGAGCCAGTTTGAAATGGCCTCAGTTGAAAGTCAGCTGATTTTTGGTGTATGCTTGGCCATGGCAATTTTCAAGTTTTGGTTCAGTTTTGATTAAATCATTTCAGAGTCCACTTGCACATGCTTGGCACGAATTGGACACCTCATGTGCTCGCCAAAAAAGGCCAAACCAGGTGCATACCTCGTGCCTCTCTCATTTTCACATTTTTGACAAAATGGGAAACTTCTCACTCAAGAAAACCAGTCCCATGTGCAAGAGAGGACAACTCACCTCGTCACGCTTTTTTTCAGTCACTCACACTCTCCTTTTGTTGCTCAAAACGACTGCAAGCATTGCCTGAATACCAAGCAAAACGCAAATTGCCATCACACTTGTTTTGGTTTGATAGAAAATTCACTTTTTTCCATCCAACGACTCTCAGCTTGAATTACCACTCTAACCTCACTCCAAACACTCTATATAAGCTGCTCAAGCTCTCCTTTCACAGGGGGAGACACTGCATTGGAAGAAGCTCCTCAGAATTTTCTCATTTTTCTTGCTCTACAACTTGAATTGAGCAGCTCAATTCTCTTGATCCAGTCCTCATTTCTCTACTCAAACACCTTCATTAGAGCACAAGGAAGCTATTTAGAAGGGTTTCTTGTTAGATTTCAGAGGCACCAAGTGAATTTATTTTTCACCTTTGCAGGTATGCTCACTGAATCTGAACCTTGATTTGAGCATGAATTGAAGTGTTTTGTGGTGTGCATTGTGTTTATAGTTGGCCAATCATTAGGATTGATGTATATTTGAGCTCTGATTCAAGCAGATTTGGTGAAATCATGTTTCTGGTTTTGATGTTTGCAGTGTATTTTTCAAGTTTTTGAGATTTGATTTCTTGATCAATGCTTGATCTCTGAGTTTGATTTGAATCGCATGATGTAGTATGATATATTAGCTTTAATTTGATCTTAATCTCATGGATTTTGGTTGAGAATCGTGTTTGTTTGATGGATCTGAAGTGAGCATGTTGGAACTGATGGAAGCGAGTGTTTTGCCTTGGCTGGAGTTTGAAGATGATGCGTGGCATCATCTCATTGGCCTTGTTCTTGTTTTTGTTATTTAATTTTCATTGATTTTCTGATTTTTGTTACTTGATCAAAACAATTTGAAAAATTCTGAAAAAATTATCACAAGTTTAAAAAAATCTCTACTATCTTGTGTAATTTTATTAGAATTTTTAAAAAATGTTTTCATTGGTTTAAAAATTAATGAGTTTAATTAATTGTTTGTTTAAAGTTTATTTGTATTTTAATAGTTCTTTGATCTAAAAATTCCACAAAAAAATATTTTGGACTCATAAAATAATGTAGAATTTGATATTGAAATTTGTTTAGCATTTTTTCTATTTTTGATTATGAATTTAATTTAAGAAGTTTATTTTGAATTTTTGCTTTATAATTTTCATTTTTATACTTCCATTAATTCAAAAATCCTCAAAAAAATCATGCAACCCTGTTTTTAATCATAGAATCTGAATATTTTTTTATTTTGACCTTTTTGTGACTTTTGGCTAGGGTTTGCATTTTTTCCCTTAAATAATAGTTTAATTGTTAATTGTTTGTTTGATTTTTATTTTAATATTTCCTTTAATTCAAAAATTCCAAAAAAATCAAGGATATGTGTTTTAATTCTAATATTTGAATATTATTTTGGTTGGATGTTTTTTCTGATTTTTTATTAGAATTTCATTTTGAGATGTGATTATTTGTTTAATTGATTAATTTTTTGAATTTGATTTTATTTTTGACTTTTCTTTAATTGAAAAAATGTGAAAAAATATGTTTTCTGACATTTAGGGTTTCCTTGTGATTTTCATGATCTTGGTTTGAATTGTTTGAATTTTGATCTTATCTAATCAATATTTAAGATTAAAAGTCAAAAATTAGGGATTTGTTGCTTATTGTGCAAGTTTCTTTTTTTCAAAACCACTATGCTCTGGATTTTCAATGGAACTTAGGTCTTGATTATGGTTCATGAATGCATTGAAGATCTGAAAACCATTTTTCTTGAATTATTTGAATTGGTTTGATATTTTTCCATGAATTATTTTAAAAACTTGTCTAGTTTTGTTAGTTTGGCCAACTAGTTTTGAACTTTGGGCTTCATTTGATCTCCTCCTCAATCATTCATGATCTCAAGGCTTGCTTTCTGACTTCTACACACTTCAAAGATGCTAAGAATTGTTTGGTTTGAATTATTGATCCTTGTTTCTATTTTTGATGTATTTTTGAAGTGAAGGTGCCCAATTAATGTTGCATATCTTGTTGCAATTTGTTTGATGGCCAATGAACTTGAGTGAGGCCTATGATTGGGCACCTAATGAACTTGAGTGAGGCCTATGATTGGGCACCAAATAAACTCAAGCCATTTCACTTAAGGCCTCATGTTTGAATGATTGAACCTTTTGATGCATCGTGTGGGATTTCTCTCCTATTATGCTTGATAGCTGTAATGAATTAATTGAGCATGATTGAATTGTGGTTTCTACTGACCTTCATGGTATTTGATTGTATTCTTCTCAAGCTCCCAGGATCCTTGATTTATATTCAATTGTCAATTCAATATGGTGATAGAAAGGAGCAACATTCCTCTGATTTTTTTGACCAAATTGTGCATATGCCTATTTCCTTTTGTCTATCATGACTAATGTTTGATAGTTTCTATCATGTTTTCTCATTTCATCATGGTGTCATCATCCATCCCTTATGTAAATCATCATTCTATTTATCGGAATACTAAGTTGGTTGTTAAATGTGTGAGGTACTTTGAGGAAAGTTTCCATTTTTGGTTTAAGGCTACTGTGTTTCACTTTATTTGTGGAACACAATTTATTATATTGGCACTATTCTTGTGCTTGGCATGTTTGATAGTTTATGCAGGATATATGTGTATGTGATTATGAATGCCATACATTGCCCATGGGATCTGTTCATATCTGATAATCCCATTACTTTCATCCTGATGGCGTAATTTCTGACTTGATCTGTCTGCTGATGCCAGCTTACTTGAAGTTCTCTGGGTTTCTTTTATTCTTGCTCAGTTGCTACAGATAGTTATCCGTTTGGTATTGCACTATTTCCTTTCTTCTACTTTCATAGTTCTATGTTGCATGATGGGGCCTCTGTAGCTGATATATGTCAGGAGGCCCTCTGGTTTTTGTCTGATACACGTGTTGTCTTTGTTTCTTTAACTATTGATCAATGAGTCACTCAATTTAGAATTTGAGATCACGACTTCGCTCTCATCGCATGTTCCCTATAGGATGTCTATTGTTTTCTTCTTTAAATTGTTGATCGATGAGTCACTCAATTTAGAAATTGAGATCACGACTTCGCTCTCAGTGCATGTTCCCTATAGGATGTTTATTGTTTTATTCTTTAATTGTTGATCAATGAGTCACTCAATTTAGAAATTGAGATCAAGACTTCGCTCTGATTGCCTGTTCCTTATAGGATAGTTTTGTTAAGCTTCCTTTGACATGTTAATTAAGGTAGGAATCCATGTATGCTAACATAGGGTAGGACTTTCCTTTATCCTCAACCTTAGGGTCAACCATTGTATGATAACGCTAGGGATAGTGCTAGGCTAGTTTCCCTTAGTTGTTTTTCCTTCCTTTGCATTTTGCATCTTAAAACAAAAATTGTTTTCTTGGAAAATCATAAAACACCTCTGAAAAACTCAAACCCTTCTTCAAGTTAAAAGATACAAATAAATCTTATTTCTTTTGTACGCCTCTTAGTTTTGTTTTTAAACCCGGTTTGCCGATGTTTCGCCATCGCATACTTGTTTGAAGCCGATTTTCGCCATCGCACATGTTTTTTTATCCTACTTTGATGCTCAATATCATTGTTAGGTGTGATGTTTTATCATCCGTTTTATTAATGTTTCTCCATTTTTGCCATGATATCTTGTTACCTTTTATCCGATGTTTCGTCATCGTACATTTTTTTGAAGCCGATGTTTCGCCATCGCACATGTTTGTTATCCTACTTTGATGCTCAATATCATTGTCAGGTGTGATGTTTTGTCATCCGTTTTATCAATGTTTCGCCATCTTTGCCATGATATCTTGTTATCTCTTAGACGATGTTTCGCCGTCGCACATTTGTTTAAAGCCGATGTTTCGCCATCATACATGTTTGTTATCCTACTTTGATGCTCAATATCATTGTCAAGTGTGATGTTTTGTCATCCGTTTTATCGATGTTTCTCCATCTTTGCCATGATATCTTGTTATCTCTTAGCCGATGTTTCTCCGTTGCACATTTGTTTGAAGACGATGTTTCGCCATCTCACATGTTTGTTATCCTATTTTGATTCTCAATATCATTGTTAGGTGTGATGTTTTGTCATCCATTTTATCGATTTTTCGCCATCTTTGCCATGATGCTTTATTACCTTTTATCCGATGTTTTGCCATCGCACATTTGTTTGAAGCTGATGTTTCGCCATCGCACATGTTGTTATCCTACTTTGACCCTTAATGTCATTGTTAGGTGTGATGCTGTATCATTTGATGTTTCGCCATCTTTGACATGTTACTTTGTTAATTATTTAGTCAATGTTTGACCATCTCATTTGTTTGTTGTTTCATTCGATGTTTTGCCATCTTGCTTATTTTTTTCATCTTAACTAAAAAACACAAACCAACCAAAATATATAAGCCGAACTACGGTTGCTCTGATTCCTTAAAAGGGATACGTAGGCAAAGGGGTAGGGCCCAACCGAGCACATCTTTTATTTTCCCTACATTGTTTTTTTTTCTTTCGCATGAATTCCCTTTTCAGTTTTAAGCCATAGACATAGGTTTTGACCACACCCATTAGATTAGACAACAAGAGTGGATATCGTAGAATACTACGGGTGTGTATGGTGCTAACACCTTCCCCTCGCGTAACAGACTCCCTTACCCGATCTCTCGCTTGAAATACCGTGATTTCTCCCTTTTCAGGTTTTCTCGATGTTTACCTTTCCCTTTCGGTGGGATAAAAGACGTTCGGTGGCGACTTCATTGATGTTTCATTACATTCAGATGACGGGTTCAGGCCGGGTGGTTTCATACCATGGTTTCTCTTTGTTAGTGTTAAGCTCATAGCAGTGTGCAGGTTCATAAAATCTATTTATTGTAATCATTGGATATTTGTTGTCCCATTTGACCTTGAACATGGAAGACATTGTTGCCAAGGCGTCAGCCAACTGATTTTCTTCTCTAGGTGCAATACCCTAAATTTGTCCTACCCTTTTATCGAATCATCTGGCTTACGCATTCCATTCTCACTTCGTCTGCATACCCTCCATTATGTCAATTAACACCTCATGCATAATTAACCAATAAATTTAGCACTGAATCAAGGATATTATGGAATTAGGGTTGTTGTAAGGCTTTAAGGCTCTCATCTTCGTACAAGCTTGTTTCAATTGATTTCTCTATCAATCATTTATTTGAAGCTATAGTTTTATTCTCGGGATTTCTTTATCATCAAACTACAGGGGTATTCTTTCTTCTCAACATCAAGTTGCGATATTTCTTCAAGGCTTAAGAATTAGGGTTTTCGTCTGTTATGCTTCAACTGGGGGTCATTAGATTAGGGCTCGATCTTGTGGTTATCTTGAGCCTCTCCTTCCCCAACATTGTGGACTTGTTTTTAATTATGAAATTTTTGGTTCTCATCAAATACTTGTCACTTCAATTTCAAGTCATCCTAAGGCTATCTCCAAAGGCTACAAACTCAAGCAGTGAGGGCCATGGTCTTGTACCTATCATCTCCACATGAATGATGATTTATTTCCCTAATCGTGTGGACTTCAAGAGGGGTTCCATGTTTATTTGTTCATCAATGAATTTCAAAGTGGTTCTATCATTACTTGAAGTGCGAGTGGTTGAAGATTTTGGAGTATCCATAGCCATTAGGGTCTTATTCAGGGATGCTTTACTATGTCATACAAAGAGGTTATCATATAATAAAATCTTGTCATTTACAAGTTAGGATTTCAAATGGTCCTTTCTTCATCAAATAAGGTTTAGATGTTACTTGAATCTCAAGGCATATGTTCACTAGCTCTAGGCAAGAGAAGAAGATTCAATGGGGTATTCTTCACAAATTGGAGTTTGTACACTTTATGATACAAAGCTCTTCGTCGGGCCTATTTCATCACTTGTGACACAATATACTTTGGGGACATAATTTCAAATACATTAAAATAAAAATCTAAAGCTTCTTCAATTTTGGTTTTTTAGTGAGGATTAATTAAGATGCAAGGCTCGTTCATTCATTTGAAGAGATTTAGACATGTTTTCATTCAAAAGTAAAGAAACTCAACACTACAAGTTCATTATTGGCAAGGGATCTTATTAAATTCATGTCATCGCCATGGAGTTATATGTAACACAAAATTAAAAGATCTTGGAGATACAAAAGAAAATATGGAAGAGAAGACTACTTGGAGTATTTGGGATTCATCATTAAAATTCAAGAGTTTACAAGAAGCTTACATTACCAATATCATTACAATGCCATTACAAGGTCAATCGTGCTACATTGATATCACAACATCGGATGAAAACGCTTTGAATACTTAAAAAAATTATAAGTGAAACTACAAACCATTACAAAGGATTACACAAAAAAATATTCATGATTACCGTTACATTTTTTGGACTTTTGAAAAAAGAAAGAGACTTTACAAATTAAGTTTATTCCTAAGTTGTTAAGTTCCTAAGCTACATGAACAAGCTTCAATCTTCGCCGAATTTATGCAACCATGACCATGCTCCATTGTGACTTCATATTTCTTTAATTTTCTCTTCTTGATCTGAACATTTGACATCAACAGCTTGTTGTGCCAAGCACAAACCTGCATGAATAACACTAAGTACAAAAATCAGAAAAGCAGCCCTGCACATTACAAACTCATAACATAAAGGTTAACAAGATTTTGTGACTGCTTTTAGCATAATTTTCTAACATCTTTTAACCTCTTCCCAATCCCTAACCTCCTTTTCTAACCCCCACCAACTGTCATAACATATATTAACTAACTTTTTAACCCCTGACAGTTTCTAACCAAACTCAAACAAACTTGCAAACACCAGTATAACCAAAACCTACCTGCCAAAAAACAGAAAACAAACAGGAAATAGAAATAGGCTAACCAAATTTCCTAACTATTTCACTAACCAAACCAATAACTCTCCCAAACAGTCCAACAAACCTCAACTAACTTCCTAACCGCATCTCAATAGAATTCAACAAACAGGTTGTAATAGATAACAGAACAGAGGCGGGGAGAGAATTCAGTTACAGAAGACTACAGAAAATATCAGAAAGGAAGAGGGGAGAGGATGCACAAGGCTTTTATAACAAAAAACTGACCAAGTTATTCACCATTCTCCATTCTCTTGTGAGAATCACCACAATCTTCAAAAAAATCTCTCTTCTCCTCTCATCTTCATCTTCATCATTCTTCATTTTCTAGGAAGAATCACAAAAATCACCACAAGACTATCTCTGCAATTTTCAACCTTCTCTCCGCTCCTCCAATCTTCGCCAGAATCTTCAGTCTTCTTTGCACTCTCTTTTTTCCACCATTAACCTTCAACTATATACCTTTAACCTTCTCTTCACTCTCTCTTAATAAAACTCTCGGTATTTGTTCAACCTTTTGCAACCTGCTTTCGTCATCATTTTGAAACCGCAATTCCAATCTCTGCAAAAAACTTCAGAACTGCTTCAATTTCTTTAATCATCATCGTCAATCTTTATCGAATCTTCAATATCTTCCATCACTATCATTACCGATCATGCATCAACACCATTACGCATCTTCACTTTGCAACACCGATTTAACAAAAATGCAACAATGTTACAACAACACGCACACAGAAAGTATGAGGAGAAGATTGAATCAGAGATAGAGTGAAATCAAGGAGGCATACCTGAATCTCTAAGGATTATTCTCTGGTTTTCTTGGTAGCCGTTATCATCGCGAAGGCACGCCAAACTGGTCTCGGTTGGTAAGATTATCCATCCTTTTCGCGTCGAAATTGTTACCTTTACATGTCTTGCGATTATTGCATAGTGTAATACGCTATCATCCCGAACGTGAATTGATTTCTGTTTAGACGTACGCGTCGTCCAACAGATTTTAGTGGCTTATGTTATGATCGAATAAATGATGAGGGTGAGCGTCACAGCGGAGATAGGCGGGGAATAATTTCACGGCGAGTGTTCATCGGAGGTGTCATTTGCAGCGGAGTCAATGAGGATATACGTGGCTGTTGCGGATCATTAAAGAGAGAATTGAGTCTTCGAGGAAGTCCAAGGGTCACCCCAATTCGAACCCTAATTTTTTATATTTTATATCATTTTGTGTAATTTCTTTTTTTATTTCAATAAATGGTCAATGTAACAGAATATGAATAAACTTAGAGATAGTATGCTGAGATTTGAGTTGGGTTTGAATGTTAATTGAAAACATGAGTGGACCGGATATTCCCTTGCCTTAGACCAATTTCACCTTTTTTGGGAAGCCTGATAACAAAAATAAAAAATAGCCTTTTGGGACTTTTCTATTGGGCCTCAGCGCCCAGTTTACTAGCTCACACCACGTGGATTCTAGTTAGCACCCCGTTGACTCTATTTTTCTCACTTCATTGAATTCTTAGTAAAAATGCATATAATTGAAAACAATAAAAAGCGGTAGAATATAATAGAGTTTTTCTATAATTTCTTTAGTTTTTGATAGAATTTATATCACATAAAAACTAATAAAAATACTTTTTTCTTTTAGGTTTTTATTCATATTTTCATAGTTGTGCCTCATTATTTTTTACATGTTTGTTCATTGTGCAAGGTACATTTTTGGTTCTTTCGATCATGAAACATAACAGGAACTTTTGATTATGCACTGCATTCGCAACATGTGTTTTCCTTTATCTTAGTTGGATATTATTTCTGACTTTGTTTGTTTCTTGGTGAAGCTTGCTCGACGCGTACTCCTTGCTTCTCCAGTGCTTTCGTCTTCTCTTGACGACTTGCTCACTTTGGTAGTCTCCGCTACTACCTTTATACTTCTTCTCACTTTACTACATTTGTTTACTGCTTTTCTAGATACCATGAGAAGTAGGAAATAAAGAGAATGCGCTCGAGGTCGCTGTTTAAAGACCTGTAGCAGGCATTCCTCACTTCATTTGCTATATGTGTTCTGCTTATGTTTGTTTCTTTGGTTGTTGATCGATGTGTCACTCAATTTAGGAATTGAGATCAAGACCTCTCTCTCAGTGCATGCTCCCTATAGGATTTTATCTCTTTCCTTTATTTCTTGTTGATCGATGAGTCACTCAATTTAGAAATTGAGATCACGACTTCGCTCTCATTGCATGTTCCCAATAGGATAGTTTTGTTAGACTTTCTTTGGCATTCTAACTTAGATAGGATCTCTCTAGGTGTGCTCTCTTGAGCTTATTAGCTTGTTTGCTTTATCCGTGTACATATCATGTTCCCTTAGGATGTGCTTGTTCCTTTTGGAAATAGGGCTACCATTGTATGATAACATTAGGTTTAGAAATAGGCTAGTCTCCCTTAGACCCTTTTCTTCCCTTTTTGCATCCTTGTATTTAAAACTAAAACTTCTTTTCTTAGCATATCTAAAACATGCTAATAACACTTAAACCCTTTTTCAAGGTAACAAAATACAAACCAATTCAAACCTTTTATGTGCCCTCAAGCACCTTTTCTCTAAAACCCTTTTCAGGTAAGGACATGATTAATTTAATTTTGTGCCAACGCATAAGTCTCCAAAGGTCGAGCTACGGCAGAAGGCGAAATTAACACCGTCCATAAAAAACACAAAACAAACAAAAACATGTGAGCTGAACTACGGTAGCTCTGATTCCTCAAAAAGGATACATAGGCATTGGGGTAGGGCCCAAGAGAGTACAATTTTATTTTCCCTACATTATTTTCTCATTCCTTTTGCATGCATTATTCATTAGTAGTAAACAGTAAGCATAGATTAAACACACCCATAAGATAGTTAACAAGAGTGGATACCGTAGATTACTACGGGCGTGTGGGGTGCTAATACCTTTCCCTCGTGTAACAGACTCCCTTACCCGATCTCTTGGTCTCAAGACCGTGACTTCTCCCTTCTTAGGTTTTCTCGATGTTTACCTTTCCCTTCATGTGGGATAAAAGACGTCCGGTGGCGACTTCATTGTTTGATGATTTTCATCTAGTTGTTTCAGCTGGCGACTTCACTGGGGGATAGGTCGACCAAATGCTGGTCCATCCTGGAGTCTCTCCTAGCTCTTATTTCCTTTCTTTGGGTATTTATTTTTATGCTTTCAGTTTATTTATTCATTTTGTATATACCTGAGCATATGTATGCATTGCGTTTTACTGTTTCCATATACTACTGTTATACTGGATCTATTTCTTATTGGGTGGGTGTTACTATAAGGTAAAAGGCACAATACCCAGGCCAGAGTTGTATACCATAGGAACCTAAGGAATAAAGTGGAACATGAACGACTAGTTGACTTAGGTTTCACTATTGCTGCCATGTCGTCCATGCTTAGATGAGGTATAAATGAGGGGCTATCGTTTTCACATAGGTGATACGACGAATGTTTTTCAAGAGTACCCTCAATTCTGAGTTACCATTGCCTTACCCTGACCTAGTCTTCACCCGTGAGTGGGGAGGGAATTATTATCACAGGTACAGATGGTGGTTATTGGTTCTAACGATTATGTTCTGGATTTTTGTTGATGACTTATTCATATGCTATATGTTGGTGGTGACCATATGGTTCTCATATTTATTTTCCGAGTTCCTGATTTGTGTATTTGGAGGTTCATTTGGGCCTTCGATCTTGGTATTCCCAACATGTTCAGAAAAGGCTCAACAGTATCCGATGTTCCAGAAGCCTTGATCCCCTACAAGTGATGATCTACAGGTTACTTGGTTCTTGTAAGTGAAGAAGCTATGTCGGACCATTGATATGTTAATATTCACATGGTTCAGAAACAATGCAGTAATCATATTCAAAAGTGGTGGAACTTTGATCCCACGTCTTTGCATACGTAATATGATTAACCACATGCTTAACATACATGTTCTGTTATTTCCAAGTAATCATATTGGTAAGCCTTGTGTTGAACTTTTCCATTCCTTACTTGTGTAAAAATCAAAATCAAAGCATGTAAATTCCTTGGAAATGACAGAACATGGCATGGCATCCATTCATGCACCTCCTGCATATTCATGCATTCATAATAGGTACCTGAAGATTGGGGATTCTTATTCAAACCTGGTGCTCTCTTCAGAAGTTCAGACTTAATTTCTTGCTGTCACATGTTCAAAAATCAATATGGGATGACTCTGTGGGGGATTGGCTGTTACGAAAATCCTGATGGGGTTAGTTATGGTATGTTAGAACAAAGTTTGAATCTACTACCCTAAGTTAAAGTTTTGATGATAACAAAATGCTAGATTAAATAAATTGTATAATTCATATGAGACATATATGCTACCTAAAAATTATATTGTGCATTTACAGAAACTCTGATAGATATCAGCATAAGAATGTTAACATCAGCATCAGAAGATGAAATATCATATGCCAGCATCAGAAGATGAAATATCATATGCCAGCATCAGAAGATCAAAGCATGTGCTTACGCTGAAGCTTGATGAACAGATCTGCGCTTAACATACTCTAAACTCTGATCAAGACCAAAACAATATCATCAGCACCTAGAAGCGTCAGAATAAGCCAAAGCCAATAACACGCTTAATTGACAATGGTACTGTGCATTCAAGACACTTTATTACCAGTGGCTGTATTCCAAGACAAAGATCTTCTCAATATGGAAAGAACGTAATGGGCATTGAAATGGAATAATTGACTACAACGTATCTTTTCCAAGGCTATATAAACAAGTCAGTGAGAAATGAATTGGCTAATGCTCTACAACTCTTTACACGCATAAAGCACATCATCTTCATCCTCACTCATACAGCTTGCTATATCTCTCAAATTGCTTACTCTATAGTTATAGCATCCTAGTTTCACATAAGCTTAATTTGTGTATTATCACAGTTGTGATATGAAGTTTTTGTAGAAAACATTCAACACACATAGTATTCATTTATCTGTAAGAAAGAATCTCCTTGAGAAACCGGTCTGTGGTTTAGACTCAAGAAGGCTTTAGCAGTTGTTAAAGCAATTGTAATATTCAGTTGAATATAGTGGATTAAGACCTCGTTGGAGAGAGGCGAAATCACCTTGGCGGGTGGACTGGAGTAGTTTGAGATCAAACGAACCAGGATAAAAATAACGTGTTGTCTGCATTTGATTTCAAGTTTTACAATTCAACCCCCCTTCTTGTGTTTTTCACTTCTTCAATTGGCATCAGAGCACCTGGTTCTGAGCTAAAACACTTAATCGTGTTAGTACAAGATCCAGCGTCAGAAAAACACAATGGCAGGAACATATCAACACACCAGCAATGACAATAATGAAGATAGAGACAGATTCAGCGGCAAACCTCCAGTATTTGATGGAGAGAATTTTGATTACTGGAAAGACAGAATAGAAAGCTTCTTTCTGGCACATGATGCTGATATGTGGGACATGGTGACAGATGGATACACGCACCCAGTGAATGCAAGTGGTCAGAAGATTGACAGGAAGGCAATGTCTGATCAACAAAAGTGTGACTTCAAAAATCACCACAAGGCCAGAACTATTCTTCTCAGCGCCATCTCTTACGCTGAATATGAAAAGATATCTAACAAAGACACTGCAAAGAGTATGTTTGACTCTCTCAGAATGACGCATGAAGGCAACATTCAGGTCAAAGAAACTAAAGCTCTTGCGCTTATTCAGAATTATGAGGCATTCAAAATGGAAGAAAGTGAATCAATTGAAACGATGTTCTCAAGATTTCAAATTCTGGTGGCTGGTCTCAAAGTTCTGGACAAAGGGTATTCTATTGCTGATCAAGTCAAGAAGATCATCAGAAGCTTGCCAAAACAGTGGAGGCCAATGGTTACAGCGATGAAGCTAGCTAAAGATCTCAACAAAATCTCTCTGGAGGAACTTATCAGCTCCCTCAGAAGTCATGAGATAGAGCTAGAAGCTGATAAACCTCAGAAGCAAGGTAAGCCTTTAGCGTTAAAATCTAACAGAAAATCTGACTCCAAAGTTTTGCAGGCTGTTGAAGAAACTTCTGATGGGTCCTCATCAGAAGAAGACGAACTTTCCCTCCTCTCTAGAAGAGTAAACCAATTATGGAAGCAGAGGCAAAGAAAGTTCAGGAATAACAGAAGATCCGATCAGAATGAGTCCTCCTCCAGATACAGAAGGTCAGAATCCTCCTCTGGATACAGAAAATCTGAAGGCTCTTCAGGAAGCAGAAAGCCAAACACCAAGGACATCATCTTCTATGAATGCAATGAGCAAGGACACTACAAGAGTGACTGTCCAAATCTTTAGAGAGAAAAGCCCAAAAATAAGTTTGGAAGGGAAAAGAAGAAAAGTCTCATGGCTACATGGGATGACTCTGACTCGTCTGAAGCTGACTCAGAATCAGATGATGAGAGAGCAAACATAGCTCTCATGGCTAACATATCAGAAGACAGTGAAGCTTCTGAATCAGACTCTGAATCAGACACCGAAGAGGTATTCCCTGACTTTGCAATTAATTTTACTAAGGCTGAACTTGCTGAAAGCCTTAACGAAATTCTGGAAAGATATCAGCAGATCAGAGTTAAATTAAGAAACTTGAAAAGGAATCTTGATTCTGACTCTGATAAAACTGAGAGTCTCAAATTGGAAAATTCTGAGTTGAAAAATAAAATTTCAAAATTAGAAAATCTTTTACAAAACTCTCAGAAGGAAACAATTTCTGAAACTCCCAGCAGCGCTGATGAGATCATCAAGGAGTATGATCACAGCTTTCAGAAGTTCCTTGCTAAAAGCATAGATAGAAGCAAAATGGCTTCAATGATCTATGGAGTTAGCAGAAACGGCAGAAAGGGAATAGGATACCAAGGTAAGGTACCTACACCAAAGAATGCCATGGATCTAATTATTAAACGCACTCCTCTGAGTTCACACTTTGTGTATGGTCACACACATGACATTAAATATACTAGTAGTAATTATTCTGTGAAACCAAAATTCAACCAGAGTTTTGGTAAAGCTAACAAATCAGGACCCAAGAAAATATGGGTACCTAAGGATAAAATAATACATGTTGCGGATATCTTTAGCAGCAAATTAGAAACACCAGTCATGGTACCTGGACTCTGGCTGCTCACGACACATGACGGGAAGAAGGCATATGTTCCAAAGCCTGGAACTTAAGCCTGGAGGCCACGTAGGCTTTGGAGGCAATCAGAGGGGAAAGATCATTGGCTCTGGAATAGTAGGTAATGGAAATCTTCCCTCTATAAATAATGTTCTATTAGTAGATGGATTAATGCATAATCTGTTATCCATAAGTCAATTAAGTGATAACGGTTATGATATAATCTTTAATCAAAAATCATGTAAAGCTGTTAGTCAGAAAGATGGGACTATCCTATTTAATGGAAAGAGGAAAAACAACATTTATAAAATCAAACTTTCTGAACTGAAAAGTCAGAATGTAAAGTGTCTTCTGTCTGTTAACAACGAGCAATAGATCTGGCACAGAAGATTGGGGCATGTTAGTATGAGAAGAATATCTCAGATTAACAAACTCAATCTAGTCAGAGGACTTCCTAATCTGAAGTTCAATTCAGAAGCTCTGTGTGAAGCATGTCAAAAAGGCAAGTTTGCAAAACCTGCTTTCAAATCTAAAAATGTTGTTTCCACCTCTAAGCCATTAGAACTTCTGCACATTGAATTATTTGGACCAGTTAAAACTACTTCAGTCAGTGGCAAGAAGTACGGGTTAGTAATCGTAGATGACTATAGCAGATGGACATGGGTAAAGTTCTTAAGACACAGGGACGAGTCACACTCTGTGTTTGTCACCTTCTGTAACCAAGTTCAGAATGAAAAGGATCTTAGAATCGTTAATGTCAGAAGTGATCATGGTGGAGAATTTGAAAACAAAGATTTTGAGTCATTCTTTAATGACAGAGGCATTCTGCATGATTTCTCTTGTCCTAGAACTCCCCAGCAAAATGGAGTTGTAGAACGAAAGAACAGAACATTGCAAGAAATGGCCATAACCATGATCAATGAGACAAACGTTGCTAAGATCTTCTGGGCAGAGGCAATAAACACAGCGTGCTACATTCAGAATAGAATCTCCATAAGACCTATTCTGGAAAAGAATCCATATGAATTGTGGAAGAACAGAAAGCCCAACATTTCATATTTTCATCCATTTGGATGTACTTGTTTTATGCTAAACACAAAAAATTATTTGAACAAGTTTGACTCTAAAGCATAAAAGTGTATTATGTTAGGATACTCTTAACGCTCAAGAGGGTACAGAGTATACAATACAGAAACACAGATTGTGGAAGAATCAATCAGTGTTTGTTTTGATGATAAGCTTGACTCTGAAAAGTCAAAGCAGAATGAAGTCTTTGCAGGTATGGAAGTTGAATTCACAGGTTCTGAAGACAAGTCATCAGAAACTCTCAACAAAGACACTCCTTCAACATCAGAAAGAGGCACTGCGAGCAATCCAGCAACATCTGTTGATCAACCTCAGAAAAGAATACCCAGAAGCAGCATGGATCACCCAGAAGAAACAATCTTAGGAAGGAAGGAAGATCCAATCAGAACAAGAGCCAGCTTCAGAAACTCTGAAGAATCCCTCATGGGACTTGTTTCTCTGACTGAACCTTCTTCAATTGATGAAGCACTTCTGAACAACGACTGTATTCTAGCAATGCAAGAAGAGCTGAATCAATTCACCAGAAATGACGTGTGGGATCTAGTTCCCAAACCAAAAGGATTCAACGTCATTGGAACAAAATAGGTGTTCAGAAACAAACTGAACGAACAAGGTGAAGTCATCAGAAACAAGGAACGACTGGTAGCACAAGGTTATAGTCAGCAAGAGGGGATAGACTATACAGAAACCTTTGCTCCAGTCGCCAGGTTAAAATCTATCAGACTTTTATTTTCTTTTGCTGTTAATAAAGGCATCACTCTATATCAGATGGATGTCAAGAATGCATTCTTAAATGGCTATATAGAAGAAGAGGTTTATGTGCACCAACCCCCTGGTTTTGAAAGTACAAAAAATCCAGAATATGTTTTCAAACTAAAGAAGTCACTGTATGGTCTGAAACAAGCTCCCAGAGCTTGGTATGAAATACTAAGTAACTTTCTGTTAGAAAAGGAATTCACCAGAGGGAAAGTGGACACAACCTTATTCTGTAAGACAGTTAAGAATGACATCTTAGTGTGTCAGATTTATGTTGACGATATTATATTTGGATCTACTAATCCTTCTCTTGGAAGAAAATTTGCTAAGTGTATGCATGCAGAATTTGAGATTAGCCTCATGGGGAATTGAAATTATTTCTAGGAATTCAGATCAATCAAACTCCAGAAGGAACTTACATTCATCAGAGCAAATATGTCAGAGAACTTCTGAAGAAATTTGATCTCTCAGAATGTAAGTCATCAATGATTCCAATGCATCCCACGTGCATTTTGGAAAGAGAAGAGGTAAGCAAAAAGGTAGAACAAAAGGTCTACAGAGGTATGATTGGTTCTCTTCTTTATCTGACGGCTTCAAGGCCTGATATTTTATTCAGTTTATGCATTTGTGCAAGATTCCAATCAGATCCCAGAGAATCTCACTTAACAGCTGTTAAGCGAATTTTAAAGTATCTGAAAGGTACTACTAATCTGGGTTTATTTTATAGAAAATCTAGTGATTACAGCTTAGTAGGTTACTGTGATGCTGACTTTGCTGGAGACAGAGTAGAGCGTAAAAGTACTTCTAGAAGCTGCCAGTCTCTGGGAGAAAATCTGATCTCTTGGTCCAGCAAAAGGCAATCCATAATTGCGCTATGAACAGCAGAAGCTGAATACATAGCAGCAGCAGGATGCAGCAGGCAAATACTCTGGATGAAAAGTCAGCTTGAAGACTTCCAGATATTTGAGAGTAACATTCATATACTCTGTGACAACACTTCTGCCATTTTCTTAAGTAAAAATCCAATTTTGCATTCTAGGGCTAAGCATATAAAAATAAAACATCATTTCATTAGGGACTATATTTAGAAAGGCATTTTAAACTTAAAATTTATTGATACAGACCATCAATGGGCTGATATTTTCACAAAACCACTTTCTGAAGATAGGTTCAACTTCATTCTGAAACATCTCAGCATGAAGCTCTGCCCAGAGTGAAAATGTTTTAATTTTATATATTAACCTTCAGAATTTGTTTTATTTTACTGTGAACTTCTGATCAATCTTCTTTCAGAAATCTAGACATGCAGATTGTATCAGAGTCTATCCATAAAGATCTGAGCGTTTCATTTCAAGGATAGATGTGTTGTTCACTAAATCAAACAAGTGTCATCCAGTCATCAGCTAATTCCTGAAGCAGAACACGTGTGCACGCTTCTGAGTAGGCAAAGTGCTGATTGGATGCATTGAGACACATGTCATGGGTAACTGTTCCAAATATCTTTCTAAATCCCCCAAAATCAGCCAACATTAAATGCGAGTAATCATGATTTAATTCTCTCTCTTAAAACGTTTATGTTTTCAAAACATTTTTTGAAACCTATTTAAACTCCTTAAACATCATTCATTCCTTTTTTACCGTCACATACAAATCTTCAACATTTTTCTTTGTTCTTACTGTGTGTTAATTTTTTCTCAAAGAAACCCTTTTTAAAGATTTTTCTCAAAAACCCTTGTGTGTGAACATGGCATCTTCTAGCACTCCTTCTGCAGGTTCCCAGCAAGATGCTTCTTCTGAACAGTATCAGATTCCTTTCAGAATGCTCCTCACTCCGGTCAAGAACTTGGAAGTTCTGTCAGAATTGATAGTAGATTTCAACAGTTTGAAGGAAAATGGCTTTGATTTGTCTGAAGAAATTAAGGCACAAGGTTGGGAAAGGTACTTTGATAGGTTGGTGGGTCCAACGTTCCCCATCTTGGTTAAATAATTCTGGATACATGCGTCTTCCTTAACTCATCAGGTTACTTCGTTTATCATGGGAAAGAAGATAGTGATTACTGAAGATCACATTGCAAGGCTGATTGGATACAATGGTGGTGGCATCCGCTGTATAGACATGGCAGAAAGGTGCTCAGATGTTGCTGTTATAGCAAGGCATATTTTCACACATGAGGTTCCCTCCAGCAAAATAAGAGATTTGAAAGATCAGCACAGAATTTGGGCAAAGATTATTCTGGGCTGTTTCAATCACAGGAAGCCTACAAGCTCTCCTGATTATATAAACATAGATCAGCAGTTTCTGATCTATTTTATTAATCATAAGGTAAATATTAATCTAGCTTATCTTCTGTTCAACCATCTGAGGACCAGCGTCAAAGAGACTAGAGAAGAAGAAAGGACTAAAAGGGATTGGATACCCTTCGGCAGGTTGATATCAGATATTCTAACGGAGAATAGGCTGATTGAACACTTGACAGAGGCACAGGAAATAAGCTCTCTAGAACCTTCTGTTGGCAAGCAGCTGAATGCCAAGAATCTCAAGAAGATGAAGCTGATAGAGAACATTAAGAAGGAGCCCAACGTTACTCCTTTTGCTGAAATCTCCAGCAGAAGAATTCCCCTGGACGACTTCCCCATGTTCTCAGAGATTGACTCCAAGCCTCAAATAGTTTTGAGATACTTGGATGTGTGCAAAGCTGATGGAACAGCACCCAATCTCAACATTCAAGATCTTCAGCAGAAGGCACCTGAGGTTACTCTGAAGAAGACTAAGAAGAGAAAGGATGCATCAGAAGGATCGTCTCAGCAGACCCCAAAGAAGAGAGGTAATCTGTCTTTTGTTAATGTTTTAAATTCATTTGTTGTTCCAACATTTATTCCAACCCCAGCTTCAATTGAAATCCCAATTCCCATTCCAATCATTGATGATACTGAACCTGAGTTTGACCCTTCTGAGTCATTAACCCTCAGAAGATCCCGCGCCAAACCTCACAATCCAAAACCTACAACCACAACAGAACCAGAACTTGAAAAAGTTCTTTCAGAAATAGATCAACACTCTTCCGCTCCCCATACAGAAAATCCAAATCCTCAACCAGAAACTACACTCTCACCAATACCAGAAGATCCACATTCACCACAACCAGAAATTCCACAACCTCCATCTCCACAACCAGAACTTAATCCACCCTCACCTCAACATGAATCATCTCAACAACTTGAGTTTCAACACTCTGAGGCTCAAACCCCTAAACCTCAATCATCTGAATCCTCTGAACCACAACCCTTAGCCATACAATTTCCTGGTGGTACCACTGTTAATATCCCTCAACTACCATCCTCACCAGAAATTACTCCACCTAATACCCCATCCAGTCCAATAATCATTCCTGATTCTCCTACTCCCTCACCCAAGCAAAATCCAAATGACCACAACAAGACCTTCATTGATCTAACAGTCCTTGACCGCCTTGCTGCCCTTAAAAATAAAACCGCCATTCCCAAACCCAAACAACCAGATGTTGGTTCTAGCATCTTGAATTTTGAAACAGACATGCAGAAGTGGATTTCTTCTCTAAAACAGGCTAGTCCGTGAGTGATTGATCCTGCTGTTTCAGACCAACTCTGGACACAATTCAGAGGATAGGTATGCGCTGAAACCTTTAAGCTGCAACACCAAAGCTATGAACAGGCTCAATAGAACTTCAGCAATCTGCTGAAAGAAGTTGAAGGTCTGCTGAATGTTAAAGGGCTTCTTCTGGACAGTGAGCCTTGGTCTGAAAAGAGTCCAGCTTCAACAGTTCAACCAGCAGAAGAACAGACGATTCCAGCTGAAGATTTGAGTCAAGAAGAAGTTATTGCAGAAAGCTCTCAGAAGCATCCTGATTCTGACATCTCTTAAGCTGCATTGGACAGGAAGACTCTTGAAGAGCTGAAGCAAAATGATCTTCGACTGCAGGAGAGAATGGATGAGAATGATCAACGAATGAAGGAAAGGATAGATGTTCAGGAGAGTAAGATTGACTCTGTAGTCAGCATGGTGAATCAGCAGAAGGAAACCACTGATCAGATTAAGAACATGCTAGAAGCTCTGTTCACACGCCTTCCTCCCCAACCTTAGACTTTGTTTCTTGATGTTTTCATTATTTTCTTTACATGTTATCTGTAATATTTTCTGAGCTCTGAACTGAATACAATCGTTTTTCTGCACTGATCATTTTTAACTTTAATTATTTGCACTTTTTGATTGCTGACAAAAAGGGGGAGAAAGAATGATATTTTTCAATAACGGATTACTGAGACAAAAGTCTCAAACATTCTAACACTCTGATATACTTGAATGTTTCTTTGTTCTGCATAAGCTTACAGGTACAAGAATTTAATTATCTCTGATACACTGAAGCTCTGCTCTAGTAAAGGAAAGATCTGATGCTCAAAGAAAGTTCAATAAAGATCTGATGCTAAAGGACTCATGGAATTAAAAGGGAAGTAATAAACTCAGGGGGAGTTTTTCTGATCATAACTCTGATACCTTTCTATTCCCTATCCTCTTATCTTTGATACCTTTCTGTTTATCGCTGATACAAATTTATTATTTGGTTATCTCTGATATTTTTCTTTAAATTTCAATTGAAAATATCTGGTTTTTGTCATCATCAAAAAGGGGGAGATTGTTAGAACAAAGTTTGAATCTACTACCCTAAGTTAAAGTTTTGATGATAAAAAAATGCTAGATTAAATAAATTGTATAATTCATATTAGACATATATGCTACCTAAAAATTATATTGTGCATTTACAGAAACTCTGATGGATATCAGCATAAGAATGTTAACATCAGCATCAGAAGATGAAATATCATATGCCAGCATCAGAAGATGAAACATCATATGCCAGCATCAGAAGATCAAAGCATGTGCTTACGCTGAAGCTTGATGAACAGATATGCGCTTAACATACTCTAAACTCTGATCAAGACCAAAACAATATCATCAGCACCTAGAAGCGCCAGAATAAGCCAAAGCCAATAACACGCTTAATTGACAATGGTACTGTGCATTCAAGACACTTTATTACCAACGGCTGTATTCCAAGACAAAGATCTTCTCAGTATGGAAAGAACGTAATGGGCATTGAAATGGAATAATTGACTACAACGCATCTTTTCCAAGGCTATATAAATAAGTCAGTGAGAAATGAATTGGCTAATGCTCTACAACTCTTTACACGCATAAAGCACATCATCTTCATCCTCACTCATACAGCTTGCTATATCTCTCAAATTGCTTGCTCTATAGTTATAGCATCCTAGTTTCACATAAGCTTAATTTGTGTATTATCACAGTTGTGATATAAAGTTTTTGTAGAAAACATTCAACACACATAGTATTCATTTATCTGTAAGAAAGAATCTCCTTGAGAAACCGGTCTGTGGTTTAGACTCAAGAAGGCTTTAGCAGTTGTTAAAGCAGTTGTAATATTCAGTTGAATATAGTGGATTAAGACCTCGTTGGAGAGAGGCGAAATCACCTTGATGGATGGACTGGAGTAGTTTGAGATCAAACGAACCAGGATAAAAATAGCGTGTTGTCTGCATTTGATTTCAAGTTTTACAATTCAACCCCCCTTCTTGTGTTTTTCACTTCTTCAATGGTATACATGCAAACTTTGGTCCGAGGTCGGGAATTCTTCAAAAAGGAAGATAATTGATTGAAGACTCATATAAGCCAGGTCATGAAAGCTCTGATGATGATGTCAACAATCTTGCACTTACTGTCACAACAGGTTCTCTCTTATCCTCATCTTTTAGGAATTGCTCTCAACCATGGAGTGCTACACAATCTTAAGTTCTTGGAGCATCTTATTAGCAAATGGTTCCCATTTACTGTGGGATCTTATATCAGTGCTTCGTTCTTGTTCATCAACATCAGATGCGGTTACCACGCCGAGGCGTCCGACTATTCAATCAGAGGCACTCTCCACAACTTTGTGTTCCCTTATCTCTTCGACAACAGCCAATCTTTGTTCCCCTAATGAATTCATGAAAAAAGCTTTTAAGAAAAGATAGAAGAATCCTTATGAGCATGTTAATGCAATCCCAATGCATTACATCATATTATTTCTAGCTCTGATCTTTGGGGTCTTCCTCCCGCAAACATCTCTTCCAATTGTGATACACATGTTAGATGCATCCCCTATTCTGAGGCACCCGGTTTTGATATTGAAAACTGTAAAGGGGTTGAAGTATAAATCCCAATACCTGTCTAGCGTCTCTTCCAAAAGTCCAATTCCTATTTGGCCAACTGTCGAACTCTTTCTCACCATGTAGATGTTTCTATTGTTCTGATAGAAGTCGAACTGTATTATTTATTTGTGGCGTAAGATGCTTGGTGATGCAGTTTATACTAGTTTTCTTGGTAAAAAATTCATTCTTATTCCTGAAAGAATCTTCTATGCATATTATTCTGGGTCACCTGGCTATTCGATTTAAGATGGCATGTCAATCCAGAGATTATTGTGTTCACATCATATAAGAAGGGGAATCCTCCCGCCTATTTAAGAATCAAGACTACAGAAATTTGTCAGAATCAAGAAGTCCATACGGAGTAAAGTCTCCTCAACGATGGAAATCATTGGTTTCTTTACTGCATTTTCATTTGCACTATTGATTATTTGTTTAAACATTGCTGGCATGTAGAAACTTGTATATTTTTGAATGAAAGTCTTAATGCAATAAGTATGCTTGTCTTGAAGTGTTCCTTTCATTTTTATTCATCCATTTGTTATCACTCTTTAAATGTTTTACTTTCATATTGAGGCCAAGTTTCCAAGTCTTATGATTAGGTAAAGATTGGAGGGAGGATGGCGATAATCTAAAAATGAAAAAAATCTTTGGTTGGTATGCTTTTGGAATAAGATCCTGCTGACGATGTACATGCCTTGTTTCTATTCCTAAACACCATAGATATAAGGGATATAGACCCTCACTAACCCCTCTGAGCCTTCGAAGTAGGAGTTTCTTTTCTGTTCAGAAAAAAACCCTTATTTTAACCCGAGGCAGGGTAGATTTCAGTTAATCTGATCAAGCTTTTAGAACTCATCAAGAGTGTGCATCCAAGGATACAACAATGGTTATCCATTAAAAGGTAGAGGAAAGTCAAAACCACAATGGTTAACCATCATTTATCAGCAACGTGCATTAATTAATGATATCCCAATGGGTATCTCTCGCAAATCAAGAAGCCGAGATTAGATGACGATACAACAATGGCTATCCCTCATCTGCCAAAGACTCAGACAGTCACGGTCACTTCCAACAAATTAGAAACGATGTAAAGATCAATGACTTGTTCAAAAAGGAAAGTATGAATAAGAAAGAAACAAAAAGCCCTGCTAAGTCAAAACTTGAAAACAAGTCACTTAGACAAAAGTTGGGGCATCCCGCTGGACTTCCAAATCAAAATTCAAAAGAATTTGTCCAGGAAAAAATTAGGGAAAGCAAGAAAGAGGCTGAAAGGCCTAAAAGGAATTAAAAGGATTACCAATGAAAATCCCTATCGAAAGAACAAGGTCGTGTGATCAGACACCAAAATCAGAAGTTAGTGACTGTTGTGTCTAAGAAACTGCAATGGTTCCTCAACCACCGCAAACTCTTCTCGAGAGATGAATGCTTGTATCGGGTCAACTGAATGTAGGAATGGAGAACATCATGGAGAATGGGTGGGAACCAAATAATTTTGAGCCTTAAATCCTTTTTTCTAAAATCGTGAATCAGGCCACGTTACAACCATTAAAAGTCCTAACTGAAGCATGGGTCAATTCGAAAGCATGCTACAACGAGATATCATTTAACTGACTCCTAAGAGGTATGTTTAAATATTTGTGTTGGCATCATGTGCTTGTATTATCTTTCATAAAAAAGAATTTGAAAATGTTGCTCTCTAGCTAGTGACTCGTTCACAACAGAGTTGTGACATCGTTTTCAATCAAAGTTTTTCAAACTTCAAGACTTACATATGTGTTGCATTAGAATTATCATTCTCATAATATACATTCTTCTGCATACAAAACAACTGATTGACATCAAGTGAGTTTGCACAATGAACATCAGTAAAGAGCTCAATCTTGTCATAAAAGAGAGGCTTGAATACTCTGTTGAAGCAAGAGTCAGCTGTCATAAGAGAAATGAATTATCCAGGAGCATGTTAACCATGATTTTGTCAAGAGAAAACATCCTGGTGCTTCATAGTCTGAGTACCATTTAGGGATGAAGTTAGCAGATTCCGCCAATCTGGGGCGATCAAGTCGAGAGTCGATCTCTCCGAGTTCATCCAAATCTGGGGCATTCCCTCAAAGCTATCAATCATAGGCTATCACGTTGATAAATATCTTCAAGCTATACTAAATTAGAGGCTATCACGTCAATAAATCTCTTCAAGCTATACTCAATCAGAGGCTATCACGTCGATAAATCTCTTCAAGCTATCAATCAGAGGGATATCACATCGATAAATCTATTCAGAATTCATTCAATTTGGGGCAGTTACGTCGAGATTCGACAAATCTCTCCAAGAAAGTTGTAATTAAGAGAAGTTTATTTAGTGACTCAAGAGATTGGGGCAGGCCACCTCACATCGTATTGTGCCACGGATATTCTGGTCTTCCATCCAGCACAGATTCTTTCAGAAACCCCACATATAGGGGCATTCCTCATCCGTACTTACAAATTTGCTCAAGCCAATTATGTTGTACCAGACTACAATCAAGTTAAAAGCATTATAACGGTCACCCTGACCTCGCCAACACACAAAGCCTCCTTCATCCGCTACAAACAATTTCAGACCTGATTCCCCAAGTGAATTCAGAAATTTCAGAGTCATCGTTTGACTGGCACGCACAAGTGCATCCCTAGTGGAGTTAATCAAGTGCATCCCCAGTGGAGTAAACTAGGGTATTCGTAGAGCTAAACCGAGGCATTTGCAGGTCCATATCCATCTTTATCCCCAAGTGATTCAAGAGGTAATTCCCCAGTGTGGCATAAACGTGGAGCATGTGTTCAAAGAGATCCACATAAAGTTCAGTATCCATTCTTCGAAATATTCAGTTCTACCATCATCTCAATGGTTCAGGATGTATGCAAGTCTAACCAGAT
Organism: Vicia faba; assembly: GCA_948472305.1. Classification (NCBI taxonomy): domain Eukaryota; kingdom Viridiplantae; phylum Streptophyta; class Magnoliopsida; order Fabales; family Fabaceae; genus Vicia; species Vicia faba. Next base: position 1,197,354,848 of record OX451741.1, read on the forward strand.
CATCTCTTCCCCAACAATGCAACTCAGAATTTAGTGGAGTACCTGAAGACTCGCTTCGTCAGCAATTCAATCTCCAATGGAGCCATCAATAATCTTTGGTATCATGAGCTCCCCACTACAAATTCTTACCAATATCCCAAATGGTCTCTAATATTGAAGGTTTCCAGCACCGGTATGTACTGGCGTCTCCAGTGATGAGCAACAGCTTCCAATGAGCCTTCTCTTATGCCCATGAAGTCTGTTTCTTTGCATTTACATATAGTTATAACAACATAACATTGCATCCTCAAAAGTGCATAGCCGGTCCATTAGAATGGATCTTTGCGGCAAAACAAATTCAAACATGCATACGAAGCATAAGCCAAATTGGGTTCCTTACACAAAAAACCTGAATCCTTCAAGGATAATAATACATCCCCACAAGAGGGTATCACTTCCAATATCCCCAGTCAGTGGCCTTAACCTTCTCGATTCCCAACAAAATCAATACATCTTGTCATTCCAAACCCAGTTTTCGTATGGTAGTCAGTCCTTGCCTGACAAGTAATTCGGTTTCCAAACACTCGTATTTGTCAGTTTCCTAAACATTCATCCATGTCAGTCTCCCAAACACCCGTCCGTGTTTAAACTTTCCTTGATACTCATCCATATCTTCTTTCAATACCCATTTGTATTGATCTAAACACTCGTGTGTGTCAGTTTCCTAAACACTCATCCGTGTCAGTTATCCAAACACTCATTTGTGTCTATTTGTCCTTCAAATCCCAACAAATGCAATAAACTTGGTCATTATCACATCTTCCATCATCGTATCATGACTAATACTCTCACCTTCTTAGAATTTTAGGTCGATCGTAGACCTAGTTTTTCGTAGACTGGCCGTAGGTCTTACCTTAGAATATTAGATCGACCGTAGATCTAGATTCCCTTGTAAGTGGCCCGTAGACCTAGTTTTAGTAGACCGACCGTAAGTCTTACCTTAGGATTTTAGATTGGTCGTAGATTTAGATTCCTTTGCAGGTCGCCCATAGACCTGATTTTGGTAGACCGACCGTAGGTCTTACCTTAGGATTTTAGATCGACCATAGATCTAGATTCCCTTGTAGGTCTCCCGTAGACATAGTTTTGGTATACCGATCGTAGGTATTACCTTAGAATCTTAGATCGACCGTAGATCTAGATTACCTTGTAGGTCGACCATAGACCTAGTTTTTGGTAGATCGGCTGTAGGTCTTACCTTAGGATCTTAGATCGACCGTAGATCTAGATTCCCTTATAGGTCGACCGTAGACCTAGTTTTTGGTGGACCGACTATAGGTCTTACCATAGGATTTTAGATCGACCATAGATCTAGATTCCCTTGTTAGTCACCTTAGAACCTGAGATCGCCTGTTGGCTAGGTTCTTCCTCTGATCATCTTAGAACCTGAGATCGCCTCTTGGCTAGGTTCTTCCAATAGATCATCGTCGAACCTGAGATCGCCCATTGGCTAGGTTATTCCTATCAGTCACCTTAGAACCTGAGATCGCATGTTGGCTAGGTTCTTCCTCAGATCATCTTAGAACCTGAGATCGCCCGTAGGCTAGGTTCTTCCTTAGATCGTCTTAGAACCTGAGATCGCCCATTGGCTAGGTTCTTCCTCTGATCATCTTAGAACCTGAGATCGCCTCTTGGCTAGGTTCTTCCCATAGATCATCGTCTTATAACCTAAGATCACCCATTTTCTAGGTTCTTTCTCAGATCATCTTAGAACTTGAGGTAGACTCTTGGCTAGGTTCTTCCCATAGATCATCGTCGAACCTGAGATCGCCCATTGGCTAGGTTCTTCCTAAGATCATATTAGAACATGAGATCGCCTGTTGGCTAGGTTCTTCCTATAGATCATCGTCGAACCTGAGATCGCCCGTAGGCTAGGTTCCTCCTTAGATCATCTTAGAACCTGAGATCGCTTGTTGGCTAGGTTCTTCCTATAGATCATCGTCAAACCTGAGATCGCCCGTAGGCTAGGTTCCTCCTCAAATCATCTTAGAACTTGAGATCGCCTCTTGGCTAGGTTCTTCCCATAGATCATCGTCGAACTTGAGATTGCCCATTGGCTAGGTTCTTCATAAGATCATCTTAGAACCTGAGATCGCCTGTTGGCTAGGTTCTTCCTTAGATGATTTTCGATTTTGAGATCGCCTATTGGCTAGGTTCTTCCCATAGATCTTGTCTTAAAACCTGATATCGACCATAGGCTAGGTTCTCCGATAAATCACTCTCATGTTTCACCTTAGGATCGTAGGTTACCCGTAGTCCTTGTCCGTTGTCCTTTCGTACCAACCTTTGTCTTGTATTGGCATCACGCCATGTTACAAGTCCAATCCCCTCCTCTTCACTGAAAAAACAAAAAAATTCTTTCCCCATCAGATATCACAAAAACAAATAAACACTTACACTTTCTCTCAGAACAAATTTTTGGCATTGGTATTTAATCATCTTCTACCTTGAACTTCCGAAAGGCACATGCCAATCGTGCTTTCAGGTTTAAGACGTTTAAATAGGGGCAACTGTAATACCCCAAATTTGTCCTACCCTTTTTTCGAATCATCTGGCTTATGCATTTCATTCTCACTTCGTCTGCATACCCTCCATTAGGTCAATTAACACCTCATGCATCATTAACCAATAAATTTAGCACGGGATCAAGTATATTGTGGAATTAGGGTTGTTGTATGGCTTTAAGGATCTCATCTTCGCACAAGCTTTTTTCAATGGATTTCTCTATCAATCATTTGTTTGAAGCTAGAGTTTTATTTCTTGGATTTCTTTATCATCAAACTACAGGGGTATTCTTTCTTCTCAACATCAAGTTGCAATCTTTCTTCAAGGCTTAAGAATTAGGGTTTTCGTCTGTTATGCTTCAACTGGGCGTCATTGGATTAGGGCTCAATCTTGTGGTTATCTTGAGCCTATCCTTCTCCAACATTGTGGACATGTTTTTAATGATACAATTTTTGGTTCTAATCAAATACTTGCCACTTCAATTGTAAGTCATCATAAGGTTATCTCCAAAGGCTACAAACTCAAGCAGTGAGGGCCATCGCCTTGTACCTATCATCTCCACACGAATGATGATTTATTTCCCTAATTATGTGGACTTCAAGAGGGGTTCCATGTTTATTTGTTCATCAATGAATTTCAAAGGGGTTCTATCATTACTTGAAGTGCGAGTTGTTGAAGATTTTGGTGTATCCATAGCCATTAGGGTCTTATTCAGGGATGCTTCACTATGTCATATAAAGAGGGTATCATATAATAAAATATTGTCCTTTACAAGTTAGGATTTTAAATGGTCATTTCTTCATCAAATAAGGTTTATATGCTACTTGAATCTCATGGCATATGTTCACGAGCTCTAGGCAAGAGAAGAAGATTCAATGGGGTATTCTTTGCAAAGTGGAGTTTGTACACTTTATGATACAAAGCTCTTCGTCGGGCCTATTGGCTCACTTGTGAAACAATATACTTTGGGGACTTCTTTTCAAATACATTATAATCAAAATCTAAAGCTTCTTCAATTGTGGTTTTGAAGTGAGGATTAAGAAAGATGTAAGGCTCGTTCATTCATTTGAAGAGATTTAGACATGTTTTCATTCAAAAGTAAAGAAACTCAACACTACACGTTCATTATTGGAAAGGGCTCTTATTTAATTCATGTCATAGCCATGAAGTTATATGTAACACAAAATTAAAAGATCTTGGAGATACAAAAGACAATTTTGAAGAGAAGACTACTTGGAGTATTTGGGCTTCATCATTAAAATTCAAGAGTTTACAAGAACCTTACATTACCAATATCATTATAATGCCATTACAAGGTTAATCTTGCTACATTGATATCATAACATCGAATGAAAACGCTTTGAATACTTGAAAAAATTATAAGTGATTCTACAAATAATTACAAAGGATTACACAAAAAAATCTTCATGATTACTGTTTTATTTTTTAGACTTTTCACAAAAGAAAGAGACTTTACAAATTAAGTCTATGCCTAAGTTGTTAAGTTCCTAAGCTACATGAACAAGCTTCAATATTTGCCGAATTTATGCAACCATGACCATGCTCCATTGTGACTTCATATTTCTTTAATTTTCTATTCTTGATCCGAACGTTTGACACCAACAACTTGTTGTACCAAGCACAAACCTGCATGAATAACACTAAGTACAAAAATCAGAAAAGCAGCCCTGCACATTACAAACTCATAACAGAAAGGTTAACAAGATTTTCTGACTACTTTTAGCATAATTTTCTAACATATTTTAACGTCTTCCCAATCCCTAAACACCTTTTCTAACCCCCACAAACTGTCATAACAGATCTTAACTAACTTTCTAACCCCTCACTGTTTCTAACCAAACTCAAACAAACTTGCAAAAACCAGTATAACCAAAACCTAACTGCCAAAAACCAGAAAACTAACAGGAAACAAAAATAGGCTAACATAATTTCCTAACTGTTTCACTAACCAAACCAATAACTCTCCAAAAAATCCAACAAACCTCAACTAACTTCCTAACCGCATCTCAACAGAATTCAACAAACAGACTGTAACAGATAATAAAACAGGGGCGGGGGAGAGAATTCAGTTATAGAAGACTACAGAAAATATCAGAAAGGAAGAGGAGAGAGGATGCACGAGGCTTTTAAAACAAAAAACTCACCATATTATTCACCATTCTCCATTCTCTTGGGAGAATCACCATAATATTCAACAAAATCTCTCTTCTCCTCTCATCTTCATCTTCATCATTCTTCATTTTCTAGGAAGAATCACAAAAATCACCACAAGACTCTCTCTTCAATCTTCAACCTTCTCTCTATTCCTCCAATCTTCGCCAGAATCTTCAGTCTTCTCTACACTCTCTTTGTCTCATCTTTAACCTTATCTTAACTCTCTCTGAATAAAACTCTCGGCATCTGTTCAAACTTCTGCAACCTGCTTTCGTAATCATTTTGAATCCACAATTCCAATCTCTGCAAAAAACTTCAGAACTGCTTCACTTTCTTCAATCATCATCGTCAATCTTTATCGGATCTTCAATATCTTCAATCATTATCATTACCGATCATGCATCAAAACCATTACTCATTTTCACTTTGTAACACCGATTCAACAAAAATGCAACAATATTACAACAACACGCACAGAGAAAGTAGGAGGAGAAGATTGAATCAGAGATATAGTGAAATCAAGGAGGCATACTTGAATCTCTAAGGATTATTCTCTGGTTTTCTTGGTAACCGTTATCATCGTGATGGCACGCCAGACTGGTCTCTGGTTTGTAAGATTATCCATCCTTTTCGCATCGAAATTGTTACCTTTATATGTCTTGCAATTGTTGCATAGTGTAATACGCTATTGTCCCGAACGCGGATTGATTTCTGTTTAGACGTACGCGTCGTCCATAAGATTTTAGTTTCTTAGGTTATGAGCGAATAGACGATGCGGGTGAGCGCCACGGCGGAGATAGGCGGGGAAAAATTTCACGGTGAGTGTTCATCAGAGGTGTCATTTGCAGTGGAGTCGATGAGGACATACGTGGTCGTTGCGGATCATTGAAGAGAGAATTGAGTCTTCGAGGAAGTTAAAGGGTCACCCCCTTTCGAACCCTAATATGTTCTATTTTATATCATTTTGTATAATTCCTTTTTTTATTTCAACAAATGGTCAATGTAACAGAATATGAACAAACTTAGAGATAGTATGTTGAGATTTGAGTTGGGTTTGAATGTTAATTGAAAATGTGAGTGGACCGGACATTCCCTTGCCTTAGACCCATTTCACCTTTTTTGGGAAGCCTGATAACAAAAACAAAAAAACAGCCTTTTGGGAATTTTCTGTTGGGCCTCAGTGCCCAATCTACTAGCTCACACCACCTAGATTCTAGTTAGCACCCCCTTGACTCTATTATTCCTACTTCATTGAATTCTTAGTAAAAATGCGGATAATTGAAAACAATAAAAAGAGGTAGAATATAATAGAGTTTTTCTAGAATTTTTTTAGTTTTTGGTAGAATTTATATCACATAAAAACTAATAATAATACTTTTCTTTTAGGTTTTTATTCATATTTTCATAGTTGTGCCTCATTATTTTTGACATATTTGTTCATTGTGCAAGGTACATTTTTTGTGCTTTCAATCATGTAACATAACAGGAACTTATGATTACGCGTTGCATTCGCAACACGCGTTTGCCTTTATCTTAGTTGGATATTATTTCTGACTTTGTTTGTTTCTTGGTGAAGATTGCTCGACGTGTACTCCTTGGTTCTCCAGTGCTTTCGTCTGCTCTTGACGACTTGCTCACTTTGGTAGTCACCGCTACTACCTTCATACTTCTTCGCACTTTACTATATTTGTTTACCGCTTTTCTAGATACCATGAGAAGTAGGAAATAAAGAGTGTGCGCTCGAGGTCGTTGTTTAAAGACCTGTAGCAGGCATTCCGCACTTCATTGGCTATATGTGTTGTGCTTATGTTTGTTTCTTTGGTTGTTGATCGATGAGTCACTCAATTTAGGAATTGAGATCACGACTTCGCTCTCAATGCATGCTCCCTATAGGATTTTATATTTTCCTTTATTTCTTGTTGATCGATGAGTCACTCAATTTAGAAATCGAGATCACGACTTCGCTCTCATTGCATGTTCCCTATAGGATAGTTTTGTTAGACTTTCTTTGGCATGATAACTTAGATAGGATCTCTTTATGTGTGCTCTCTTGAGCTTATTAGCTTGTTTGCTTTATCCTTGTACATATCATGTTCCCCTAGGATGTGCTTGCTCCTTTCGGACGGAAGTTAGACCTTAGGTTGCAAATCATGCATGCTAACATTAGGCAGACATTTCCCTTTCATTTATCCTTGACATAGGGCAACCATTATATGATAACATTAGGTTTAGAAATAGGCTAGTCTCCCTTAGACCCTTTTCTTCCCTTTTTGAATCCTTGCATTTAAAACTAAAACTTCTTTTCTTAGCAAATCAAAAACATGCTAATAACACTTAAACCCTTTTTCAAGGTAACAAAATACAAACCAATTCAAACCTTTTTTGTGCGCTCAAACACCTTTTCTATAAAACCCTTTTCAGGTAAGGACATGATTAATTTACTTATGTTCCAATGCATAAGTCTCCAAAGGTCTAGCTACGGGAGAAGGCAGAATTAAAATCGTCCATAAAAAACACAAAACAAGCAAAAACATGTGAGCCGAACTACGGTAGCTCTGATTCCTCAAAAAGGATACGTAAGCATTGGGGTAGGGCCCAAGCGAGTACAATTTTATTTTCCCTACATTCTTTTCTCATTCCTTTTGCATGCATTATTCCTTAGTAGTAAACAATAAGTATAGATTAAACACACCCATAAGATAGATAAGAAGAGTGGATACCGTATAGTACTACGGGCGTGTGGGGTGCTAATACCTCCCCCTCACGTAACAGACTCTCTTACCCGGTCTCTCGGTCACAAGACCGTGACTTCTCCCTTATCAGGTTTTCTTGATGATTACCTTTCCCTTCATGTGGGATAAAAGACGTTCGGTGGCGACTTCATTATTTGATGATTTTCATCCAGTTGTTTCATTAGGGAAATGTTCAAAGATGATCTCGCCGAAGTATGGTATCAGGGTTAACACAAGCTCCTTGTAAGGAATAAGGTTAGGATGCTTAGTGTCCCATTCTACTTTGACTTGACTGATCACTAGAGCATAATCTCCGAATACGTTCAAGAACTTGATCCTTAAGTTAATGGCAGCCTTTCGTTTACCGTTGGTTTTGATAAACAACCGCTGATCTCCAAAAAGGTAAGTTCTTTTTGGTTTACTTACGGGATCGATCAGATTAATCCCATGACATATGCTAATTTTTATGTAAGATGGATAAGCAGGAAGAACGTACGTTCGGCCTAGAGAAAGGATGTTTGAGATATTGAATAAGTAAGCAGAAATGTAGAAATGCAAGTAAAAGAAGTAAAAAAGATAACTTTGCAGGATAATAGTAAAGTAATGTAAAAGACTTTCATTAAGGAAAAAAGGTGTTTCCAACGTACATTTCTCAGTCTTTATCTTTTCTCACGCAGAAGTTACTTGGATAATGTTTGAGTGACTTAGTACAATAGGTTGAACACACTTGAAAATTACACAAGTTTCTTAATTTATACTAAAAATAAGTAACCGTCGAGGAATCATTCTGCGCTAAGATGAAGACAAGTGTCTTCTGCATGTCCCTCGACCTATGGCTTTCAGCCACGTTGCTTCTTCTTAAACGATCGCGAAACTGCCTTTCCCTCCAATAATTCAAAATTCAAATAGTCCTCGTATCATGTGTCAAAGAGAGGATACTTTCTCTCAGTCGAGGGACATAAGTCCTCTTCAGTCAAACGAACCTGAAAATGAGCCCTGGTCGAAGGCTCAAATATAACTTAGATCTTTTTCCCTAAGTTATTTTATATGTCGAACATTCTTATTGACTTGGTTCATTCTAGTTTTTTGGTCTAAAAGACCAAATATAGTAAGTGTCGAATTTGGGAGCCAATAAATTGCCCCCCAAGAATGTCTATTTCGACGCCCGAAGAAATAGCCATTCTTTGAACTTCCCATTCGACACCTGTCTTCCCAGTTGTCCACAAGGTCTTGACATGTGCTTTTCGCCTTCCAACAACTGCTGCACTTGAGAAAACCATCATTACACTTTCTCCAAGATGTTTCTTCTAACTTCCGTTACCACGCATGCCATGATGACCATATTCCTATAACCTAGGCAAGCATGTCAAAACGTTTCCCAACGCCTGCACGATAACCGTTTCACACTTCGCAACGTGTCCCACTACCTGTGAAACATTAAATGGCCTTGACGAGACATATCTCTTTTCTGAAGGCTATAAATACTTCTGAACCTTTCTATTTGGAACTTTTACCATTTCCGACATTTCCAAATTTGTTGCTTTCAAACAACATTGTACTGTCAACTTCGGTTTCTCCAAAATCCTCAACAATGGCTTTTCTCTCCAATGCACCAAACAATCCTCAACCTAAAAACACCGATGATGTCCAGAAACCACCAGAGGTCTTTTCCACTAACCCTCCTTCTTATTCGATTGATAGGTATGTTGCTGAACCCATGACGAAGGAATGGCGAGAAGCATATGATTCTCAGCTCCTCATTCCCATCAGATACGGTGGAAACATGTATGCTATGTCTGGTCCGTTGTCTTCATGCGTCGAAAATCCCTTGAAGAATCGCGCTTTCTTCCCTACTCATCCAAGGCTCATTTTGAAGGCATAGGGATGACCCTGAAGACGCTACTCCGGCTAACCAGCAGCACCCTCAGACTACAGAGGATATCAACCTCCAGTTCATGAACAAAGGGAACCGAATCTTTCGATCCATCCCTAACCTCTCCTCTAAGTATTCAGACTGGTTGAATAAAATGGAGAAGGCGCAAGCTTCTGTCTGGAAGGAGATGGGCATTTATGACCTGGTGATGTTGTCGAAGACAGGATTGCCTTACTGCCCCCTCATGCTGGTATCTTCATTGTATTTCTGGGATAGCGTGCACTTCACTTTTCATCTTCCTTGTGGGATGATGACCCCCACTTTATTCGACATAGCTGCAATCATTGGTCTTCGACCGACTGGTGACTATTTCGATCCTGAAGACTTGTCTGAGGATGCTATTGGGTTTGCTGCTACAAAACCAACTTACACCACCTTTATTAACCACTTCCATGACAAAACCTCTAGTATTGTGTCGGAGGTGGAGCCTATAGCCTTCTTGGCTATGTGGTTGTCTCGTTTTGTTTTTTGTACTAAGTCACTTCAGGTGACGAAAAAGATGTTGACGCTCGCGACGCAGCTTCACCATAAATACCCCCTTTTCCTGGCCGAATTGATTTTGGCCAACCTATATGAGTCCATCAGTAATGGTGTGACTCAACTTAAGGTTATAGGGGACAGGGGGAGCCTGCTGCTATCTGGTCCTTTTTGGCTTCTCCAACTTTGGCTCAATGCCACCTTTGAATCTTTCCTTCCTCAGAAGAACAAGATTAATGAAGAGGCCCTTGAAATCCTGAACAGGAGGGTCGAAGGCACCAGGCTTGCATTGCTAACTCCCACTGATGAAGGCCAACGGTTTCAGAAGGCTTTCACAAGCTTCGTAATGATGTTTTCAGAGCGAAAGCGCTTTGTTTTGACCATGGCTCCCTTTTCCAGTCGAAAAGTTGGTCCAAAATGGTTCACCATACCATATCCTTCGAATGAGGAGGAAGACGTGACTGATGAGTTCGTGAGCATGTGGGAATCGTTTCTTCGCCCCAGGATCATGCCATTGAGATTCAAGAGCTCAAAAAATTAATTGAGCTTGATCGCTTATCAACTAAATCTCGTCTCTCGACAATTTGGTATTGCTCAGTCACTTCCCTCACCCATTTATCCTCGAGAGAAGATGTTACTTTTTTACAATGAAGACTACTCAGAAGATGCTGCTACCAAGCATATTGGTAGGTACTCCGGTCAAACTATACTGACCCTGTTCGACTTTAACCTTAATTTTCTGAGTTCCGTTACTTTTGAGGAGTGGTGGAAACAGTATTATGACGAAGAGTTCTTCGATGAGAAGGACTTCGCCCACCACCTACGTGAGGCGTTTAAGCTGGTTCTCGACAGGGTCAAGAAAGGTATTATTCTTTTCCATCTCTTCGCCTCAGATTTGTCTTTCGACACTCGGTTAACTATAGTTTTCTTGTCTTCTGTTTAGCTGTCAAGAGAACCACCTCGAAGAAGACAGCTGAGAGTACAAAAGGGGGAGATTCCGCTGTCAACCCCTCTCCCAAGGTATTTACTTTCTTCCATACCCTTATTTTTTATGATTGTCTGACATGGGTACTGATCCCTTCGACTTGGTTTTCTGGGTACTCAGAAACCTACCCCCAAAACACGGAAGGTTCAAGAGATCCAAATCTCTAGCGATGAAGAAGAGGAGTCACCTCATGTTCCTTTGAAGAGATGAAGATTGAAGAAACCAGTTCCTGCCGTCGAACCTCGTCCCAAAATCAGGATTAAGACTACAGCTGCGAGGCCTCCTCCTGTAGTCATCAACGAGCCTACTGAACAGGAGGTAATTGCTAGGCTAAACAATCCTAGTGAGAGTGATAACTCCAGTCCTGGTGTTGAAATCCCAGTCCAGGTATTTGCTTCGACAGATCATCATTTATTTCTCGACTCCCTTTTGCTTTATGAGGATTCTGAAAGAAACGAATTCCTTTTATTTTCCAGGATACTGCTGGCACTTCCAAACGAATTCCTACTCCTGTCGAGGACTCTGTCACCCTCTTGAATAGTGAAGAAGATCCTACCTATAGGCTCTTTCATGAGTTCAGCTGACGAAGTAAATCAAAATTTCGAACCTCAGCACAAAACCATAGAAGAAGCCGGTGAAGAAGAAGCTGCAGGAAACCAAGAGGAGACTAGGGTTCCTCTGGTTGATGTGCAAGAGAATGAAGAGGAAGGTATCCCTGGCGTTGAAACTGAAATAGAGAGGGAGAATGTAGAGATCCCAGAGGCTGATGGTGAAGAAGCTTTTACTGAAGGAAACCAAAATCCTCCAGGCAATGAAGCAATTCCAGATCAAGTGGCCAATGTGGTTGTTACTGCCAACGAAAGTGTTCCCTCGACGGGATCCGGAACTAAGAAGGATTTGGCCTTGCTAAAACAGCAAAATCCTTTAGGTTATCTAACTGCAATTCTAGAAGGTCGAGAAAGTTCCTCTGATCATAGCGCCTTGACTGCATTTGGGAGATCTACTTTGACCTCTCCTATAGACAAAGCTCTTCAGAAAGTTAAAGCACAAATCTTCAAAAGGGATTTGATATTAACCTTGGAGGGGGAACCAGTGGCTCTTTCTTTTCTGAAGACTTCCCTGAAGGCTGTTGATCTCCTTGCTGCTTCTCCGGATGTGGCCAGTGTAATCTTGGACTTAATTTCCATTGTTGACCAAGTATCCGCTGATTATAACCGTCAATGGACTCTCAATCGTGAGATTGAAGAAGCCAGTGGTTAAGTGGCTACTGCCTGTCATGCTGCTACCGAATCAGCTTCCAAGGTGAAGAATTTGTCGAAAGCCCAGGAGGCTAGACAAAAAGCGGTCGAGGAGATAGATCGAGACAATGCTCAACTAAGTGTGCAGATTGCAGAGTTGGAAGCTAAAATTTCTGCCAACGACAAAAAGAAAGAGGTTAAGACATAAGAAGAATTGGCTGAAGGGTTAAGACATGCCGATCGAGCTCAATCTCTGGATGCTAAGCTCGAGACCCTTCACCAATCGAAAGCTCTATGTGATCGACGACTAGAATTTCAAAGAATCAAGTATCTCCAGATTAAAGCTAATCTTCCCTTTTGAATACTGTTTTTCTTATTTATGTAATCACTTGTTTGTAACGATTTCAGGGCCATTTTGGCACTTTTAATGAAATTTTTAAGTTTCCATTTTGGCATTCTCTATTAAACAGTGACTATATATTATTTATTTTTACCTCTTGAAGCATAGGTCTATACGTTTTCAGGTATTTACCATTCACCTTCAAAAGTCTTTGATCTTCGCTTAACTCTTCAATCTCATAGGCTCCACCAGAGATTGCTTGAACATTCCTAAAAGGTCCTTCCCACTTAGGGGACCATTTTCCCAAATTTATGTCTCTTCGATCCATTGGGAGTATTATTTTCCAAACTAGATCTTCAAGCTGAAACGTCTTAGATTTCACTTTGCGATTATAGGATTTCTCAACTCGCTTCTTCTGCAGTCTCAAAATATCCAGAGCTTTCCACCTTTCTTCGTCTAGGTCCACTAGTTCGTCCAACATCATACTCCAATAGACTTCAGAAAGGATCTCATGATGTATCTGAATCCTAGTCGCCTGCAAGTGGATTTCCACTGGTAACACTGCATCATGACCATAGGTTAGGCGAAATGGTGTTGTTCCTGTGGCTTCTTTCGGACAAGTTCGACACGCCCACAGAACTTGATCTAGCGTCTTGTGCTAGTTTTTGGGTTTCTTTCCCACGTGTTTCTTTATTAAACTGATCACTACTTTATTTGCTGCTTAGACCTGGCCATTAGCTTGCGCATAATAAGGCGTAGACGTTAACAGTTTAAACCTCATTTCTGCAGCAAAGTCTTGCATCTTTCGACCAGTAAAGACTGACCCTTGGTCTGTAGTTATTATTTCAGGGATTCCAAATCTATATATGATGTACTTTTGAATGAATTCAATGACATTCTCCTGGTCTACATTGACTAAAGGAATCGCTTCAATCCACTTAGTAAAATAACCAATGCCCACCAATATATACTTCTGACCTTTAGAAGATGCTAGTCGAATTTCTCCAATGAGATCCAAAGCCCATCCTCTAAAAGGCCAAGGTTTCACAATCGAGTGAAGTTCATTTGCTGGCACATGTTGAATACTTGTATGTTTTTTACATTCTTGGCATCCTTTTGCAAACTCAACACAATCTTTTAACATAGTGAGCCAATATAAGCCTTGTCGAAACAATAACCATTTAATCTTTTGGCCTACTTGGTGTGCTCCACATGCCCCAACGTGTGTGGTGGAAAGAGCTATATATGCTTCTATTTCACTTAGGCATTTCAGAAGCACACCTTCCGGTGTTTTCTTAAATAGTTCATTTCCCATCAACACATAACTCAGTGCTATGTACTTTATCTTTCGTTCTGTCGAAGTTGTTGGATTTTGTAAATAATTCACTACAGGCTTTCTCAAATCTTATTCTGTTAGATTGTCTATGAACGAAATTTCAAAATTTTCATGATCAGTGTATCCCAGTGTTGTGGTCTTTAAATCCAATGGAGATAACTTAGTGGCAGTTACTCTCCCTCTAACTTCGATTGCTTGTTTTAGCCTATCTTTCGAAACTTTATACCCATAAGCAATTTGTGCCAAGTCGTTGGCTACTTGATTTTCCAATATGGGTATATGTCGAATGTTAACTGCCTCGAAGTTCTTCAACAACCGTCTGGCTATTACGAAATACATGATAAGGTTTTCTTTTATGCATTTGTATTCTTTCGTAATTTGTTTTAGGAATAACTCTTAGTCTCCCATTATTCCGACCTGAGTTTCCCCCAATTCCAACAGGATTTCAAGGCCTACGATTAACGCTTCGTATTCAGCCTCATTATTGGAGCAATCCCCGTCTATTTTGTACTTAAATGTTGTTGGAATTTTGTTTGGAGAAATAATAAGGACTCTGACTCCAACTCCATCTTTATAACTAGAGCCATCAAAGTAAAGTTTCCACGGTTCGATCTCCAAATAATTCAGTGATCTTTCTTGTATATAATGGTCTACTATAAAGTCTGCGACCACTTGACCTTTTATAGCCTTGAGAGGCATAAAGGTTAATGAGTACTCAGTTAATGCAAGTGCCCATTTGACAATTCTACTGTGCAAAATGGGTTTCGACAACATATATTTGAAAAAGTCAAAATGAGACGAAACATAAACATTAACTGGCTTTATATATTGCTTAAGTTTTGTACATGAAAAATATAGACATAAAAATAGTTTTTCAACTTTGTTATATCTAGTTTTTGCATCGTTTAAAACTCTACTGAGGTAGTAGATGGGCCTTTCGACACCATGTTCATCCTCCTGAGGCAGCATGCTCCCTAAAGTTTTATCGGACGCAGCTATGTACAGTCTCATACTTCTACTTCGACAAGGAGGCACCAAAATAGGTGGTATGATGAGGTACTCTTTGATTTTGTCGAAGGCTTCTTGATGTTCTCCCTTCCATTCAAATCCTCCTTTGTTAAGTCGAAGTAATGGCGAAAAGGCTTGCATTTTCCCACTGAGGTTGGTTATAAATCTCCTTAGGAAATTTATCTTCCCAAGTAAGGATTGTAATTCCTTTTTGTTAGTTGGTTCTTTGGCTTGCAAGATAGCTTTGGTCTTGTTTTGGTTTATCTCAATGCCCTTTTTATGGACCACAAAACCTAAGAAATCTCCTGCTTATACACCAAAGGCACATTTTAGAGGATTCATCTTCAGGCCGTAGCGTCTCATCCTTGTCGAAGATGATCCATGTGAGTCTTCCCTGAAACAGATTTGACAACAATATCATCAATATAAATCTGCATGAAAGTGTCAATAAAATCATGGAAGATCGAATTCATGGCTCTTTGGTACGTTGCCCCTGCATTCTTTAGGCCAAAGGGCATTACTACCTATTCATGAGTGCCTAAAGCCCCAGGGCAACAAAATGCCTTTTTCGACACATCTTCTTCAGCAATGAAGATTTGATTATATCCAGAGTAGCCATCAAGCATACTCATGTACTCGAAACCAGCGGCAGAATCTACAAGCATTTCCGCCACTGGCATTGGATATTTATCTTTGGGTGTTGCAGCATTCAAATCTCTGAAATCGATGCACACCCTCAAGGTACCGTTTTCATTTATAAGAGACACAATATTCGCAATCCATTCGATGTACATGGTCGTTCGTATGAACTTGCATCTCAGCAGCCTTTCGACTTCCGTTTTGATTTTTGATAAAATCTCTGGTGCAAACCGTCTTGGACTCTGCTTAACGGGCTTCTTTCCAGGCTTTATTGGCAATTGCAGTTCTACCAATCTTCTGTCGGGACCAGGCATCTCGTCATAGTCCCATGCAAAGAAATCCTTGAACTCTTTTAGTAATTTGATCATTTCGACCCTGAGTCCTGGATCCATTTTTGTGCTTATGTACGTGCGCTTGTTCATAGGACCTTCACCTAGATTTACCTCTTCTAGAGGATCTTGCGCCAACATTTTGACATTGTTCACCAGCGGGTCCTTTTCGAAACCTAGAGGTTCATCGTCATAGATGGCGTCTAACCTCTAGTCTCGAAAGTCTTTCGTTCCTAAGTCGGGAGGCTCTGGGTCGAAATCTTTCCCAGGTCCTGTCTTCGAAAGGACTTGTTCATTGGCTTCGAAAGCCACATATTTAACTTCAGCCTCTAAGGCTGCTATCATTCTATTTTCAGCCACATATGCCGAAGTCTTTTGGAGAGTTTGTGACTCAGTCATCATCACCAAACTGGCTTCCCCAGCTTATTGGCCGTATATCACTAACTCCTCCAAAGTCGATGTTGGATAAGTCTTCTCTATCCCACTGAAAGCCGTAATCGGAGTGTAGGTATAGGGAGCAGAATGCATTATGAGTTGGGGTTAAATCAAACTCAGGTGGGTTACATGGCCCTATGTGAGCCAAATTTCTGTCGAAACTATTATTTTCGACACTGTTGATTTCACCTAAGTAATAATTGTGATCTGCTTCAATGTTCTCCACAATGCCGTCAGGGCGCCATATTGTGACCCTTTGGTGCATCGAAGATGGCACTGCTCCAATGCCATGTATCCACTCCCGACCCAGGAATAGATTGTAGTTGGGTTTTACTAAAATAACCATGAACATGGTGGGTCGAAGGATTGAGCCCACTTTGAGGTCTAGTTGTATGACACCCATTGTGGTGCCAATGCCCCCTTCATAGTTGGATAAGACCATGTTATGTGGCTTTATGTCAGCATCTCCCTTGCCTAACTTTTCCAGCATGAATTGTGGTATGATATTGATGGTCGCCCCACAATCAACCAGAATTTTATTTATAGTTACCTCCCCTATCTTTTCTCTAATGAACAGGGGTTTCAGATGGCTCTTCATTGCCTCTTTTGGTGGTTCAAAAAATGCGTTTTGTTCTTCTACGCATCCATTGTTCATTATATAGTAACATACTGGCTTGTGTCTAGCCAGTTCTTGTTCGACCATTAGGTCAGTCTCTTCGACTTCAACCTCACGGTTGTATTCTTTAGGCAACACGGATATGACATTCACCATGATGTCTAAACTGTCACTAGAATCGGAGTCGTCTTCATCATTCGACCCACATTCCTCCGCCCAAGGCATAGGATTTCTCTCTAGAGGCTTCCTTTGTTTCTTCTGCACATTAGTGCTAACTTCTGGATGAGGTCCAACTGCCTCTTTCTCGGCCTTTCTCCGTCTTTGGAACCTTCTCCACTGCGAATGAGACATAGGATTTTTCCTTTGTAATTGCTCGACACATGGGTCATTTTATTCGACACAGAAGCATGGTACTCCTTTCTGTAATCTAGAGAAGAACCTCTTGGTACGTCGAATGCCTGCCATCTCTCTTCATTTGGCCTCTTTCTTCCCATGGTGTTTAGCCAAGTATTTGTAGGCACATTAGTTGGAGGCCTAAAAGTTGGTGGCCTCCTTACCTGATTCATGGGTCTTTGTTGATGCCCCCTTCTGGGGTCAAATCTGATTTCTGAACCCATTCTTTGTTGGGCACTGGTGCCCTATTTTGCTTTCACAATCCGCATAACTTGTATGTGTTCAGCGACTTTCTTATCGAAAATAGAGCTACATCTAGGGTATAGCATTACTTCTGATCTCTTCTTTTGGCACCTATGCAGAAAATCTGCCAGATCTTCATTCTCCTTTGGGAATGCAGTTTTGTTTACTTCTTCTTGTCGAATGGCTTCCTCTGAGGCTTTGGCGCCAGAGACTTCAACCATGTTAACCTGCATGTTGCTTTTGGCAACAAGGTTCATCTTCTGCATTTTGGCCTTTAGGTCCTCTGTCGAACCCTTTACAGCAGCCAAATAAGAACCTGTGGTGGTTCTTTTGCTGGAGCTTTCAGCAACTCCTTTGCTCTTGTTTGGGTCTTCAGTAACCCGTTTAATCAGTTTCAGGCTTCCAGCAGCCTTCTTGTTCGACCCTTGGACAACTTCCTTTTTCAAATCCAGGCCTTCAGTGGCCTTTATCACCCCTTCAATAGTTTTTCTGGAGATGTTTCCAGTGAAACATCCAAAGATGGGTTTCGTGATGAAATCTTCAGAAACTTCCACCATGTGAATGCCAACTGGTTCGGCATAATGTGCCTCTGTCTGCAGTGGGTTTGTGTCAATTTTCATTGCTGCTTTATTAGCAAATTTCAGCCTTCCTTCCTTTAGCGCTTGTTGAATGAGATCCCTGAAAAGGAAACATTGTGAGGTTTTATGTCCCAAAAAATTATGGTATTTACAAAAACCTCTTTTCTTTCTCTGTTCTAAAGGAGGCAATTTTGCCACTGGGGGCACTATCATCTGGACATCTTTAACTAATAGATCAAATATTTCGTCACATTTAGATATGTAGAAGATATAAGTTTTCTTAGGAAATTTTTCACTGTTTTTCTTAGACTCTACAGGATTTTTCCCATTTGATGGCACTAGCAATTTACAAGAATATGGTGGTCCTTGTTTTAATTCTGCTAAATCAATTCCGCCTTCTTCGACATCTATAGGATCACTGGATGTCTCTGGATCGTTATCATCCATTTCGACATAAGCTACCCTTTCTCGTCGATGAGTTTTGGCAACTTTAGCTTTTTCAGCTTTAAGGCGTTCTACTTGTCGAACTCTATCAGCAAGTTGGGCCATATCTCTTAGGTATTGTGTATCTAACTTTTTCCTAATCGAATAATCCAGGCCCCCCGCTGCTATTTCGACTAATTCATGCTCAGGCACTTGGGTAAATCATCTGTATTTGAGTAATCGAAATCTATTTAAATATTCATCAATTGGCTCTGTAAACCTTCTCTTCACACTAGCCAATTCTTTTAGACTTATCGTGGTTTGACCCATGTAAAATTGTTCATGGAACAATCTTTCCAATTGGTTCCAGTTGTGGATCAGATTGGCTGGGAGGGTGGTGAACCAAGTGAAAGCATTCTTTGTCAAGGAACTTGGGAAATATTTGATTCTAAGGTTTTCGTTGTTTGCTATTTCTCCGTCCTCTATCAAATATCTAGCCACATGTTTGACAGTCGACTCTGTCGTATCCCCTGAAAATTTAGTAAACTTTGGGACTTTTCCCCTAGGTGGTAAGTCAGTTTGCAGAATATATTCTGACAATGGGGATGTAAAGTTTGGTCTATGAAAACCAACATTCACCCCGTTTTGAAGCATAATCCTTTCGATCATGGCAGTTAAATTATTCTTCGTCCCATAGTTTTGGTGTCAAACTTGCTGTATTAATTCGTCAGCGTTTTGGTTTCTATTAGCCATAATAACTCCTTGATCGATTTTGCTAAGGTTCTATGGTATCTCAATCCTTGGTTGTTCTATTTATACCCTAGGAATCTGGGGGTTTGGATTAACGATCAAATCCTCTTCCATAATTACCCCTTGGTTTACTCTTATTAGTACCCTCTGGGGTTGTCGAACAACTTGGGGTACCCCAAAGAATTCAGCCATGCGCGTCATTTGCGCTGTCATCTGTTGATTCGACTGTGTAGCATTCTAAATAAGGGGATTTAGCATTGTACTTAGAGTTTGTTCTAACATTTGTACCATTTCATGATTACTTTCGTCCATTTGTTGCCTCAAAATTGTTGTTGAAACATTTGTGAGGCTCGGTATTATGTGAGATGGCCCTCCCAAAAATTGGTTTCTACTGGCTCCAGACCCTTGTAATGGCGATGTTGCATTCACCAAAGGTTCTGAAAAAGTGGAAGCAGCATTCATAAGGCTAGCCATTTCAGTAGTTGGCATGCCATATGGTTGTTCTCGACCCATCCAGGTTGTCGAAAAGCCTAGGGGCACAACTGATCGAGATCCTAGATTTATCCTTGGTGGAGGCGTTCCTAAAGGACCTCTTGGACCCATATACAAAAGTAAGGGTCCAGTTTGATTTGTGGTTAACATTGGCATTGATCCAACAGAAGTTGGGATATTCCCTTCGACAGCAATAGTAACCACTGTTCCTGTGATTGGTGGAGGTATTTCTCCATGGTTTGGCTCGTTAGCCATACTACTCTCACTATTCTCCTTTCTAACAGTATACTTGTTGGTTACTCTACCACTTCTTAATAACATGCAATGTTATAACTGTACAGGAAAAAACACAACAACATAAAAAATTAGCAACGTCCCACCAGGTGTGCCAATTTGTTTACCGTTGTTTTTGGTAAACAACCGCTGATCTCCAAAAAGGTAAGTTCTTTTTGGTTCACTTAAGGGATCGATCAAATTAATCACAGGACATAAGCTAATTTTTATGTAAGATGGATAAGTAGGAAGAACGCACGTTCGGCCCAGAGAAAGGATGATTGAGATTTTGAAAAAGTAAGCAGAAATGTAGAAATGCAAGTAAAAGAAGTAAAAAAGATAACTTTGCAGGATAATAGTAAAGTAATGTAAAAGACTTTCATTAAGGAATTAGGTGTTTCCAACGTGCATTTCTCAGTCTTTATCCTTTCTCACGCAGCAGTTACTTGGATAATGTTTGAGTGACTTAGTACAATAGGTTGAACACACTTGAAAATTACACAAGTTTCTTAATTTATACTAAAAATAAGTACCCATCGAGGAATCATTCTGCGCTAAGATGAAGACAAGTGTCTTCTGCATGTCCCTCGACCTATGGCTTTCAGCCACATTGCTTCTTCTTAAACGCTGGCGAAACTGCCTTTCCCTCCAATAATTCAAAATTCAAATAGTCCTTGTATCATGTGTCAAAGCGAGGATACTTTCTCTCAGTCGAGGGACATAAGTCCTCTTCAGTCGAACGAACCTGAAAATGAGCCCTGGTCAAAGGCTCAAATATAACTTAGATCTTTTTCCCTAAGTTATTTCATATGTCGAACATTCTTCTTGACTTGGTTCATTCCAGTTTTTTGGTCTAAAAGACCAAATATAGTAAGTGTCGAATTTGGGAGCCAACACCTTTAGACCCAAAATGCATGCTTCGTACTCATCCATGTTTTTCGTACAATCGAAGCACAATCTAGCAGTGAAAGGTGTATGGCAACCCTCGGGAGAAATAATCACAACATCAATTCCATTTCCCAAAGCATTGGAAGCTCCATTGAAAAACATAGTCCATCGGGATCCTTGTTCAGGTCCGTCATACGGTCCAGGTTCTTCACAATCAATTACTAGCATAATATTCTCACTCGGGAAGTCAAAGCTCATGGATTGGTAATCATTAACAGATTGATGGGCCAAATGATTTGCCAATACACTTCCTTTGATGGCCTTTTATATGGTATATTGGACGTCATATTCGGTCAGAATCATTTTCCGTCTAGATATTCGTCCAGAGAGAGTTAGCTTCTTGAAGATGTACTTGATAGGGTCCATCTTAGAAATTAATAAAGTGGTGTGAGTCAACATATACTGTCTTAGCCGGTGAGCAGCCCATGACAGAGCGCAACAAGTTTTCTCGAGCAGTGAATATCTGGTTTCACAGTCGGTAAAATTTTTGCTCATATAGTATATTGCATGCTCTTTTCGGCCAGACTCGTCATGTTGGCCTAACACACAGCCCATGGAATTCTCTAATACAGTCAAGTACATGATCAAGGGTCTTCCTTCGACTTGAGGCATCAAGATAGGAGGTTCTTGTAAGTATTCCTTGATCTTGTCAAAGGCAGCTTGGCAGTCATCATTCCATTTGATTACTTGATCTTTCTTCAAGAGTTTGAATATTGGTTCACAAGTAGCAGTTAAGTGAGAAATGAAGTGAGCAATGTAGTTAAGTCGACCCAAGAAGCCTCTGACTTCCTTCTCAGAACGAGGAACTTGAATTTCTTGAATAGCTTTGACCTTTACAAGATCCACTTCAATACCTCTTCCACTGACAACAAAACCTAGGAGCTTTCCAAATCTTACCTCGAAGGTAAACTTGTTAGGATTTAGCCTTAGTTTGTACTTCCTCAACCTCTCAAACAGCTTGTGTAGGTGATCGAGATGCTCGTCTTCAGTTTGCGACCTTGCGATCATATCATCCACATAGACCTATACTTCATGATGGATCATATCATGAACAAAATCTAACATAGCTCTTTGATATGTTACCCTTGCATTCTTCAATCAGAACGACGTGACTTTGTAGCGAAAGGTGCCCCATTGTGTAACAAAGGTGGTCTTCTCCATGTCTTCGGGAGCCATCTTGATTTGGTTGTAGCCATAAAATCCATGCATGAAGCAGAAGACTTTATGTTGAGCGGTGTTGTCAACCAAGACGTCGATATGAGGTAGAGGAAAATCATCTTTGGGGCTTGCCCTATTTAAATCCCTATAGTCTACACACATATGAATCTTCCCATCTTTCTTCAGTACGGGAACCACATTTGCAACCCATGAGGATAAGATGGCACAGCCAGAAAACCTGCATCAATCTGCTTCATTACCTCAACCTTTATCTTTTCAGACATGTCTGGCCGCATACGATAAACTTTTTGTTTGACAGGAGGGCAATTTTCCTTTGCCGGTAGACGATGAACCACAATGTCAGTATCCAACTCTGGCATGTCTTCATACGACCAATAAAATACTTCAACGTAGTCATGTAACATCTGAACCAACCTGCTCTTGATACCGTCTTCTAAATTGGTGCCAATTTTTACCTCTCTCTTGTCTATCTCAGTACCTAAGTTGATAATTTTGAATGGCTTTTCATGAGTTTGAATAGCTTTCTCCTCTTGCATTAGAAGTCTGGCTAGTTCCCCTGGTATTTCACAATCTTCCTCGCCTTCGTCTTCAGCTTGGTTAACTGGATGTTTGAAGTCATAACTAGAAATAGTTGAGTTGTTGGCAATGAGATCTGGAGTGGACGAGGATCTACAAGTGTGTGTGTGTGCATGTAAGGTACATGGCCATTTGAAAAAATGCAAAAAAAAAAATTGAGCACAATAATTGAATGCAAGGGTACAATGATCATATGATATATGAACATGAACAAAACCCTTAACAAATGGACCATGGTTCCCCGGGAAAGGAACATGGCTTAAAAGTCATTGTTTAGAATTTAAAATTACAGACAAAAGTTCTTGAATTGATAGAAAACAGTAAACAATAATTACTCCTCAATGAAGAAGATGGGAGTGAAATCCTTTGCATTCCAGTTGTTGAGTTTTCCTCCGACAGTAGGGTAGATCCATTCTTCAAAAGTGCATTCATCGTCAGAGTCTTCCACATCATTTACTTCATGATTTCTGATGAAAAGTTGTGGTTTTCTCACGCGAGCGCGCCTGACCATTTTCTGAGCCTTGATGGTGAAACCCAACCCAAATTTGTCAGCTTTAAACCGAATGTTGGGGAGTTGTCCCCAGATAGTACAACTTCCATCTTTGACCACAGTACAATCATCTTTAAGTGAAACCATTTTTGGTACAACTTCATCAGCTTTTGATATGTCAGAGGAGATTTTGGTGGCAGCAACCATAGGAGGAACAACTTTGAAAGCCTGGCACAGAGTTTCTATGAATTCATCATCCATTTCCATATACTTGAAGGAATTGAGGTGGCTCACCATAAATTCTCTTCGCCGCAAACAATAACGATCTTTCCTTTGAATGGATATTTTAATTTCTGATGAAGTTGAAGTAGTGAAAAACACAAGAAGGGGGGGTGAATTGTAAAACTGAAAATCAATGCAATGAACAAGATATTTTTATCCTGGTTCGTTTGATCTCAAACTACTCCAGTCCACCCGTCAAGGTGATTTCGCCTCTCTCCAACGAGGTCTTAATCCACTATATTCAACTGAATATTATAGACTGCTTTAACAACTGCTAAAGCCTTCTTGATGCAAACCACAACCCGGTTTGTCAAGGAAACACTTTCTTACAAAGAAGATAAATCTAAGTGTGTGAATGTTTTCTACAAAACTGTATCACAACTGTGATGTATACACAACTTAAAGCTTAGAAACTAGATTGCTAAACAATGATTAAATATGAGAATGTGTAGTGTTTAGCAAACTGAGAGAAGGAAGATTTTGATCAGCTTTTTATGCGTGTAAAGATTTGGAGAGCATTAGCCAATTCAATCTTCAAAGTCTTGTTTATATAGAACTGAGATGTTGAACGTTGGAGCAATATTCTTGATTCAATGCTATTAACAAACTTTCCTTATCGAGCAGATCTTGTCTGGAATGAGGCCGTTGGTATTAATTTGCTTTCAATGCACATTACCGTTGCTTACTTAATGCAAGTTCTGGCTTGGCTCATTCTGACTCTGCTTAGCTGCTGATGAACTGTTGTGTTTCTTTATCAGAGTGTTGAGTGCAGTTCTGTTCATCAGACTTCAGCATATACGTGAGTTAATCTTCTGATTCTGACATTCTGATATGGCAACTTCTGATGCTGATGTCAGGAACCAAAATTCTGATGCTGATTAGGTGTGATCTTGCTTATATCAATCAGAGTATCTGCAAATCAGAACGTAATAATTTAGGCAGCAGATAGTTCATACATGAATCATATAAATAATATATCTTTTCACTTTGTTATCATCAAAACTTAAACATAGGGTAGTAGATTCAAACTTTGTTCTAACAATCTCCCCCTTTTTGATGATGACAAAAACTAGATATTTTTAAATGAAAATAACGTGAAAAGGTATCAGAGAGATGCATCAGAGTAAGAGGTTATCAAAGATAAGGGGTAAAAAGATATCAGAGTTGAGAGATACTCCCCATGAGTTTATTGCTTCCCTTTGATTACAAGTGTTCTTCAGGATCAGATCTTTTTGCCTTTCTTTGAACATCAGAGTATCAGAGTCTTTGACTATCATCAGCATATCAGAGCAGAGCTTCAGATTAGCGTATCAGAGCTTTTCTTGTCAGAGCTTTTCTTTGGATCAGAGTATCAGAGCGGATCAGAGCTTCATAGCTTTTAGTCTTCAGAGTGTCCAGGAGCTTCCTTGTACCTGTAGACTTTAAGCAAAACAAAAAAAACATTTTCAAGTAATAGAGTTAGAATATTTGAGAATTTCTGTCTTAGTTAACCGTTATTGTTTAAAATATCATTCTTGTTCTCCCCCTTTTTGTCAGCAATCAAAAAGTGTAGGTGAGTGCTAAAACAATTAAGATCAGAAAAACTTGTCATATTAAAAGGTTCAGAATAAAAAAAAACATATTCAAATAGTACATCAGAAAATCAAAGAAAACATGAAAAAGACATGAATGAAAAAACTAAGGTTGGGGAGGAAAGCGTGTGAACAGGTTCTCCAGCATGGGTTTGATCTGATCAGCAGTCTCATTCTGCTTGTGCACCATGCTGACAACAGTGTCAATCTTGCTATCCTGCACATCCATTCTTTCTTTCATCTTCTGGTCGTTTTCATCCATCCTCTGCTGCAGACGCATGTCATTCAGCTTCAGCTCTTCCAGAGTCTGCCTGTCCAAGGCAGCTTGAGATACATCAGAAGCAGGAAGCTTCTGAGAGCTTTCTGCAACATCTTCTGCTTGACTTGCTTCAGCTTGAATGGTCTTGTCTTCTTCTGGTTGCACCTTTGAAGCTAGCTGTTTCTCAGACCAAGGTTCACTGTCCAGAGGGAGCACAGCTTCCTGAGGCAGCAGACTGTCAACTTCCTTCAGCAGCTTGCTGAAGTTCTGTTGTGCCTGCTCATAGTTGATATCCTGCAACTTGAGGGCTTCAGCATGTACCCAAAGTATGAATTGTGACCAGAGCTGATCAGAAGCAGCTGGGTCAATCATTCCAGGACAGACTTGCTTCAAAGAAGCAATCCATTGTTGCACACCTGTTTCAAAATTCATAATACCAGAGCCAACATCTAGTTGTTTTGGTTTAGGGATGGCTATTTTATGTTTCAGATCAGCAAGACGGTCAAGGCTGGTTAAGTCTATGAATGTCCTGCTGGGGTTTTCGGTGGTTTGCTTGGCAGCTGTTTGTTTTGGAGATGGAGTGGGAGAATCAGAAATTATGATTGGACTGGTTGGTGTTTTGGGAGTATTTGGTGGTGTAGATTCTGGTGAGGATGGCAACTGTGCCAAGGTGATTGTTGTTCCACCTGGCAGCTGGATTGACAGAGGTGATGGTTGTGGTGAATGAGGTTCAGATGGTTGAGGAGAAGGAGTTTCAGAGTGATGAAACTCAGGTTGAGGTGATGGTGGATGAATTTCTGGTTGAGGAGGGGGAGACGGATTTGCTGGTTGAGGAGAAGTTGTTGGAATTTCTGGTTGTTCAGGGATAAGGGGTTCTTCTGGAATTGATGAGAGAGGTTGTTGTTGTTCTGGTTCTTCAGCAGATTGTTGTTGTTCTGGTTGTGGAGGAGGGATAATTTGTGGTTCAGAGTTTGGATTGGAGGAGTGATCAGAAGTGTGTTGATCAATGTCAGACAACACTTTGTCAATAGCTGATGTTGTTGAGATTGGTTTGGGATATTTGGTTCTGGGTCTTCTGAGTTTTAATGCCTTAGAAGGGTCATCTTCTGGTTCAGTTTCATCTATTGTTGGGATGGGGATTGAGATTCTATGAGAGGTTGGAGGAGGAATAGATGCTGGAATAGTAGAAGAATTTAAAACAGAAGCAGCAGATAAATTACCTATTTTCTTGGGTGTCTGCTGAGATGATCCTTCTGAAGGTGCCTTCCTCTTCTTCGTCTTCTTCAGAGTCACTTCTTGTTGAGGTTGATGCAGAGCTTTGATAATCAGATTTGGATCTGTACCATCTGCCTTGCACGCATCTAAGTATCTGAGAACCACCTCTGGTTTAGATTCTATCTCAGAAAATAAAGGAAAGTCACTCAGTGGAACTCTTCTGCTGGTGATATCAGCAATAGGAGTAGCTCTGGGTTCCTTTTTGATATTCTCTATCAACTTCATTTTCTTCAAGTTCTTTGCGTTCAGAGGCTTCATAACTGTTGGTTCAATGGTGCTTAACTCTTGAGCTTCTATCAGATGCTCTATCAGCCTATTCTCTGTCAGAATATCTGATATCAACCTTCCAAAGGGTATCCAATCCCTCTTTGTTCTTTCTTCTTCCCTGGTTTCCTTCACACTTGTTCTGAGGTGGTTGAACAGAAGATGAGCCAAGTTGATTTTTACCTTCTGATCAATAAAGTAGATCAGAAACTGTTGATCCACATTTATGTAATCAGGTGAACTAGTTGGCTTCCTATGGTTGAAGCACCCTAGAATTATCTTAGCCCAAACTCTGTGATGATCCTTCAGATCTTTGATCTTGCTGCTGGGCACCCCATGGGTGAAAATCCTTGCAGCTATCACGCCCACGTCAGCACATCTCTCAGCCATATCAACACAGCGGACGCCACCGCCAATGTAACCGATTAACCTTGCTATGTGATCCTTAGTGATCACAATCTTCTTCACCATAACGAAGGAGGTGACTAGATGCGTTGAAGCCTTCGCATGAATCCAGAATTCCTTGACTAACATAGGGAATGTTGTTCCAACCAACCTTTCAAAATACCTTTCCCATTTCTGTGCCCTAACTTCTTCTGTTAGGTCAAAACCGTTCTCCTTCAAGCTTCCAAAATCAATGATCAATTCAGATAACACTTCAAGATTCTTCACAGTAGTGAGGAGTGTTCTGAATGGCACTTGATACTGTTCAGATGATGCTTTCTTCTGAGGACCTGCAGAAGCACTGCTGGAGGTTGCCATGTTCACACTAAAAGATTTTGAGAAGAAACTGAGAAAAAGAGGTTTTGCAAGAGATGAACACAGAAAAATGCAGAGAATGCTTGAGTATTAGTGAGAAACTGTAAAGAATTAGAATGAGAGGTTAATGTGTTTAAATAGAGTTTCAGAATATTTTGAAAAAATAAACGTTTTTAAGAAAGAGAAAAAATCATGATTGCATTTTAAAAGCATGATTACTTTTATTAAATGCTTGCTGATTTTGGGGGATTTGAGAAAGATACTTAAAAACGGTTACCAGACATGTGTCTCAATGCACCCAATCAGCGCTTTGCCTTCTCAGAAGCATGCACGCGTTCTGCTTCAGAGATTTGCTGATGATTGGATGACACTTGTTTGATGTAGTGATCAGCACGTCTATCTTTGAGCTTAGACTCTCAGATCTTTAGACTTGCATCTGATACAATCTGCATGTTCTATCTTTCTGAAAGAAGATTGATCAGAAGTTCACAGTAAAACAATTACATTCTGAAGGTAAATATATGGAGTTAAAACATTTTCACTCTGGACAGACTTTCATGCTGAGATGTTTCAGAATGAAATTAAACTTATCTTCTGAAAGGGGTTTAGTAAAGATATCAGCCCATTGATGGTCTGTATCTATAAATTTTAAGTTCAAAATTCCTTTCTGAATATAGTCCCTAATGAAGTGATGTTTTATTTCTATATGCTTAGCTCTAGAATGTAAAATTGGATTCTTACTTAAGCAAATAGCAGAAGTATTATCACAAAGTATAGGAATGTTACTCTCAAAAATCTGGAAGTCTTCAAGCTGACTTTTCATCCAGAGCATTTGTGTGCTACATCCTGCTGCTGCTATGTACTCAGCTTCTGCTGTTGATAGCGCAATTGTTGATTGCCTTTTGCTGGACCAAGAGATCAGATTTTCTCCCAGAAACTGGCAGCTTCCAGAAGTACTTCTACGTTTCACTCTGTCTCCAGCAAAATCAGCATCGCAGTAGCCTACTAAGCTGTAATCACTAGATTTTCTATAAAACAAACCCAGATTAGTAGTACCTTTCAGATACTTGAAAATTCGCTTAACAGCTGTTAAGTGAGATTCTCTAGGATCTGATTGGAATCTAGCACAGATACAAACACTGAATAATATGTCAGGTCTTGAAGCAGTCAGATAGAGGACAGAACCAATCATACCTCTGTAGACTTTCTGTTCTACATTTTTGCTTACCTCTTCTCTTTCCAGAATGCACGTGGGATGCATTGGAATCTTTGATGGCTTACATTCTGAGAGGTCAAATTTCTTCATAAGATCTCTGATGTATTTTCTCTGATGAATGTAAGTTCCCTCTGGAGTTTGATTGATCTGAATTCCTAGAAAGAATTTCAGTTCCCCCATGAGGCTCATCTCAAATTCTGCCTGCATACACTTAGCAAATTTTCTTCCAAGAGAAGGATTAGTAGAACCAAAAA
The DNA here is from genome assembly GCA_948472305.1 of Vicia faba. Lineage (NCBI taxonomy): Eukaryota > Viridiplantae > Streptophyta > Magnoliopsida > Fabales > Fabaceae > Vicia > Vicia faba. The sequence continues at coordinate 1,197,383,860 of OX451741.1, forward strand.
TAATATCATCAACATAAATTTAACAAACTAAGATGTCATTCTTAACTGATTTACAGAATAGAGTAGTGTCCACTTTCCCTCTGGTGAATTCATTTTCTAATAGAAAGTTACTTAGCCTTTCATACCAAGCTCTGGGAGCTTGTTTCAGACCATATAGTGACTTCTTTAGTTTGAAAACATGTTCTGGATGTTTTGTATTTTCAAAACCAGGGGGTTGGTGTACATAGACTTCTTCTTCTATATAATCATTTAAGAATGCACTTTTGACATCCATCTGATACAGAGTGATGCCTCTATTAACAGCAAATGAAATTAAAAGTCTGATAGATTCTAACCTGGCGACTGGGGCAAAGGTTTCTGTATAATCTATCCCCTCTTGCTGACTATAACCTTGTGCAACCAGTCGTGCCTTGTTTCTGATGACTTCACCTTGTTCATTTAGCTTGTTTCTGAACACCCATCTTGTTCCAATGACGTTGAATCCTTTTGGTCTCGGAACGAGATCCCATACGTCGTTTCTGGTGAATTGATTCAGCTCTTCTTGCATTGCCAGAATCCAATCATTATCCAGAAGTGCTTCATCAATAGAAGAAGGTTCAATCAGAGACACAAGTCCCATGAGAGTTTCTTTAGAGTTTCTAAAGCTTGCTCTTGTTCTGATTGGATCTTCCTTTCTTCCTAAGATAGTCTCTTCTGGGTGATCCAAGCTGCTTCTGGGTAATCTCTTCTGAGGTTGATCAGCAGCTGTTGTAGGATTGTTAGCAGTGCTCCTTTCAAACGTTGAAGGAGTGTCTGTGTTGAGAGCTTCTGATGACTTGTCTTCAGAACCTGTAAATTCAATTTCCATACCTGCAAAAACTTCATTCTGCTTTGACTTTTCAGAGTCAAGCTTATCATCAAAACGAACACTGATTGATTCTTCCACAATCTGTGTTTCTGTATTGTATACTCTGTACCCTCTTGAGCGTTCAGAGTATCCTAACATAATACACTTCTGTGCTTTAGAGTAAAACTTGTTCAAATAATTCTTTGTATTTAATATAAAGCAAGTACATCCAAATTGATGAAAATATGAAATGTTGGGCTTTCTGTTCTTCCACAATTCATATGGAGTCTTTTCCAGAATAGGTCTTATTGAGATTCTATTCTGAATGTAGCACGCTGTGTTTATTGCCTCTGCCCAGAAGGTCTTAGCAACGTTTGTCTCATTGATCATGGTTCTGGCCATTTCTTGCAATGTTCTGTTCTTTCGTTCTACAACTCCATTTTGTTGGGGAGTTCTAGGACAAGAGAAATCATGCAGAATGCCTCTGTCATTAAAGAATGACTCAAAATCTTTGTTTTCAAATTCTCCACCATGATCACTTCTGACTTTAACGATTCTAAGATCCTTTTCATTCTGAACTTGGTTACAGAAGGTAACAAACACAGAGTGTGACTCGTCCTTGTGTCTTAAGAACTTTACCCATGTCCATCTGCTATAGTCATCTACGATTACTAGCCCATGCTTCTTCCCACTGACTGAAGCAGTTTTAACTGTTCCAAATAAGTCAATGTGCAGAAGTTCTAATGGCTTAGAGGTAGAAACAACATTTTTGGATTTAAAAGAAGGTTTTGCAAACTTGCCTTTTTGACATGCTTCACACAGAGCATCTGAATTGAACTTCAAATTAGGAAGTCCTCTGACCAGATTGAGTTTGTTAATCTGAGATATTCTTCTCATACTAACATGCCCCAATTTTCTGTGCCAGATCCACTGCTCGTTGTTAACAGACAGAAAGCATTTTACATTCTGACTCTTTAGTTCAGAAAGTTTGATTTTGTAGATGTTGTTTTTCCTCTTACCATTAAACAGGATAGTCCCATCTTTCTGACTAACAGCTTTACATGATTTTTGATTAAAGATTATATCATAACCGTTATCACTTAATTGACTTATGGATAACAGATTATGCATCAATCCATCTACTAGCAGAACATTATTAATAGAGGGAAGATTTCCATTACCTACAGTTCCAGAGACAATTATCTTTCCCTTCTGATTGCCTCCAAAGCCAACGTGGCCTCCAGGCTTAAGTTCCAGGCTTTGGAACATATGCCTTCTTCCCGTCATGTGTCGCGAGCAGCCAGAGTCCAGGTACCATGACTGGTGTTTCTGACTTGCTGCTAAAGATATCTGCAACATGTATTATTTTATCCTTAGGTACCCAGATTTTCTTGGGTCCTGATTTGTTAGTTTTACCAAAACTCTGGTTGAATTTTGGTTTCAGAGTGCTTACTGCTAATGTATTTAATATCATGTGTGTGACCATACACAAAATGTGAATTCAGAGGTGTGTGTTTAATGGTTAAGTCCATGACATTCTTTGGTGTAGGAACCTTACCTTGGTATCCTATTCCTTTCCTGCCGCTTCTGCTAACTCCATAGATCATTGAAGCCATTTTGCTTCTATCTATGCTTTTAGCGAGGAACTTCTGGAAACTGTGATCATACTCCTTGATGATCTCACCAGCGTTGCTGGGAGTTTCAGAAATTGGTTCCTTCTGAGAGTTTTGTAAAGTGTTTTCTAATTTTGAAATCTTATTTCTCAGCTCAGAATTCTCCAATTTGAGACTCTCAGTCTTATTAGAGTCAGATTCAAGATTCCTTTTCAGGTCTCTGAATTTAACTCTAATTTGCTGATACCGTTCCAGAATCTCATTAAGGCTTTCAGCAAGTTCAGCCTTGGTAAAGTTAACAGCAAAGTTAGGAAATACCTCTTCAATATCTGATTCTGAGTCTGATTCAGAAGCTTCACTATCTTCTGAGATGTTAGCCATGAGAGCTATGTTTGCCCTCTCATCATCTGATTCTGAGTCAGCTTCAGACGAGTCAGAGTCATCCCATGTAGCCATGAGACTTTTCTTCTTCTCTCTTCCAAACTTCTTTTTGGGCTTTTCCCTCTGAAGCTTTGGGCAGTCACTCTTATAGTGTCCTTGCTCATTGCACTCATAGCAGATGATGTCCTTGGTGTTTGGCTTTTTGCTACTGGAGGAGCCTTCAGATCTTCTGTATCCAGAGGAAGAATCTGTTCTTCTGTATCTGGAGGAAGACTCGTTCTGATCAGATCTTCTGGGATTCCTGAACTTCCTTTATCTTTGCTTCCACAGTTGATTTACTCTTCTGGAAAGGAGGGAGAGTTCGTCTTCTTCTGATGAGGATCCATCAGATGTTTCTTCAACTACCTGCAAAACTTTAGACTCAAATTTTTTGTTAGATTTTAATGCTAAAGGCTTACCTTGCTTCTGAGGCTCGTCAGCTTCTAGCTCTATCTCATGACTTCTGAGGGAGCTGATAAGTTCCTCCAGAGTGATTTTGTTGAGATCTTTAGCTAGCTTTAGAGCGTAACCATTGGTCTCCACTGCTTGGGTAAACTTCTGATGATTTTCTTGACATGGTCAGCAGTAGAGTATCCTTTGTCCAGAACTTTGAGACCAGCTACCAGAATCTGGAATCTTGAGAACATTGTTTCAATGGATTCAGATTCTTCCATTTTGAACGCCTCATACTTCTGAATGAGCGCCAGAGCTTTAGTTTCTTTGACCTGAACGTTGCCCTCATGCGTCATTATGAGTGAGTCAAAAATATTCTTTGTTGTGTCTCTGTTGGAGATCTTTTCATATTCAGTATAGGAGATGGCGTTGAGGAGGATGGTTCTGGCCTTGTGGTGATTCTTGAAGTCACGCTTTTGTTGGTCAGACATTGTTTTTCTATCAATCTTCTGATCACTTGCATTCACAGGGTGCGTGTATCCGTCTGTCACCATATCCCACAGATCAGCATCATGTGCCAGAAAGAAGCTTTCAATTCTGTCTTTCCAGTAATCAAAGTTTTCTCCATCAAAGACTGGAGGTTTGCTGCTGAATCTGTCTCTGTCCTTATTGTTGTCATTGCTGGTGTGAGAGTAGTTTCCTGCCATTGTGTTTTTCTGACGCTGGATCTTGTACTGACACGGTTAAGTGTTTTAGCTCAGAACCAGGCGCTCTGATGCCAATTGAAGTAGTGAAAAACACAAGAAGGGGGGGGGGGGGGGGGGTGAATTGTAAAACTGAAAATCAATGCAATGAACAAGATATTTTTATCCTGGTTCGTTTGATCTCAAACTACTCCAGTCCACCCGTCAAGGTGATTTCGCCTCTCTCAAACGAGGTCTTAATCCACTATATTTAACTGAATATTACAGATTGCTTTAACAACTGCTAAAGCCTTCTTGATGCAAACCATAACCCGGTTTGTCAAGGAAACACTTTCTTACAAAGAAGATAAATCTAAGTGTGTGAATGTTTTCTACAAAACTGTATCACAACTGTGATGTATACACAACTTAAAGCTTAGAAACTAGATTGCTAAACAATGATTGAATATGAGAATGTGTAGTGTTTAGCAAACTGAGAGAAGGAAGATTTTGATCAGCTTTTTATGTGTGTAAAGATTTGGAGAGCATTAGCCAATTCAATCTTCAAAGTCTTGTTTATATAGCACTGAGATGTTGAACGTTGGAGAAATATTCTTGATTCAATGCTATTAACAAACTTTCCTTATCGAGCAGATCTTGTCTGGAATGAGGCCGTTGGTATTAATTTGCTTTCAATGCACAGTACCGTTGCTTACTTAATGCAAGTTCTGGCTTGGCTCATTCTGACTCTGCTTAGCTGCTGATGAACTGTTGTGTTTCTTTATCAGAGTGTTGAGCGCAGTTCTGTTCATCAGACTTCAGCATATACGTGAGTTAATCTTCTGATTCTGACATTCTGATATGGCAACTTCTGATGCTGATGTCAGGAACCAAAATTCTGATGCTGATTAGGTGTGATCTTGCTTATATCAATCAGAGTATCTGCAAATCAGAACGTAATAATTTAGGCAGCAGATAGTTCATACATGAATCATATAAATAATATATCTTTTCACTTTGTTATCATCAAAACTTAAACATAGGGTAGTAGATTCAAACTTTGTTCTAACAGAAGTTTGGATGTTACTGCCCCTGTCCCATGGATCTAAGGGCGCCCAAGCAAACAAGAGTAGGCGAGACTTATGTCTATTATATAAAAGGTGGAGTTAAAAACATGTGATCCCACTTTAAATGAGGAGATCCACCTCTCTATGCACCATTCTTCTAGACCCATTGAAAGCCCTTACAACTATATCACTTGGTTTCAACACCAGGCTTTCACAATCTAGTCGGTCCAAAGCACCTTTAGGTAGAACATTTAGAGAGGAACCAATATCGATCAAGACATGAGCCGAGGTAGTTCCCTTGCATTCAATAATGGCATGCAAGTACTTATTATGATTCTTCCAACCGGTGTCAAGTCGGTGTCATAGAAACCTAATCTGTTGCCAGCCGTTAAACTCCCCACACAATTCTCAAACTGGTCAACTGTAGTCTCTTGGGGCACGTGAGCTTTCTTCAAGAACTTGATTAAAGCTTGGGCATGAGCATCGGAATAGAGTAGTAATGATAGCATGGAGATTTTGAAGGGGGTTTTCCCCAGTTGTTAGACTAATTTGAAATCACTCTTCTTTATAACTTTCGGGATTTCTTCCATCTCTCGAGTGGAGGGCTCTTCAACATTAACATCTTTGGCAGGGGCCTCTATCTCAGCAGGCTCACTTACTTTTTCTTTGCCTCTAGTGTTGGAATTAGGCTTGTTATTGGTTATGTGAATAGGAGTTGTTGTAATAGTCGGAGGTGAGATGTAAGGGGAGAAGATCCTCCCCATTCTTGTTACCTTACTAGAACCTACAGTATTTGTAATATTGTTGGTCTTGTCTTCATTGATCCATGAATCTTGCTTTATTCCATGATAGTAAACTTCGGCACCATAGTTCCATGGAACTTCTTTGTCGGAGGAGTAAGGAATCGGTCCAGGGAAAGTGATTATTAAAGGAGAAATTGTTGATTCATTTGAAATCTTAATATGACCCTTTGAGGATATCCTAAGAGGCTTGCTGGAGATTGTTATTATGGAAAAGTCTTCAGCTTTGTTGGTCAAACTCTTGATGGTAGGAACTTTTTCAAACAAGATCTCGTGACTATCTATCAGGCGTTGAACACCTTCTTTCAGCCACTTGCATCCATTTATTTGTTCAGTACATCAATCACTTTCTTTTAAACAGCCAGGGAATACCCCAGCTCTCAGCAAATTTCCCTTCACAGTACTCAATGGAGTAGTCAAATCCTCAACGGAGGAAACAAAAGTAGTGTCATCAATCGCATTGACACCATTGCCATGGTTCAAGATTGGTGTAGTTATCACATTTGGAGTTGTACGTGGATCAAACTCAATAATTTAGTTGTCTATCAGGTCTTGAATCTTATTATTTAGAGCCCAACATTGATCAGTTTCATGCCTAGGGATGTTGGAATGATATGTGCACTTGGCATTTGGATTGTACATCGGTGATGTAACATTTGGATTTGATGGAAGATCATGCAATGTCACCAAGTTGGCCTTCAACAGATGTTGCAAGGCTTGGAACAGTGACATGCTAATCCTTGTGAACCGTCTTCAAGGAATTTCGGATTGTTGATGGTTGGATGATTTTCTTTGAGCAGATGGAGGGTTGGAGATCAAAACAGCATTAACAGATGGACGGTGATCCTTCTTGGTATGGGCCCTTGACCCATAAACAACATTAGCTTCTTTCTTTCTAGTAAAGGGTTTATTTATAGTGCTTAATGTAGAAGCAGATGCCATGGGGATTCTTCCACTCTTGATTCCACTCTCGACCCTTTCACCAGTCAGAATTAATTCGGTGAAATCGGAAGATGAGCTACCAATTAGAAAGTTGAAATAAGGTCTCATTAGTGTTCCCATGAACATGTCCACTAGCTCCCTATCAGTCAGTGGTGGATGAACTCTACCAGCAAGATCCCTCCATTTTTACGCATACTCTTTAAACCCTTCATTAGTACCCATTGCCATTCCTTGAAGTTAAACTCTTGTTGGTGCTAAATCAGCATTGTACTGATATTGATGATAAAAAGTAGTGGCTAGATCTTCCCATGTGTGAGTGCGGGAACCCTCCAATTGGTAAAACCATTCTAACTGAGTCCCAACCAGACTCTCTTGGAAGAAATGGACCCAGAGCTTCTTGTCAACAGTATGTGGTTGTATCTTGCGAACGTAGGACCTCAGATGAAGTTTTGGGCATGAAACTTCATCATACTTAGCAAAGACTGGTATTTTTAACTTATGGGGAATGATGACCCCAGGTACTAAGCCTAAATCACCAAAATCAAAACCAGGTACAGCTTGAATTTCAATAGCTTTCAGTCTGTCTTCTAACTACTTGTGTTTATCCTCATCCGATGGATACTATTCATCAAAGTAGTCTTCATCCTCGGAAGCTTGATCATTTTCACCCCCAGCGCTGGTGCTCCTTGCCTCTTCCACCTGGTTCTCGTCTTCCTCGGATGACTCTTGAACTACCTGCACTTGACGGACTGGGCCTTTAAACCTTTTCCCCATGTTGATGATGGCCTTCTTCTTAGTCTTCTTTTTGGCTGCTAGCAGTGTCATCAGCTCTATTTGTCCCTTGGCCAGGGTCAACAAGGTCTCTTGGAACTGGGAATTCTTTGCTTGCAAATATTTCACGGTCTGCTCGATATCCATCTTACTGACATAAACAGTAGAAAGATGAGGAAACATGTTGTGGAAAGCTTGCTTATGTTATGATGCATGAAATGCGTATGCAAATGATTTCAAGGACTTAGAAGATTTAAATTTGTTTAGACAAGGAAGGAACAAACATTAATTGCATTAATAAGTTCAGATTAATTACAACATGCCTCTTGGGCTTGTAATGGAGGAAGCAAAAAGAATACAAAATAAACTCCAAAAAAACAACAAATAGAAACAGGCTTTCCATGAGCGTGTCCTCTTTGGTGCAATGTAGGCGTTCAAACTTAGATCTTCAAGAAGTTGTCTCGTAAGCTCCAAAACCTTCTTCTTGCTTGCATAGAACTGGGTTTAAAAGGTGTCTCGCTCCTCTTTGAGTTGAATCCAAGATCTTTGCAACTCCTCGAGAGTAGTCGGCATGTCAGGGTGTAGAATAATGTAAGGAACATCCCCCTCGACAATAGGTTCCATGATGATTGGTAAGATAGCGGGGTAAGGCATCATGAGACTTTGAGCACGAGTTCGTAGCCACTTAAGGTAAGGCTCAAGGGGGATGGAATTTGTATGTCCCAATGTCTTACTATCCAATTTGTTTATCATTTTCCAAGCTCGTATGAACCTTTAACGATAGCCTTGGTCTTTGCCCTCGTAGTCGAATACCAAACCTTGAATGAGCGTATTATAGGGACCATCTCTTCGTGCATACCCAAACTGTCGTAATGAAAGAGATGAGTTATAGGTGATACCTCCCCTAATTCCTAAGAGTGGGACATTAGGGAACTCCACACAACGGTCAATAATAGTAATATCCTCCAAGGATCGAGAACACCAAAGAATATCATAATGCGTGAGTGACATCATCCTTTGAGACCAAGTCAAGCCTTTATCATTCTTCAACATTGATCGAGGTAGGTTTGAAATAAACCACCTAGATAGTAATTGAATGCAACACAAAAGAGTACCCTTTTTCTTCATGGTGCGAGTGTGGAAACAATGTAAAGTGTCTCCAAGCAAAGTAGGTACGGGATTACGAGAGAGAAAAACCTTGATGGCATTCTCATCTATGAGTTGATCTGGATTATGAAATAAAACCAAACCATATATTAGAAGGGCCAAGACATCCTTAAAAGCTTGAAAATCCAAATCTTCCCAGAACAAATGAGCCTTCTCCACCAGAAATTTGGCTAAGAAACCCTTAACTCCACTTCTTGTCTCTCAATTTGTCACAACGTCAGATCTCTCCAAATGCAAGGCTTTGGCAATAACTTCAGGCTTTGGAGTCTCCTCTAAACCGGTGAACAGTATTTGATCAAGCACATTCTCTCCTAACAATCGAGAGAAATCTTCTAATGTAGGAACCAATTGGTAGTCAGGAAAGGTGAAGCAATGATGCATAAGATCAAAGAATTGGAAAAGCACGCACATCATTTCTTCTTGGAAGTTAGAGGTAGCCAAGTTGAGAAGTCGACCATATTTCTTGGTGAATGGAGAATCTCCAGGCACTCTTGACGCTAACTCTTAAAGTTGAGGATGCATTTTCACAAAGTTGATATGGATGGTATTCCTACGAGTGGAATTCATGACCTATAAAATAGAACAAAGATAAATTCCTAAATCCTTGAAATGGTTAGTGAGAAAGCTTATGATGTTATGATGTTTATGATGACATGAATAATAATCACAAACAAAGCACACAAAGACATTAGATTTAGGCTTGCATGGGTTTCATAGGTAAGTACCCTCTTGATTTTTAGTTGGTTTAACATGTCCTACAAAGTAATCAGGTTCTAGGGAATCTCAATATCATTGATCTTTCTTCATTGGGCATTGTTTTAGCAGAATCAATCTTTTCTTGCAGCCAAAATATCCCAAAAGTACGATCTCAATGAGCGTAGTATCGAGTATCAACCAATCTTCATCTTTGCACCAAAGTCAGCTATCTCACTACTTCCTAATGGCCAAGTTATTCAATTAAAGGTTCTTTGGTCAGTTAGTGCTTCATGACACTGCTCAGCGGCCCCATATTCTCCTCGATCTAATACCAGGGATTTCAGTACCAACAAATGTGTCACACTAACGTAGCAATTTCTTCAACCATATCGTTCTACGATGTACATTTTCCATAATCTATTGCTACTTACCTAATGATGTTCCTAGATCCGGGTAGAGGATCAATACAAACCCAAACAAGGACCCATAAATGTAAAGCGAACAAATCAAACAATGAAAGAAATTAAATGTGATCTAGCTCTAAGGTAACCCCACTTTTAAGTTTCTCCTCAGCAGAGTCGCCAGTTCTGTAATACAGTGGGAGAACTGACTTGAGTGTTTTGAGTTTTATCGCAATTGTTGCGGATAGCAAGAGTCGCCATCGACTTTTCTTATATCCAATAAGGAAAGGGTGAAAAGAACAGGATAGACCTTTGAGATATTTTCTTGAGTTAGGGGGGTAGGTTATGAAAAGGGAAGGTGTTAGCAACCTTTTCATCCATAGTTACCTATGGGCTCTTAGTTGCTTGCTATCTCACTTTTGAAATTGATTTGTTTGAAATGTGTTTGTGGTGGGTTTTAAAAGTATTTTTGAAGAAAAAAGTGCCTTCGTTTAGGAAAACTTTGTAATGATTCTTGTCTCTATAAGAATGCATACAAAGTGTTGGATTTTTTTAAAAATATTTCAGGTTTTGAAAGTGTTTGGTGTGGTTTGAAAGATGTTTGTTTTTGAAGTCTTTTGTCCATTTCTCTCTTCCTTTGACATTGTTATCTTACCATTGATTGGTAAGAAGCCCTATCTTTGGATGTAAAGGGACGGGCGTGGGTCATCATATAGTCATAAATTGAAACATTGTGAGATACCTTAGCATTTCCTTAAGGGTCTAAGATCATTTATAAGGCAACATTCAAAACGTCATCGAGGGACTATGATCTTGTATTTTTTGATTGTTTTTCCTAAGACGTCTCAAATGCACATCATAACTATTTATTTAAGGCAACAAAGTGGAGTTAACCCTAGAGGTGCAAGTGTGCAAGTATTTTGTATTTCATGCTTGATTTATCTTGAATTAGGGTTTTCTAAGTGTTGATTTTATCTTTCCATACAAACCCTAATTTACTAGCGTTTATATTTGAAAGCGATAAATTATGGAAAGTAAATATCCTACGCTATTGCATCATTAAGGGATGGGGTATACATATTTACAAATGGGGATTGTAAGAAAATTAAAGCCTAATTCACTAATACAACCATATTGAATGTTTGCAAGAATTAAATGTACAAGAATGAACAAATACACAAGAAAGTAAATGGAAAAGGGAAATTTATTTTGTTAGATTTTTGTTAAGGAAAAGATTTTAAACCTAATTATCTAAAAGGAAAATAATTAACTAAAACAAGAAAATAGCTAAACCTAAATTAAAAGAAAGAAATTGAATTAATTTGAAGACGACAAATTTTTAGAGTTTTGTAGAAAAAACCTTTAATTAAATTAAACTAGTATAAAAATTAATTAATTAAAAGAAAACCTAGGTTCTAAGTTAATTTATTTTGAGAAAAGAAATTAATTTGTTTTAAGAAAATATTTTTAATGTGTGAAAATAATAATCAAAATCCTAACTTCTAATTAATTTACAAATTAATTATCAAAGATAAAATAAAAGGTGATTAAAATAAATTTATTTTTATGCCAAAAATAAATTTAGTTAAATAAAAGCCTAAATATATTTTTTATGATTTTTGGTATTAAGTAAAATATATTAAAAGAAAATAAATAAATGAAATAAGAAAGAAAAAAAGAAAATAAAATGGGTCAGAGGCTGTATAAGTGAAACAAGGGGTGATGGGGCAGAAAAATGATATAAGGCCCGATGATGGAGGCCCAGGGGCACCTAACAAATAGAAAAAAGTTAGAAAATATTATGAAAAATGGCAAAATGTGTCACTGGGGCTCGAACCCAGGTCACAAGGGTGAAATACGTGTGCTTCTACCACTGGGGTGGCTATACATTCGGTGTCTTATACAAAACCATAAATATATGTTACAAAATTCTTCCATGGCCTAAACTTCATCTTTAACCTCACGCTCAGCCAGGCCAACTGCAAGTTACTCATTTCTCAACCAAAATTGAAAATGTAAACATGAAAGTTATGGAAATTTTCATCAAGATTCCAAAAATATAACTCATTAAAACTATAAGTTAAAGATGAATGAGTATTTTGTTGGCCCTAATCTGAACCCTAATTTTTCCATAAATTTCAATCTCAAAATTCTTAAAGCTCAGGCAATATAAATGAAAACTAAGGACATGGTTAGCTTCAGGGCAATGATGTCTAGATTTTGTCTTTTAAAATGAAAGCCTAATAATGCCTAAATGAAGAGATGAAAGTTTAGAAAAATACCTCAAAAACTGGAAATCGTGAAATGAGTTTGAGCTTTTTCAAGTGATGATGATGATCAGGTTAGCTTCCTTGAACCTCTAGGAAGCTAATGCAATAGTTGCCTTGAGCCGAGGATGGCTGAATCGTGCTGGAGAAGTCCAAATGCAAAGCTCTGTTTTTGAAAATGGAGGTTGATGAAGATGGTGTTACAGGTTGATAACAAGTATTGGGATTGTTTGTGTATGATATTTAGAAGCTTCTGAAAGCAAAAGGCCAAAAAACGCACAAGTAGATTTGAAGATTGGATACAAAACTCAGGAATGACAAGTTTTGAGGTATTCTTGGTGTTTCTGTGCTTTAGGGAGTTTGAGGGAGTTTGATGGGCTTATATCTCGTGTGTTAGGTTTCAAATAGTGTATGAATTTATAGGAAAGAGGTTTTGAGTGCTACAACAAGCCAGAATTTGAATCCATGAGTTGTGGCACTCTTGCTTGTTTTTGAAGCAAAGTTGACAAACATCTTCCCAAAGCATGATACAAGACTATCTAGAGTGGTTTATCACTTTAAACATGTTGCTTCTAGCTTATAGATGTTGTGTATACAGAAAGAACAAGTACAAGGCTCAATGCAAGTTGACTTTGCATAAAGCTTGCTTTTCTAAAATGGAAGTGGTACCTTTCTTTCTAAAATGGATTAATCACTTGGATAATGGCTAAATGTTTGGGACAAAGCTCTAACAGTTGTATAAACATTTAATTATGGATTGAAACACAAGTTTGAGGTCTGCAAAGTGATATTTGTACAACTTGCTTGAAGATTGGATAATTGTTCATCACAAAATCTGCCTTGCAAAACAAGAATGAAACCCTAACTTCATGGCTTTGATTCTCTTAGCTCAAACATGATCTCAATTAGTTTAGTGACTTTTTATAAAGATTGTAACATCCTATACAACCTTCATGTTGGACATTTTTGAAGAATCAAATTGGAACCATGTGAAAATTCGCCAAGAAATTAGGTCAAAAATCTTCCTAATTAGGTTAAAATTCCACTAAGTGTTTTTGTTTCATGTACATGTCTTCATGAATTTGTAACTCAAAAACTAAGCATTTCTAGAAAAAGTTCTGCCATACAATGTTTTATATTTCATTGAGATCTACAACTTTCATATTGGAAGTTTTTCTTGAATCATTTAGCATCATGGTGAAAATTTGGCACAAAGTTATGAAAAAAAGTTAAATTTCCAACACTTAGAAAAATTTCTTCCTCTTAGAAATTTTGACTTTTCAAAGTGAATTTTTACTTTGGATTTCTTGATGAACAATATTCATATTTTGACATGTCTTGATGAAATATGATTTTTGAAACTTGATTTTGATCAAAAAGTCAAAGTTTGACTTTTCAGTGTATAGTTGAATTTTTTCATCAGTTGACCCAATTTCAATTATCAATCAATTGATCTTGAGAAGTATTTTTAACTATGAAATTAGGTCAATATGATGCATTTGAATCCTTGATATCATGTCTCAAGTCAATAAGTCATGTATTAGGTCAGAAGTCAAAAATCAAGCCTTCTCAGTCAAAACCCTAATTTTGATCATTTTGCCCCTTTGGTGATCTGATCAAATTTCCTGAGGAATTGTAATCCAAACTTGACCAAATAGTTCATATGAGTTCAAAATATTGATATGGATCAAAAATCATGAAGTTTGACTGTAAGTTGACCATAATTGACTTTTAACCCAATACAGTTGATTTTAGGTCATACGATCAATTGATTGAGCAAACTTGTGATTCAAGACTTGAAACTTAACATGAGCAATATTGAGAGTCCATATTTATCCATGGAAGTCATATGAGGCATTAAAAGTCCAATTATACTTGTACAAACTTAAACCCTAATTTGAGTCATCAATGTTGAGGAAGTGTCTTGAGCTGATCAATCATTGTGCAATTTTGAGCAGTTGAAAATCTCGTGAGAAATTTCTTGAGAAATGAAAGGGAAAATTTTGGGGTACAACAAAGGTGAACTTGAAGTAATATATTTCTCAAGTGAAGCACGGTTGACCAACATTTTAACTAAAGGATTGAATATCGACAGATTCCTGAATTTAAGAAAGAAATTATGAATAGTTCAGATCGACTATGACTAGTGTATGTTTGATAACTTGGATTATAGGGAGTATATTATGATATAATCCAAGTTGATTAATCAAAGCCCAAGCCCAAGTTAATTAGGATTTTTTATTTACTTAGTGTACAAGTCAAAGACGTATAAGTACAAATAGTTTTTAATTCATTTCATATAATTCAATAATATCAATCCTTATTTCTTTATTCTCTCTCTTTCTCTTCTCACTAAAAGTGTCTCACGTGCTAACAATTTTAGGATGATATGAAAGTCTATTTTAAATTCGTTGTTGGATTTTCCTACATCGTTCACTCTTCAGGCTCATTAGCGTGAGCAGAGGTGTGTGAGAGTTTCCGCCTTTATTATGGTCTACCTTGTAGTTGTTTAATTATGTCATTTGATTTGTCTTTATTGCAATCTCCACACCTATATTATGTTGTGTTAGGTTTGAAGGAGTAAATTAAATTGCACATTTCTTAAAGATATGGTATGTATAATAGAATGATTTAAGTTCAAATTTTATCTATCTATCTCTCTCTCAGTCAAATACAATCTAGTATAAGTAATTTCTCTCTGAATAGGCTGCATCAAATTCTCGATTTAATTTAGATCAATTTTGAAATAAAAATATATCTAATCAAAATATTATAACATAAAGTTAACTTATTGTATTCCTTAAATTTTTTGAATTTCAATCTAATTAATTGTGGGTTAAATTTGATTGACCTACGTTGTTTAAAATAACATGTAAAATAAAAGTATATTGGATTATTTATTTTTACAAATATATATACATAATATTACAAGTCAAATAATATGAACTTATAAATGCTCTTCTAGAGTTGATAGATATCTCGACGAAATTGTTTAAACCATATGATAATACTGCTTAACACGGTGCCTATTTTCGTATCAAATTTACGGGAGGCTAAATCTTTGCCCAAAGTTGGAAAAAATATTTTTCAAGATATAGTTACAAGATGAAAATTGATTGAAACTTATAGGTGTTTCTTGAATGAAGGGATATTGAAAAGGTTGAGAAAACCATTGCAATAAGCTCTTATTATCAAGCTTTTAGGAAAATCGATTGATTACTTTATGATGATGGATAAATTTAAGGAGACTTGGAAAACCCTCTAGTGGTATTGATATAGTTGATATAGAACATGGGTGCTCCCTTGGAAATGTTTTATCATTACTTAAAGATTTGTGATTGGTCTCCATACTTTGCTTGAGCATCAAATAATATAGACCACTCGTCAATTTGGATGTGAATACATGGACTAGACATTGAATATTATAAAGAGAGTGTTCTAATTGTTTAGCAACAATGGATTGTCAAGAGAAAGCCACATTAAAACAAAGAATGTGTCTTGTTGCAAAATTTCAAGAATCTCTTTTAAGATTGATTCGAGTCTATGTATTCTGCAGGTTAATATCTTCTAAAAGTTTTGATAATGATAAGTGAACAATGAAAAATAAATAACAAGTATCATCAATCAAGAAGTAAGCACAAGAAAAATTGTTCAAAGTTGAAATTAAAAAATTAAACAAAGTAAATTCAATGATCAAAAAGATGTGAAGTCGTAAAGTTATGAAAGTTAACTTAATCTTGTGTTTAATGTTTTATCTTGTAACTCAATTAGTTGAATGTAAATGAAACAAGAATAGATTTTGATGTACTAAGATAATCTACACACGCACTTAAAATTTGAGTCTTAAGATTAATGAAGAGATATAATACGAAACAATGAGTCAACTAGAAAATAGAAAACTTGGAATGGTGCAACATCATAGGAAATAAAATATGAAAAATACAAACTTGCAAATCATACAAGATGGCAACGTAAAATAAAATTTTATTGGTAAAAATATAGCAATTACTCATTTATATGTCTTGAACTACCGAGGCATGTCTGCATAGCTCTAAATTTTCATGCGACTTCTTCCTTGCCCATGATAGAAAAATACAAACTCTAATAAGTCATATCCTTTTCAACATCATGAGAAATATAGATAAGGCCTCATATCATCTATGAAGTTTCTCATAAAATAAAACCTACCATGCTAGGTAGAATATTGGGACCAAATCACATCTAGTTTTTGGAAAACCCCAATCCATTGGACGATGAGGCTAATATAAGCAACACTCATATGAATATGAATGAGTCCTCTCAAAATAATAGTAAAGATATAGAAAAATATAAGATGAACTTTATTGTTGAGACACCCTATGAAATGTTAGGGGATTTACTATATGCAAGATCCACATCCACATGCATGAAATTTTGCAGTTTTAAGCATGGTGTGGTTGTGTTGAGTGAAACTCATAAATAAAATCTAGATTTTATTCTATCAAATCAAATGCACTCCTTGAATAAAATTGGAATAGGGTTTAAATCTAGCGGATCGCATAATCAAGGTTTTAATAAAAAGAAATTTGAATTTCCCTATTTTTAAATGTTCTTATTGTAATATATTTGGCCACATCGAGGCATTTTGTTATGATAAACTAAAATTGTTGATGATAATAACCCCAGACCTCTTAGAACCATTAACGCACTTGAATTCAAAAATATTTGGATATCAAATTGAAAACCTAATTTGTTTTGCAGCATACTTGAAGCTTTAATGAAGCCTTGGTTCATATTAAAAGAAGTTGTGCAAAATAATATGTACACTTTTAAATGTACTTAGTGTTTAATGATACTGAAGCTTGCGATCCAACATTGTTCGTTGATAGTGTATTTTAACGAACGTGACCAAAACAACTTTCTTTGAGGATGGTTCTCAATACTTATGATTTATGGTGATCAATTAACCTCATAGTACATTGAGAAGAAAATTTTGTAATGGATTAATTTATCTTGTTATTTTTAATCAACTTTTGTATCCAACGATTCATATATAAGGATTTGCAACATTGTTTTGTCATTCCCTCGAAAGAGGGAGGTTTTACCAAGGACCTTTGTTATTAAATGTGGTACACTTTTAGAGGTTGAATAATCATAAAACAATGATTAACTCTCTAATTAATTAGGTTATTATTTTTCTCATTAATTGAAAATTATTATTACTAATGAAATATTTGATTTTTTTTAGTATTTTTAGAAAAAAGGGTGCAATCTGAACGAAAAGAGGTGTCGAAAGCAGTATGCAAAAAAAATTTTCAATCCAAGGCCCAAAAAGACCAAGGAGGCTGAAACCAAGGGAAATACTCTATTATCCTAATTGATTATATGACCTTTGAATTTCAAATTTCAAATCAAATTAGATTGTATCTCCGTCTCCAAGCAAATAAAATTATAGCATTAATGGAGGACACGCAAAATATTCAAAATCAGAACCACATAATCTATTAGGCTTAAAAAATATTCGATTACATGTCATATTTTGGAAAATTTTGGTTCTAAAATTTTCTGAGCTAAGTATTCATGGATTTGTAGAGTTTTTGAAGACCTAAGCCGTCAGAAGTAGCGTTATAAACAGGTGATCTTATTCCCTTCTTTTTCATCATTCTTTTTCTCTCTTTTCTCTTCCTTTTTTGTTCTTGTTATTTATCTGTGTGTTATGAGATTACTACTTTAGTATTCCATCATCATCATCATGGAACACAAGAGGTTATGATTCACATCTGCTACTATTTTCTCTTAAGATTTCTTATCCCAATAAAATAAGAAAGACTCTTTCAAGATTTTGCAAATAGGACGGTCTTAGGAATTCATTCCTTGGATGCTGGAATCTTTAATGAATGTGAATTTTTCCAGATTTTTGAAGAATCGAACTTAACGACGCCCATCTTCAGCCCTAAAGGAAATTGTATCCATCCTTAGTTATGGTGTTTTTTTAAAATATCTACTTCATTGATGAAATTATTGAAGTTTCTCTGGTACAAGCAACACATGGTAAAACTGATATTCCAACATCAGAGTAATGTCTATGCAGATGTTACAACATCTAATTTGACATCCAAAACAGATTTATCAAGTTATAATGGATACTAGAACATAAACTGCAGAATGATAAATAACACATAGAATTGTTAACTCAGTTCAGTGCAACATCACCTACATTTGGGGGCTATCAAGTCAGGAAGGAAGTCCACTATAAGCAGTATTAGTTCAAAGCTAAACAGTCCCAGTTTACAACTTCTCTCCAAATCACTACCCAATTCAACTTCTATATAGGAACCTCCTAAATATTATAATTTTCCATCTCACTTCTTAAATCACCTCAGTGATATCTAACTGTCACAATCCCGATGAATATATCGAGTATAACTCAACAAGAAGATCATACTTTCATTACAATACCTAGCCAAGACTCTTGACTAAGAAAAATACTTGGATTTGCTTAAAAGCTTCATCCAAGAACAATACTTAAATCATTACCTAAAGGCTTGTGAGTGAGAATATAATGTCGACCACAAGTATCAAATGATACAAGGGTGACACACACCACACAATACACAAGAGACTTTTAAAACTTAAGACTATTTTTTCTTCCCCTAATTTTACAATTGTTGAAAGAACTAATTACATTAGGTTATGTCTTCTCTTTAAATACACCTCTACAGTTCATTGGCTTCGAATTCTACATCCAGAAGTTTCTTGATCTATAACCTGAGTGATGCAACAATTGTGCAGCAAAATCTCCTTAAATCCTGGAACAACCAATAAAATTTTTCCTAAATTGTATCAAGGCTCAATTTAGTAACTAATGTATAACTGGAGATATAAAACATGTTCCAGATTAAATCTTCTTGACCTGCTGAATAAACTGAGATATATCCAAAATAAATATCACATAATCAAATCAAATATGTCAAGATTTAAAAACAACAGTGCGTGTTGTACCAGACCAATATGTCATGACATCTGCTTCGACATCTGGCTGAAAAACTCATAACAGCAAAATTGCTATGACAGTTGACAAGAATGTTGTAACATCTTGATCAATATCAATAGAACCATGTTTTAGCAAAATTATGCCAACCTCAAAACCATGGAACTAACAATCTCCCCCTTTGGCAAATTTTAACTAAAACAACCAAAATCCAATTACAGTTGGAGAGAGGAATATAACCACAAGGAATAAGACCACAGAGGAATAACACCACAAAGCAAACTGCACAAAATATGTATCAAGAATACAGCAGTTACACAACACAAGCTACATGATAAACATGTAAACTTTGTACATGAGGAAGAATATGGATATTACTCCCCCTAAAACACATAACCCGTTCTTGCCACAGAGAGATAAATCTCCCCTTCAAGAACACAACACATTAGAAGGACATGCAATAAAAGCAGCGTACATAACTCATAGCACATGACACAATAATGCTCATAAATTAAAACACAAGACAACAAAGACCGCACAGGATGTTGTAACATCCTATAAGACATCTTGCAACAACAACACTTAACTAGACTTAATGATACATTTTCTCCTCCTTTTTAGCCAAAAATTGAAGAAAAAAAACAGAGTGAAAAGAAACTGACACACTAAGAATCAATAGAAGCAATAATTTATTCAAGACAAACAAGGAAGGACTCAAAACTGACTAAAATAAAGACTAAAGGCGGAAAACTGACAACCCTTATACTTGATACAATACCAATTGCACCAAACTAAATCAAAAGGAAGGAAGAATAAAAATTAACTCTCCCAAAGAGACACAAGTTAAGGGTAAAAAAAAATGACTCACCCAAAAAAAACTCAATCTCTTCTAAGAGACCAAAGCTAATGATATGAAAGAAAGAAACAAAACTCTAAACAAAACAGACTCAATAAAAATATAAAATAAAACAAACACTTTTTTTTTTGTTTTTCTATTTTTCATAACAGATAGCATATAACAACTATCCAACACATCCTATTGAGTCAATAAAATTGACCTAATCCTGATCAGTATCTGAGTCTGAATCATGTATATGCACATAGTTCTTCTTGACGTACTTCACCTTGATTATAAGTGTTTTCCCTATCTTGGTTGTTCCAGTAGATGTTACAATATTTGTTACAGTGATGAACAATACTTCCTTTGAACCAGAACGCACTTCCTTCTTGATTTCTAGCAAAAGAGTCTTCTTTTTCATCAGCAATGTTGAAATGCAGCTTGTGAGTATTGTGAGGTTGTAAGGTCTTTAAATATAATGAGAGTTACTTAGGATGTAACGAAACCTTACTTGAATGACCATTCAATCAATTAAAGCACTTTTGGAAGAAGATAAGACCACCCTTAGAAACAGTGAACCACTCACCAAAGGAGAGAGACACGTTCTTGTTCAGCTTTCTCTCTTTACAAGCTTTGTCTGCTAGAAAAATGTTACAATATTTGAAATGACATTTACCATGCCATTAAAAATGATTCTTCTGAGATTGCACACTCTACTAGGTGAAAGAATATAGTTGGAAGACCGTCCAAATAGGTACCCCAATAATTCTTCATTAGTGAAATTCCAAAATTACCCCTCACATTCTCAATGTAACTTGCACCTAAAGTTATGATGAAAATACTTCCAGATCTTCTTAACCATATCAATTTTAGGAATGTCAATATAAACCTGTAGTAAGATCCCTGACACACTAATAACAGAACCAATGACTTTGTTTTGTAAGCAGAATAAAATCCTTGTACCTTGATTGCAATGGCATGTCACACTACAATGTCGTGACATTCGATTTGAAATTGCATTCTTTTAGTAATCAACCCAATTGAAAATACAACTTCCTTCAGCAATGTACCTAATCTTAGAGATATACCAGGATTCAATTAATTCAAATGCACCTGACTAGAATATCCTCCATTAATACAATCTTCTTCAGACTTGGCCAATAGCTCTTTACTCCAAGACTCACAATCATTCAATATTTCATATCTAAAACATGATGATCACATACGAAAACAAACTCCAAATAATGAACTCCCTCTTAGAATTCTTTCTTGAGAGCTTCCTTATTCAGTTCCTTTTAGCCCTTTAGAATCTTCCACAATGTCAAGAGTATCAAACTGTTGTGGTGATGTTCCAACATCTGGTTGAACATGAGTACCTTTCTAAATGAACACATCACTGATTTTTGGTCCTGAAGTTACTCATCACTAAAAGTACTTCTCTCAATAAAGTAACTCAGAAGCATACCTTGTTCCCATTCAAGGAATAGATAAGAACCTTTGAAGACTACATAGACAATAGAGTTACTTTGTTATAGGACACAAAAGAAAAACATATATATCTTCCTATCCCCCACGTCATTCATATTGCATTGAACCAAACAAAAACATATAACAGGTTCTAGAGCTTTTGCAACTATCTGATTTTGCACCTTCTGGTGAGACATCTTGACTTCTTCTTTCTTGAGCACCAAGTAAAAGGATAAACAACTAAATACTTATGAAATTCAAAAATTTGTTCTTAAATCCCCAAAGGAACTTCATACACCATTCGTGACATAATATGCTTCCTTGATGACATATACCTTCAGACCTTCATCACACAACTGACTTATCTTTATCACAATAGTCATCAGTACTTGAGTAAGAAAAAAAACTAATTATCAAAACCTAGAGAATCAATCATGAATTCTTTAGTTACCCAATTCCCTTAATAATCCCTCTTTGTATCAACAGCACAATAAGAATTGATGGAATGAGACTTAAACAAGCCATCAGTAACATTTTACTACAGTTAAGTATCTAAAACAGTTAGTGTCAAAATACCAATCATCTTAGTTGGAGACCTAAAAAAGGTATGAGAGATATGGCAATAATCACCTTCCCTGAGTATTAACCATGGCTTGGTTAAACAAAACTAAACTTGACTCCTGAGAAAGTAACCAAAACTGTTAAAATCAACTTATCACAAAAGAGATATCTTCAGTTCAAGTATATACATGTAGCATGAGTAAGCTGATGTCCAGCATAATGTTAACACATTAAGATTGTCATCCTTGACTTAGCTTGCCTTTTGCTAAAACAACCTATTGTCACTTGAGTTTTCTGTGCTAATCCTATCTAGAAAACCCAACACTTCCAATAATATTTCCTTTAAAAGAAATATCCTTCAACAAAACCGAACTATACTTACAGGCTTGATATTTGATATCAAGTTTTAAGATTAATAGAGTGACTTTAACTTGCAAGTAATAGATGGTAGATATAGTCAGAAATAACTCTTAAGACATAAGATCAGAAATAACTCACCTCCTATTTCTTCATGGTTGATAACTGAAATTTTGGTATAGTTAGAACTCAGATGTCTTATAACATGTTGAGACATCTGATTTGAACACAACAATCATGGCAAGATATCAACATGTAAAAACAGTACTGAAAAGTAAAACAACACATAGAATTGTTAACCCAGTTTGGTGCAAACCAACACCTACTCTGGGGACATACCAAGCCAGGAAGGAAATCTAGACAATATCAATTCAAAGTTAAACTTATCCATTTACAACTTCTCACTTAATCACTACCCTGTGCAACTTCTACCTAGGTCTTCCCTAGATATGAGAAATCCCATATCACCTCCAATCACTGCAATGATGTCTAACAGTCCCAATCCCAGTAACTATATCAACGTCTTTCTACCTATATAAAGATCATACTTCAAACATAAAAATCAGGAAGGCACACTTCCAAGATAATACCTAGCCAAGACCTAAAGCTAAACTCCCAAGTTTACAGCTTTCCTCCTAACTAAGAACACAAACATGGTGTTTCTTACAAGCTTCCTCCAAGAACAATACTCACTCTTGCTTCACATCTTTTAGGAGAATATAGTGACCATCTCACAATCCGAGTGGTTCACTTACACCAACTCTCATAGAGAGTGGCTACAGACTCAGGCCTAATAGTTACATCTTCATATTCTTGGCTGGTACATAAACTAGGCTACAAAGCTTATATTTATAACCTATAACCCAACTAGATTTGGGTCTTCAATCACAACACATCAGCTATTACAAGTCTGCAGAAGATTTTGCATAACAATAGGTCTTCAATCATTAGTTTTCTAAATTATCTCCATAATTAGAAATTGCATAATCTTCAATATTTTGAATTGATACTTCATGAGCTATAAAACAACACCACATAGGATAATATAATATCCTAAAATATATTCTATTATCGTGACTTAACAGAATAAACATATCACTTCATCTGAGGCACGATGTTGTATGCTTCTTCATAGGACATATTTTTTGACATGTTGCTCTAAATGATGAGACATCTCATCTCAACATGTTTCTTCATCGTATAGAACTTCACACTGCTTTCTCCTATAAGTTACAAATCCTATTTAACCTATTCTTGCTATATTAGTTTTACCAAACATAATGCCAATCCAAATAAAAGAGAATTAACAATCTCCCTCTTTGGCTTATTTTGTCTAAAACTAATTTACATAACCTTTGCATACAGAACGTAAACAATACAAGGGTTTAAACAACACACCTCAACAACAGCAAATTATAGAAGCATATCAGATCAGTCACAATATTTGGTCTCCAATCTTTATATGTGACAGTCTTCAGTCTTCAATCATGATGTCGCAACGTTATACTAGGACTTCTTGATAGTCGACTACCAATGCTCTCTCTCTTATTTAAGGGATTCAACATATAACAGATAACTCATATTTTTCTCCCCCTTAAAAAGTTGCTCACTAAGAGATAACATAAACTGTTCTCCCCCTTTTTAGCCAGAATATGACAAAGGCTTTAAAAAGA
Organism: Vicia faba; assembly: GCA_948472305.1. NCBI lineage: Eukaryota > Viridiplantae > Streptophyta > Magnoliopsida > Fabales > Fabaceae > Vicia > Vicia faba. Next base: position 1,197,407,772 of record OX451741.1, read on the forward strand.
GGTAAGAACCAAACTCGGATTGATATCGGGGCATTTTATTGCACACTTTCTCGACCAATCCACTACAGCACAACAAACTCAACACCATAGAAAACAACCTCCGGATAAACAGAGAAAGTTATGAAGTAATGATGTACATGGGGAAGAAAATATCAAATACTCCCCCTCAACATAAGAAATTTTCTTTAACACAGACAAACACAACATCCTCTTTCAAAGCATAAGAGGAAACTAAAGGAAAAAATCAACATACACTTGAACTACCCTTATACAGACACAGAGGACCAGACCTCAAACTTGGGTAACTCAGAACATAATAAACAATTGTGTTCTTAACTCAGATCGCAAGACACAATTACAAACACCCAAAAAATAAACATACTCAAAATAGGACATCATATTCGACATATTTTCAAAACAACTGCAAAAAATGACCTCATACTTAACAAAGTCTGAACACTACCCATTTTCCCTATGCTTTCCATAAATTGACAAACATAACCTTCACAGAACAAGACCCAAATAGAACTTACCAATACCCGAACAAAGGACATGAGAACCATACAATCAATAGACACACACAAAGTGAATGGAAGGAAAGAAACAAAATACTTTATAAATAACTGAGCAAAAATAACGAACCTAGAATGTAACAATTGTCTTGGTTAAGAGGCACTATCCGAGGAAAAAATTACACCAGGTAATAATATGCACCGGTAAAAAATATTTGAATGCTTTTAATAAATCAGGACCGGTTTTTTCTGTAAATGACAATTTCTGAAACATGCACATGCATAGCCACAACACGTGATACACACCATCATGACACGTATAGGATATACCATTCAAAATCGATCCTTGTCGGTCTCAAGGAAACACGAGCTTCAAAAAAATAGTCTTAGAAAGACCTATCCATAAGCTCGGAGGCATAGGTACAATGTCATTTCCTGGTCTCAAAATTCAATTCTTTCCACCTTTAAGAGTGACACACCTAATGTTAAATCAATGGGCTCCTTCAGGTTCTGTAGAGAAAAATAAATTCTCCTAGACACCAATATAATCTCTCATAGTCCATCCTGAGGAACCTGAGACCACATGATTAAACCAATCATCTTCACATGATTTAACTGCATATTCCATGTCAAGCATATAAGTAACTACCTCTAGTAGCTACATGTCACGACATATTGTATGACATCACAACCTCATAAGAGGCCCACAACTGCACTATTACAGCCATAGTCCATGGACAAGTACTTTACTACCCCTGTCATGGATAAACAATGCTCCAGCTGAAGATGAATACTTGAGCACTAGATGAAGACGCATAAGGGACTTCATATTATCATAGTGGAGGGTAACCACTACATACTCCTGGTTGGACACACTAGATGAGCACTTCACATACTGTAAAGTCAATCCTGACTTTCACAGGTCCAGATATATCATCTCCTTGAGAATGATCTCAAGTACCATGAGCTGTCCACATAAACAAGGACACATTTGACTTGGAACTTCTTACATATTCCAAAAAAAAAATTCTTAGCTTCTTTATTGTACAAGATCCAGATTTCCATATTATGTCACTTGTAGCGTAAGAAGCTACTTCCTTAAAATACATTCTGATCAGATCCCCCATCTGCTATATTTCTCCTAGTAATTTATGGATCAATTATTGTCTTCAGTAGTCATGCTTTCACCATATACCCTTGTGGATATGGCCAGAAGCTTTAAATCTTGCTTATGCCATACTCATAAATTCCACTTCCGAATATTGTGATGAACTTGTTTGACAACCACCAATAAGAATGATTTACAACATCATCTAGAACATCAAATTCAAAAGCTAAATCAGGTTGTTACCCATAGAACACCACTGAAAGAATAAAATCTCAGTAGTTACTAGCTATCTTGCCCAAGCTACTTCAAACGCCACATAGACAAAAATAACTTCTCTACACATTTTCGAAACAAAAATGTTCAGACTGCAGAATTGCATAACTCCTCAGATAAATAGCTTGTTTCCCGTCAAGGTGTTCACCATTGGTCTTATGCACGGTCTCCTAATAGGATAGACAGATACTCAGCTCCCATCAAAATATTTATCACCAGTCATATGCATCATCTTGTACCCCAAAATTTTCCCACTCTTTTCTAAATACATTTCTCACCAAAGATCTCAAATGCTCAAGGGTTCTCAAGGGTTTGATCAGATAAGCTCACCTCCTAAGCACTGAGCCTCCAAATTAGGGTTTTGATTTTCTCAAGGACAATTGGACTTTTGATGCCTAAAATTACTTTCATGGTTCATTATAGGTATTCAATATTTCTCATACCAAATTTCAAGCCTTGCATCACAAATTTGCCCAGTCAATTGCTCAGATGACTGAAAATCAGTTGTATTGGGTAAAAAGTCAATTGTGGTCAATATACAGTCAAACTTAATTATTTTTGGCCAAAATCAACATTTTGAAGTGAAATTTATCAATTTACCAATGGTTGATCACAATGCCTCAAGAAAAGCACTCAAATCATCAAAGGGGAAAATTTGTCAAAATTAGGGTTTTGATTGAGAAGGACTGATCAGTGACTTTTGACCTAGTACATGACCTAATTGCTTGAAACATGATCTCAAGGACTCAAACAAAACATTTTGACCTAATTTCATGGCTCGAATAATTTCTCAAGATCAATGGATTGATAGTTGAAATTTGATTAACTGATGAAAAGTCAAATGATACACAAAAAGTCAAACATTGACTTTTTGGTCAACATTAAATTTCAAAGATCAAATTCATCAAGACACTAAAAAATATAAAAGTTGATCATCAAAAATCAAGAAAGCCAAAAAGTCAACAAAAAAGTCAAGATTTCAAAGACTTAGAAAAATTCTAAGTGTTTTTAACCTTGATAATTTCAATACTTCATGACAATTTTTCACCAATATGCAAGATGATTCAAGGAAAATATTCAACATGAAAGTTGTAGACCTTTATGAATGCTACAACTTTGTACCTTAGGGTTGATGTCCAAAAAATTCTTAGATTTGAAGATATAGGGTCATGAAGTCATGACATTTTTCATAAAACACTTAGTGAAATTTTCAACAAGTTTAGATAGATTTTTGACCTAACTTCTTGACCAATTTTCACCTAGTTCTAAGATGATTTAACCAAAGTGGTAAACATTAAGGTTGTATACAATGTTTCAAGCTTTCCAAAATGTCAAAGAACTTGAAGAGATCATTTTTGAGCTAGGAGATTCGAAGAGATGAAGTTAGACATCCATTCTTGAATTACAAGTCATTTTCTTGATGAACACATAATCCAATCTCAATGTTATCCTGCATAATCTTGATTTGTAGGCCTTCTAACTTGTGTATCTGCCCTTAATTAATAGATTACACAAACGTTTGAGCTATGATCCAAGTGGTTTAAGCATTGTCCAAGTCAATTTGCCATTTTGGGGAGAAAGTTAACATTGTCATTCTTGAAAAGCAAGCTTTATGTACATAGTCAATTCTTGAGTCTCTCACTTGTTCCTTCTGATCACACTCCATCTACAATGTCAAAAGAATTGTGATTAAATTTTTTAACCACTCTATGATCAATGGTACAAGGCATTGAAACATGATTTTTCAAGAAAATCACATGTTGAGCTTAACATGTGATTTTGAATTCTGATCCACTTGAGCATTCCAAATCTCTTCTCTATAAATAGAGACACTATTTTCAAGCCAACACATGGATTAAATAGCCCTCAAACTCACTCAAACTCCCAAAAACTCAGAATTGCACACAAACCTCCATTGTTGGCATTTGTGACCAAAAACTTCAAACACTCAAATCCCTCGTGCGTTTTCACTTCTAATCATTTACAAAGCATATATACATCATAAACAACTCAACCCCACCCCTATTTCACAATTGTAACATCATCTTCCTCATCTTCCAAACTCAAAAATAGAGCTCTGCTGATTAACTTCTCCAACACGATTCAGGCACTTTCAACACAAAGTAAGATTTGCATTAGCTTCCTAGGACTGCAATGAAGCTATCCAGATCATCACAACACTTCCAGGGGTGCTTAAAATCCATACACGATTTCCAGTTTTGAGGTAAGCTTTCTCAACTTTGAACTCTCTCTACAAGCATCATTAATGGTTACTTTTTGAATAACAAATGTAGACATCATAGCCCTGAAGCTAACCATGCCCTTAGTTTTCATTTATGTTGCCAGAGTGATGAGAATTTTGAAGATGAACTTTATGGAAAAATTAGGTGTTCAAGTGTGGCTGGTTCATTGATGATGCATCCTGGGATGGCTCATGTGAGGCGTTAGACCCACTTGCACAATGGATAATGAATGAACCATCATCTCTTTTATCCCCAGTCAGGGCATATAAGAATCAAATTCCCTAGTAGAGCAATGAACAACCAAAGTTCCTGAACCCTACTTCCCAAGAAAAAACAATATTCCATGCAGAGTTTCCTCAAACAACAAATAGAAATTCCTAGCGGAAGCATTCTAAACAAGGTTGAAGATAAACATACTCTTCATCTCCAGCGGTAGCTCGGGATTTAGCTTCCCAAGACTCCCCAGCAGTAGTTAGAGATTTATTTTCTCAGACTAAGATACATTTAAACAACATTCATGCATCATGACATATGCACACAAAATGCATATAATACAAACTCATTCATTTTAAGAACATCATTATGCACTGCATGCATCATAACATTGCATACAACTAATTCTTTAACTTTTCAAGAAAAGATCAATCAACAAATGAACGTCATCAATTATCTGTAAACTTCTCCGAGACAAAATTAAGCTTGTATTCTTTCTGTTATCTGTTGAAGTAATAGTCATCAAGATTCCTTTATTACCTGTTGAAGTAGTAGTCATCAAGATTCTTTCATTACCTGTTGAAGTAGTAGTCGTCAGATACTCCTTCAATACCTATTGAAGTAGTAGTCGTCAAAGATTCCTTCATTACCTATTGAAGTAGTAGTGGTAAGAGATTCCTTCATTACCTGTTGAAGTAGTAGTCGTCAAAGATTTCTTCATTACCTGTTGAAATAGTAGTCGTCAAGATTCCTTCATTACCTGTTGAAGTAGTAGTCGTCAAGATTCCTTCATTACCTATTGAAGTAGTAGTCGTCGAAGATTCCTTCATTACCTATTGAAGTAGTAGTCGTCAAAGATTCCTTCATTACCTATTGAAGTAGTAGTCGTCAAAGATTCCTTCATTATTTGTTGAAGTAGTAGTCGTCAGAGATTCCTTTATTACCTGTTGAAGTAGTAGTCGTCGGAGATTCCTTCATTACCTGTTGAAGTAGTAGTCTTCATAGATTCCTTCATTATTCGTTGAAGTAGTAGTCATCAGAGATTCCTTCATTACCTGTTGAAGTAGTATTCGTCAGAGATTCCTTCATTATACGTTAAAATAATAGTCACAAAAAATATTTATACTTACCAGTAGTAACTTTAGATGCCATCTATAAGCCCATCTCCGATAACTCTTTATCACCTCTCCAAATGGAATCTTTAAGGCCATTCCCTACAAAATCAACCGACAACATTACTTTGTACACCAGCGAGTGCAAATTTCTGGGCACTCTAGTATTCAATAATCTTGTACCTGCAAGTCACGAATGGCTGAGACGCTAGTCTAACTCTTCAGGTTTAAGAAGATTGAACAGGGGCAGGTTTTATACCCCAAAATTTTCCCTCTCTTTTCTAATGACATTTCTCACAAGTTCTTCAATGGCTCAAAATTGCACAAGTGTTGACTAGGTCAAACCATCTCCTAAACACTAATGCTTCAAATTAGGGTTTTTGATTTTTACAAGGATAATTGTACTTCTAATGCCTAAAATGACTTTCGTGGATCATTTTATACCTCCAAGAATACTTATGTCAAGTTTCAAGTCATGAATCACAATTTTGCTCAGTCAATTGACCATATAACTGAAAATCAATTGTATTGGGTAAAAAGTCAACTATGGTCAACCTATAGTCAAACTTCATGATTTTTGGCCAACATCGACATTTTAAAGTCCTATTAATCATAATATTAAGTATTGATCACAATCCCTCAATAAAAGCACTCAATTTTCCAAAAGGGAAAAATGGTCAAAATTAGGGTTTTGACTGATTAGTGACTTTTGACCTAATATATGATCTAATGGATTGAAGAATAATCTCAAGGATTTAAATACAACATGATTGACTTAATTTCGTTGTTCAAAACATTCCTCAAGATCAATGGATTGATAGTTGAAATTTAATCAACTGATGAAAAGTCAACTAATACACAAAAAGTCAAACTTTAACTTTTTGATCAAGATTTTATTTCAAAGATCACAATTCATCAAGATATTAAAAAATATAAAGCTTGATCATCAAGAAATGAAGAAAGTCAAAAAGTCAATTTGAAAAGTCAAACTTCTCAAAACTTAGAAATTTTTCTAAGTATTTTTGTACATGATAATTTCACTACTTCATGCCAATTTTTCACCAAGATGCAAGATGATTCAAAGACAACTTTCAACATGAAAGTTGTATATCTTGATGATATCTTAAACTTTTCTTTACTGATCAAGTCCTAGAAGTGCTTGGATTTTGATTTATAAATTCATGAAGCCGTGCACTTTTTCTTAAACACTTAGAGAAATTTTCACCTAATTTAGGCAGATTTTTGACCTAACTTCTTGGCCAATTTTCGCCAAGCACCTAGATGATTTTGTAAAAATGGTCAACATGAAAGTTGTAGAGGATTTTTCAAGCTTTCCAAAATGTCAAAGAACATGAATTTATCATACTTGAGCTAGGAGATTCAAAGGCATGAAGTTTGACATCCATTCTTGAATTACAGATCAATTTTGGTGAAGAACACGTAATCCAATCTACATGCTATGCTGCATAATTTTGTGTTGCAGGCCTTCTAACTTGCATGTCTCACCATAATTTAATGTTTACACAAACTTTTGAGCTACAGTCCATTTGGTTTAAGCATTGTCCAAGTGATCTTTCCATTTTTGGCACAAACTTAACATTGTCATTCTTGAAAAGTTGCTTTAATCACAAAATCAACTTGTCTTGAGCTTCTAACTTGTTTGTTCAGCACACACTCAATATACAGAGTCATATAAACATCTTTAAATCTTGTAAACGCTCTATATAGCCATGTACTATGCATTGGGACAATGTGTATCAAGCTTACTTCAAAAATAAGCCAAAGAGCCATAACATGTGAACTTGTACTTATGATCACCTCAAGCTCTCAAAACCTTTTCCTATAAATTGAAGCATTGTTTACAAGCCTAGAAAAAAGGGAACAAGCATTGAAACTCCCTCAAAATCACTCAAACCAGAAATTGCATAAAAAACTCCATTTTTACCATAGTTTTGACCTTGAACATCCATCTCTCATTTCCCTCGTGCATTTTCCATTTTTATCAATCACTAAGCTTCTAATACACATATAGAAGCTATCCCCATCCATTCTTCACAGTTGTAACACCTCCATCACCATTGTCCAAACCTCACTTTGCACCTCTGTAACTTGACTTCTCCAGAACAATACAACAACTCTCCATCTAAACTAATCATTACATTAGCTTCCTGGAGGTTCACTGAAGCAATTTTGATCATCACAAATCCTTGAAAGGTGCTCTAAATCAAAACACAAATTTCAGTTTCAAGGTAAGTTTTCTTGACTTTGAACTCTTCATACAAGCATCATTAGTGGTTCATTTGTGAAGATAAAATGTAGATATCATTTCCTTGAAGCTAACCATATGCTTACTTTTCATTTTCATTAACCATGTGTTGAGAATTTTAGAACTGAATATCCAGAAAAGTTAGGTTTTATTTTAGGGTCAAACAAAATTATCACTCATCTTTGATTTATAGTTTATGAAATTTATATAGATGAATTTGTGTTGAAAAATAGAGCAAGTTTCATGTTTACATTTTCTGATTTGTTTGAGAAATGAGGAAGAAGAAGCTGGTGCGAGGTTAGGGATGAAGTGCAAAACTGACTTATATATGTAAAAAAATGTTAGAAGTAAAACCGCAGTATGAGTCAATGCATATCTCATATGAGTCAACTCATGTTAGTCACAAAACATGGGATGAGTCGACACAATGCATTATGCATCAATACATATTGTTATCAAGACATATTATAGAGAGACAAAATGTGTATGAGTCGATGCAAAACACGAATGTGTCGATGCAACCAAGAAATGAGTTGATGCAAACCATTATGTATCAATACATACTGAGTTGGTTTTGATTTCAAAAAACAAGAAGTGGTATGTATCCATGCATAAGTGCATGTGTCGATGCATAAAGATTTTTTAAAACAATTTTCCTTTCTTTTTACATTATTCTTATATTTTTATATATTTTTATTCATTATTTAATATGGTTGTAATAGTAATTAGGTTTTAATTTCTTTCATCCCCCATTTGTGATTTGTATCCCCATCCCCAAAAAGATGTAATAGCGTAGAACTTTATGTTTCCGCAACCTACCGCTTTCAATATTATTGCTAGTAATTAGTGTTTGTATGGCAAGACTTAAAATCAACAAGTAGACAACCCTAATTCAAGATAAAAATGCATGAAATCAATACACTTTGCACACTTGCACCTCTAGGGTTAACCAACACTTGTTGCCTTAGAATAAAACAGTCATGTCCCTCGAACGTAGGATACTTTAGCAAAGACCCTCGATTACAAGATTGTAGTCCCTAGATGACCCTTCGATGTTGCCTTCGGTAAACGATCTTAGAACCTCACAACTAAGTGCTAAGGTATCCTACAATGTTGCCTTATATGACTATACGAAGACCCACGCCTATCACTTCATATCAAATGATAAGGTTTCTTACGAACTAATAGTAAGATAACACTATATAAAGCAGGAGGAAAAGAACGAAGACTTTTTTGAGTAGGTAGAATGCTCGTAGTTGCCTGATCACAAACTAAAACTATTTCCACACTAAAACTTTCAAAACATCTTTACAAACATCTCTTTGAACTATTTTCAAAACCAACAATTTGTATACATTCTCACTGAAACGAGAATCATTACAAAGTTTTCCAAAACAAAGGCATTTTTTTCAAAATATTTTCAAACTTACACCAAACACAAAACACATTTACAAAGCATTTCAAAAGTGAGCTAGCAACTAATAGCCCGTAGTTAACTATGGATGAGAAGGGTTCTAATACCTTCCCTTTTCATAACCTACCCCCCGAACTCAAGAAAATATCTCAAAAGGTATTTCCTATTCTTTTCACCCTTTTCTTTATTGGATAAAAGAAAAATCAGTGGAGACTCTTTCTATCCGCAACAATTGCGATCAAACACAAAACACCCAAGTCAGTTCTCCCACCATATTATAGAACTGGAGAATTTGCTGGAGAATAACTTAAAAGTGGGGTTACCTTAGAGACTAGATCATATTTAAATGTTTTCATTGTTTGACTTGCTTGCTTTACTCTTAAAAGGGTGTTTAGGTTTTGTGTAGATCCTCTACCCGGATCTGGGAACATTATTAGGTAAGTAGCAATACATTGTGGAGATTGTATGGCGTAGAACGATATGGTTGAAATAATAGCTATGTTAGTGTGACATATTTGTTGGTACCGGTATCCCTTGTGTTGAATCGAGGAGAATACAGGGCCGCTGTATGGAGTCATGAAGCACTAACTAACCGTAGAACCTTTAGTGGAACAACTTGGCCATTAGGAAGTAGTGAGGTAAGAGACTTTAGTGAAAAGTTTAAGATTGGTGGATACTCGATACTACACTCATTGAGATTGGACATTCAGGATATTTTGGCGGCAAGAAAAGATTGATTTTTCTAAAACAATGCCCGATGAAGAAAGATCAATGATATCCGGTTACTTTCTAGGACAGGTTGAACCAACTAAACTTCAAGAGGGTACTTACCTATGAAACCCATGCAAGTCTGAACCTAAGGTCCTTGTGTTCCTTGTTTGTGATTAGTATTCATGACATCATAAACATTCTCACTAACCATTTCAAGGATTTAGGAATTTATCTTTGTTCTATTTTGTAGGACATGGCTTCCACTCGTAGAAATACCATCCGAGTCAACTTCGTAAAAGTATCTTCTCAACTTCAACAATTAACATCAAGGGTGCCTGGAGATTCTCCCTTCACTAAGAAATATGGTCGACTTCTCAACTTGGCTACTTCAGACTTCCAAGAAGAAATGATATGTGTGCTCTTCCAATTCTTTAATCCTATGCATCATTTCTTTACCTTTCCTAACTACCAATTGGTACCTACATTGGAATAATTCTCTCAACTGCTGGGAGTGCCTGTCTTGATCAAATATCATTCACCGGTTTATGGGAAACTCCAAAGCCTGAAGTTATTGCCAAAGCCTTGCATTTGAAGAGATCCGACGTTGTGGCAAATTGGGAAACAAGGAGTGGAGTTAAGGGTTTCCTAGCCAAGTTTCGGTTGGAGAAGGCTCGATTGTTTTGAGGGAATATGGATTTTCAAGCTTTTGAAGTTGTCTTGGCCCTTCTAATCTATGGTTTGGTTCTATTCCCCAATCCGGACCAACTCATAGATGTGAATACTATTAAGGTTTTTCTCTCTCGTAATCCCGTGCCTACGCTACTTGGAGACACCCTACATTGTTTTCACACTCGCACCATGAAGAGGAGAGGGACTCTTTTGTGTTGTACTCCATTGTTGTCTAGGTGGTTTATTTTGCACCTACCTCGATCAAGGTTGAAGAATGAGCAAGGCTGGACATGGTCTCAAAGGAAGATGTTGTTCTCACACTTGGATATTCATTGGTGTTCACGGTCTTTGGAGGATATTACCATCATTGACCATTGTGGGGAGTTCCATAATGTTCCACTCTTGGGTATTATGGGAGGTATTACCTATAACCCTTCTCTTGGATTACGATAGTTTGGATATGCGCGAAGAGATGGTCCCCATGATGCGCTCATCCAAGGTTTGGTATTCGACTACGAGGGCGACGTCCAAGACTATCATCAAAGGTTCATATGAGCTTGGAGAATGGTAAACAAGGTAGATAACAAGACTTTGGAGCATAAGAATTCCATCCTGTTGTACCCCAAAATTTTCCCTCCCATTTTCCACTCAAGATGCTATCCCAGGGTTTCCTCAAACACTCAATTTGGCTCAAAAGTTGATCAAGCAGATTCTCCTCCTAGGCAAACAATCAGCAATTAGGGTTTGGCGCTTCTCAAAGAAAATTGAGCCCTCAAGGTTTCATTTGATTTTTCACAAGTCTTCATATCTCCTCTGAGTTGTTTAATCAAGTTTTCAGACCTCGCAGTACGAGTTTGCTCAACCAATGGTCCAGATAACTGAAAACAACTACAGCAACCCCAAAATCAACCCTTTTGCGAGAACAATTTCAAGTGCTTGTAAACTTCTTCATTATTCGATATTTTTGAGTGGTTTTTCCTGCATACGATTCTCCTTGATGACATCTCCAATTTCTCTTCACAAATCAAGAATTAATTACACATAGAAGATCACCAACATTCAAGTGTGTTAGAAGTCGCATCGTGAAGTTTGACCTAATTTCAAGTAGCCATCGTCAGATTTCTAAGAATTGTAATTTCTTCAAATTACAAGACCTTGAGATGACTATTCCTGTTTATGGTCATAAATGATGTCACTCATGAGTTTATTGTGTTGGAAGATTTTTTGAATCATCATAGTTTTGTTTCTTTTTTCAAACAGAATATTACTAAAAAACGCCTTCAATCATCATTTTCCAAACACTTTCCTTCAGAGTCTAAGAAGAAGAAAGAAAGAGAAAGGAGACTTCCCTGTCAAACAAAGGCCAACAACGAGTACGGGTGAGGAATAAAAAAAAGTGGACAGAGGTAGCAGCATAAAGAATTTCGAAAAGATCGTTCGCAAAAGCTCCGATTCTATAAGTTTTGCTTCCCGACCTCATAAGCTCGTTGCCATTTTGATTTGCTTTAAACTGCTTATTTTGTCACTGTACAAGCATAGAGAAAAAAATTTAATAACTAAATATACAAAAAAGTTAGGAGCAGGCAGTAAGAAAATCACGAAAAAAAGAGTGGTCTAAGGTTTTACCAACAAAGGCGGAAGACATCATTTGCTACTGTCTGATTATTCCCTCACGAGACCAATTTCATACCCCCCTTGTCTCTTACTGTGCCGAATAACTTCAAATCTCCAACTCTTTCCCAACCCATCAACACAAGTTCAGCCTCAGTTTCATCTTACATTAGACCATCTTCCTCGATAACCCGTTCGGCATCTTCAACAAGGGCGTCAACACCATCAAGGACGTCAAACACCTTCCAGAAAACATACAGTTTCGACGAGCTCTACCGCTGAAAATAGTGAGGAAGATGATGGTTTTTTTAGCAGAAAAATCGTTGGTGATGATGTTTCGTTTGAACAGAAAAAATGGGTGTTTGGGGTTAAACCTGTTGAAGATGATACGTGAGAGAGGGAGGAGTGTTTTGTTTTTATCTTTTTCCTTTATTCGTTTTGTTGTTGGAAATAGTAAATAATTTAATCAAATATCTCTTCCCAATAATACAACAGTTGGCGGCGCCTCCCATTTCAACTTAGGGTTACAACAAACCCATTTCCTTTCTTACGCCAAACCGGGTCGGCCCCCTTTGGGCCTGTTGGCCCAATCCGTTACCATTTTCCTCTTTTATTTTAATTGAAATGTAGATATGGCAAATAAGTGGCGTAGTTCCGTTGGCAAGGTGTATCCATGAGAACCCAAAGAATCTGAGTTCGACTCCTCCATTGGGCATTTCTATTTTGATTTTTCTTCTAATCTTATTACTCCAATTTGTTTAGTTTGTATTTAGTTTTAATTCTCAAAATTTAATTAAACTTAAAATATACAATTTTTATAATTAGTTTGGTTTAGACTTTGTGAATAATTTTTATCAACTTCTTTTTTTTCTTTAATAAAATTTTTTTAATGAAAATTATTAATTAATTTACATATAATAAAATTAAAAAAAAAAGTATATAGAATAGGTTTTTTTATATATTCTCACAAATACAAAATACCAAACAAAAAGATGTATACAGTTGATTTAATTTCTTTTAATCAATTACTTTATTTTCTTTTCTTTCCAAACGTTGCAAACAAAGTAACTTAGAATCTTTGTTACGATACTTTGTTAATTGACTATCCTAGACGATTATAATCATTTGATTCAATTCGGTTTGGTTGTATTCATTTCCTATTTTTGACTGTTAATCGCATTGATTCATCCTTATTCATAAATTTGTACCCCCATTCCCGAAAGCTCTGTAATAACAAAGAATTTCAATTCCCGCACTTTACTGTTTTCCTTATACTGTATAATAATTAGGTGTGCATGGAAAGACATAAAATCAATCGCTAGATAACCTAATTTCAACAAAATAACTCGAATCAAATACACTTGTTCACACGCGCACCTCTAGGGTAACCTCGCTCGTTGCCTCGGAAACACAGTCATGTCCCTCGAATATGGGACGTTTTAGCAATGACCCTTCGATAAAAAAAGATCGTAGTCCCTCGATGACCCTCGATGTTGCCTTTGATAAAACGATCTAGTCCCTTGCGAAAAATTGCTAAAGTGTCTCATAATTTGCTTTCGATGACTGTACGATTGACCCACGTCTGTCCCTTCACATCCAACGATGGGGCTTCTTACCAAATCAATGGTAAGATAGCAAAATCTAAAGGAAGAAGAAAAGAACATTTAAGACCTTTCGAGTAGGTAGATTCGCTCCTAGTTACTCGCTTGCTCATGACAAAAACATTTTTACACTGATACTTTCATCTCAAAACATTTTCAAAAGACCAAACATTTTGTATACGTTCTTATAGTGACGAGAACCATTGCAAAATATCTTTTCAAAACACTTTCCGAAACACAATCCACAAACACATCTTTGAACCACTTTTCGAAGCAAAACTTTGTACGCGTTCTTATAGAAACGAGAACCATTACAAAGAGATTTTCCAAAACACTTCCAAAGCCCATACCACAAGCACTCTGTCAAATAAAAGCAAGTGATCTAAACGAGTAACTAAGAGCCCATGGAAAACCATGGATGAAAAGGGTGCTAACACCTTCCCTTTTCATAATCTACCCCCCGAACCCGAGAAATAATCTCGAAAGGTCTTTCCTGTGCTTTTTTACCTTTCCTTTTGGATAAAAGAAAAGTCGGTGGCGACTCTTGCTATCCACATAAATGCGATCAAAACGCAAAACACCAAGACAGTTCTCCCACCGTATCACACATCCCTCTTGAGCCTTACCTCAAGTGGGTATGAACTCGTGCTCAAAGTATCATGATGCCTTACCCAGCCATCCTAACTGTGATTATGGAACCCGTTGCTGAGGGAGACACTCCTTACACTCTTTTTCATCCTGACATGCCTACCGACTTCAAGGAATTGCAAAGAACGTGGATTCAACTCAAAGGGGAACAAGATACCTTTGAAGCACAGTTCTACGCAAGCGAGAAGAAGGTTTTGGAGCTCACGAGGCAACTTCATGAAGAGCGAATTTTGAATGCCTACATTGCATCGAAGAGGATGCACCCATGGAAAGCTTGAGTCCTTTGTTTTTTAGGAGTTTATTTTGTATCATTTGTAAGCCCAAGAGGCATTTGTAATTCATGAACTTATTAATTCAATTAATGTTTGTTGTCTTTGTCAAACAAATTTAAATTCCATAAAATCCTTGAAAGCATTGCAAACGCATAACATGCATCATATCATAAGCAGGTTTTCTGACACAAGTTTGCTCATCTTTCTACTATTTATTTCAGTATAAGATGGATCTCGAGCAAACTGTGAAGGACTTGCAGACTCAAAACTCTCAGTTACAAGAAACTCTGCTCAACTTAGCAAAGGGGCGGCAAGAAATGATGGTTTTTCTTGTTAGGAAGAAGAAGACAAAGAAGTAAGATATAATCAACATGGGGAAGAGGTTTAAAGGGCCAGACAAGTTTAAGTTGAAGAGGATTCCTCCGAAGAGGATGAAAATCAAGATCAAGATGCTACGAGCACCCGTGCTGGGGGTGGAAACAATCAAATCTCTAAAGACGAAGATTTTTTTGATGAGAAATATCCACCGGCCAACGGAAAATATAAGTAACTAGAAGACAAATTGAAAGCTCTGGAAATCCAAGTTGTGCCTGGCTTAGACTTTGGTGACTTGGGTTTGGTTCATGGGGTAGTCATTCGCCACAAATTCAAGATCCCCGCTTTTGCCAAGTACGATGGTGTCTCATGTCCAAAGCTTCACCTAAGATATTAAATCCACAAAATTCAACCGCATACCGTTGATAAGAAACTGTGGGTGCACTTTTTTCAAGAAAGTCTAGTTGGGACGCAGTTGGATTGGTTTTACCTATTGGAAGGGGCCATCATCCATAATTGGGAGGATTTGGCCACTGCGTTTTTCCGCCAATATCAATATAACGTTGATCTTGCGCCAACTAGGTTGCAATTGCAAGGAATGACCATGGGTACCAATGAGGGCTTCAAAGAATATGCTCAAAAATGGAGTGACCTAGCTGGCAGGGTGCAACCACCTTTAACTGATAGAGAGTTGGTAGACATGTTTATGGGAACATTGACTGGACCATTTTTCAATTTTCTGATTGGAAGTTCATTATCCGGATTCACTGAATTGATCTTGACTGGTGAGAAGGTTGAAAGCAGGATTAAAAGCGGGAAAATACCAAGGGCTTCCACCTCTGATGTTGTGAAAAAACCATTTGCTGGCAAAAAAAGAGACTAATGATGTATATGGATCAAGAAGTCGTACTAAGAATTACTGCCATCATTCAGTAGGGGTAGTATTAATTTCCAACCCTACACCTACTCAACAACAACAAGGGAATACGCAAAGGACGAAGTTTTAAGAAAGGCAGTATACTAAGATCAATATGTCACTGTCTCAAGCATTGCAGCACTTACTAAAAGCGGAGCTGGTTACATTAAGGGATCCTCCCTAAACTCCTGATACCTCCTCTCCTAAATATAACCCCAATGCCAAATGCGCTTACCACTCAAACAGTCGCAGACATGATACCAATGATTGTTGGTCTCTAAAGAACAAAATCCAAGACCTAGTTGATAATAAAACAATTGAATTCGACCCTTTGCCAACTCCAAATGTGCTCACCGCACCCATGCCAAGTCATGGTAAGGGTGTCAATGCTATTGAAGATGCCTCTTTTGTTGCCTCCATCAATGACTTAACCACTCCTTTGAAGACTATTAAAGAGAATTTGTTGAAAGTCGGAGTATTCTCTGGCTTCCTTGAAGACTATTGCTGCTGTGTTGTGCAAATTAATGGATGTAAATGGCTGAAGAAAGGTGTCCAACACCTGATGGTTAGCCATGAGATTCTATTTGAAAAACCCCATTTGTGAAAAGCTTGACCCAAAGTGTATCTCAAGAAGTTGAAGACATATCCATAATTACTATCTCAAACAAACCTATTAGGATCACCTCAAAAGGTCCTATTAGGATTCCCATCAGACCAAGAATAGCTCCACTAATTATCACCACACCAGGGCCAGTCCCCTACTCTTCTGATAAGGATGTACCCTGGAATTATGGGGCAGAAGTATATTACCATGGTATCAAACAAGATTCATGGATTGGTGAAGATAAAACTGCTGACATTACAAACATTGTTGGATCAAGTAAAGTTACTAGGACGGGGAGGATTTTCTCACCAGAGATTTCACCTCCTATAATCACAACTACACTCGTTCACATTACTATTGTTAAACCTGTTGCTGACACTAGAGGAAAGGCAAAAATGACTGAGCTTGCCCTGATGGAGGCTCCCACAAAAGATATTACCATTGAGGACCCATCTACCCAAGAGATGGAGGAGATTCTAAAAATTATCAGAAAAAATGATTATAAGATAGTAGAACAGTTGGGTAAACACCCTCGAAGATTTCCATGCTATCTTTGTTGCTATGTTCCGAGGCACATGCTTAAGCCTTGATAAAATTCTTGAAAAATCCACATTCCCCACAAGAAACTACTGTCGACCAATTTGAAAATTATGTAGCCAGTTTGATTTCCGACAACAGTTTAGGGTTCTCTGCTACAGATTTGACTCCGATGGGGAATAATCACAACAAAGCTCTCCACATCTCCATATAATGCAAGGGAACTACCCTAGCACATGTATTAGTGGATACTGGATCTTCTCTCAACTTCTTACCTAAAGGAGCATTGGATAGGCTAGATTGTGATGAACTGGCTTTAAAACCTAGCGGCATTGTAGTAAGGGATTTCGATGGTTCTAAAAGGATGGTCCATGGAGATGTTGATCTTCCTATCAAAGTTGGGTCTCAAGTCTTCAACTCAACATTCTATGTGATGGATATATGTCCTGTTTATTCTTGCCTGCTTGGATGCCCATGGATACATGGGGTAGATGCAGTGACTTCCATAGTATATCAAAAGTTGAAATATCCGGTCAAAGAGAAAATTGTAACCGTCTGTGCTAAAGAAAATTTTATGATTAGTCATCTAAATTCATTCAAATATGTTAAAATGGATGGAGAGTTCATTGAAACTCCTTGTCAAGCCTATGAGGTGGTTTGTCCCATGGTTGTTGTTGCCAAGGCCACTCCTGACACTCCCAAAGATGCTAAAGATACAATGAGGATGGCCTCTCTCAAAGATGCCAGTGTTGTTGTTGAAGAAGGAGGTTGCACCATTTGGGGACAACTTCCTGATTTCCCTTTCAAGTCAGACAAATTTGGATTGGGCTTCACTTCCAAAGCTCAAAAAGAGGTTCGACGTAATCTTCCAGGGAAGCCACCTATCCGCATTACTAACCATGAGGTTGATACTCTTGAAGACTCTGATCCTGATTGTGAGTTTGACGACTAGATCTACTCGACTGCCGGTGGAGGACTCAACAACTGGAAGACCGAGGACTTCATTCCAATCTCCTACAGCCAGGATTAATTTCCATTTACTGTTTTAGTACATTGAGAAATTTGTCTGTAATTTCCATTAAAACAATGACTTTAAGCCATGTGCCTTTCCCGGGGCACAATGACCCATGTGTTAAGGGTTTGTCATTTTCATATGCCATATGCTCATTTTAGTGAAAAAACATTAGACTATTTTGCATTCAAATTTTGCGCTCTTTGCCTTTATTTACTTTATTGCATTTTCAAATAAAAGCCATGTGACCTTACATGCACACACACACACACACACATTTGCAGATCCACGTCCACTCCAGATCTCATTGACAACGACTCTGCTATTGCCATCTATGACTTTTGAAATCCAATTTATCAAGCCGAAGACGAAGATGATGAAGATTGTGAAATACCTGGGGAACTCACCAGACTTCTAATGCAAGAGGAAAAGGCCATTCAACCACACGAGGAACCAAATGAAGTGATAAACCTGAGTACTGAGGCAGACAAAAAAGAAGTCAAGATCGGCGCTAACTTGGAAGACTGTGTCAAGAGAATATTGGTCTAGATGTTGCATGACTATGAAGAGGTGTTCGCTTGGTCATATGAAGATATGTCGCGGTTTGATACTGATATCGTAGTTATCTTCTGTCAATAAAGGAAGATTGTCCTCCACTCAAACAAAAGGTTCGTCGCATGCGGTCAAACATGTTTGAGAAAATAAAAGCTGAGGTAATGAAACAATTCGATGCAGATTTCCTGGAAGTGGCGTCATACCCTTAATGGGTGGAAAATGTTGTTCCAGTACCGAAGAAAGACGGTAAAGTTCGTATGTGTGTAGACTATAGGGATTTGAATAGTGAAATCCCCAAAGATGATTTCCCACTACCTCATATCGATGTCTTGGTTGACAACACGGCTCAACACAAATTTTTCTCCTTCATGGATGGTTTCTCTGGTTACAACTAGATCAAAATGGCAGCCGAAGACATGGAGAAAACCACATTTGTCACACAGTGGGGCACTTTCTGTTACAAGGTCATGCCTTTCGGTTTAAAAAATGCAAGGGCAACCTATCAACGGGCTATGGTAGCTCTATTTCATTACATGATCCATCATGAGATAGAAGTGTACATTGATGACATGATTGCAAGGTCGCAAACTGAGGAAGAACACCTTGATCATTTATACAAGTTATTTGAAAGGTTGAAGAAATACAAGCTGAGGCTGAATCCCAACAAATGCACCTTCGGGTGAGGTCTGGAAAAATTCTAGGATTTGTCGTCAATGGCAAAGGTATTGAGGTTGATCCAACAAAAGTTAAATCCATACAAGAAATTCCAGCACCCTATACTGAGAAGGACGTCAAGGGTTTCTTAGGACAACTCAACTATATTGCTCGATTCATATCTCACTTAACCTTGCTACTTGTGAGCCAATTTTCAAACTGTTGAAGAAAGATCAAATAGTCAGATGGAACAACAACTGCCAAGCAGCCTTTGACAAGATTAAAGAATACTTACAAGAACCTCCCATCCTGATGCCTCCAGTTGAAGGAAAACCTCTGATTATGTACTTGACTGTATTAGAGAATTCAATGGGGTGTGTGTTGGGCTAACATGACGAGTATGGCCGAAAAGAGCATGCAATATACTACCTTAGCAAAAAGTTTATCGACTGTAAAACCAGATATTCACTACCCGAGAAAACTTGCTGTGCTTTAGCATGGGTTGCTCGCCGACTAAGACAGTATATGTTGAGTCATACTACCTTATTGATTTCTAAGATGGATCCCATCAAGTATATCTTTGAGAAACCACCTCTTTTCGGAAGAATAGCTAGATGGTAAATGATTTTGACTGAATATGATATCCAGTACACTACACAAAAAGCAATCAAGGGAAGTATGTTGGCTGACCATTTGGCACATCAAGCTGTAGACGACTACCAGTCCATGAACTTTGAGTTCCCGGATGAGAACATCATGTTGTTAACAGATTGTGAAGAACTTGGCCGTATAAAGGACCTAAACAAGGATCCCAATGGACCATGGTTTTTGATGGAGCTTCCAATTCTCTTGGCAACCAAAATGGTGTTGTGATCATTTCCCTCGAAGGTTGTCATACGCCTTTCACTGCCAGACTGTGCTTCGACTGTACAAACAACATGAATGAGTATAAAGCATGTATCTTGGGTCTAAATGCTGCTATCGACCTAAGGATCGAGTTCTTAGGCGTATATGGGGACAACTTTAGTAATCAGTTATGTTAAAGGAGAGTGGGATACCAACCATCCAAATTTGATCCCTTACAAAGAGCTTGTGCTAACCCTGATCCCATACTTTGAAGAAGTTGCCTTTGAACACTTCCGAAGAGAAGAAAATCAGTTGGCAGATGCCTTAGGAACAATGTTATCCATGTTCAAGGTCAATTGGGACAACGAGGCTCCTAGAATTACTATCGAAATATTTGATGAACCTACGCATTGTTATGAGATTGACACTAATGAAGAGAAGCCTTGGTATCATGAAGTGAGGAGGTACGTCGAAGCACAAGAGTATCCTGAAGGAGCCTCAATCAACAACAAGAAATTCCCGCGGAGGTTCTCAGCCAAATTCTTCCTAAGCAATGGGATCCTATACAAGCGCAACTATGATTCTACCTTACTCACTTGTGTAGACAAGAAAGAAGCAGAAAAGATCATGGAAGACATGCACGAAGGTATCTTTGGAACTCACTATAGCAGGCACACTATGGCTAAGAAGATTTTGGGGGCTGGTTACTATTGGTCGACTATGGAAACTGATTGTCACCATCACTCGAGGACTTTCCATAAGTGTCAAATCTATGCCGACAAGGTTCATGTGACTCCAATTCCTTTGAATGTCATGACTGCTCCGTGGCCATTTGCAATGTGGGGCATTGACATGATTGGAGAGATCAAGCCCACTGCCTCTAATGGACATCGTTTCATCCCCGTCTCTATCGACTATTTCACCAAGTAGGTCGAAGCCGCTTCATTTTCCTTAGTCACTAAGAATGTGGTAGCTTCGTTTATCAAGTATAACCTCATCTGCCGGTATGGCATCCCTGAAAGTATCATCACCGACAACAGAACCAACCTCAACAATACTATGATCACCAAACTCTGTACGCAGTTCAAAACCAAGCATCACAATTCTTCTCCATACGGTCCTAAGATGAATGGCACAGTGGAAGCCGCCAAAAAAAACATAAAGAAGATTGTGCAAAAGATGGTGGTGACCTATAAATACTGGCATGAGATGCTACAATTTTCTCTTCATGGCTACCTTACTTCGGCTCGAACATCAACTGGGGCGACCCCTTTCTCTTTAGTCTATGGAATGGAAGTCGTCCCTCCTGTTGAAGTTCAGATACCTTCTCTGAGAATTATGAAAGAAGCAGGCATAGGAAAAGATGAATGGATTCAGACAAGATTGGATCAGTTGAATTTGATTGATGAGAAGAGACTGGTTGCTGTCTGTCATGGTCAAATGTATCAAAAGCGTATGATGAAGGCATTCAACAAAAAGATCAGACCTCGAGTATACCAGGATGACGACTTGGTAATAAAGCGCATCATTTTACCACAAGGTGATCCCATGGGAAAATGGACTCCCAATTGTGATCGGTGGAAATAGAACTGACTATTTTTTTAGCTGGTTCGCGAAATGTCGCGGTAAGCAAGAGTCGCCACCGTCTTTTATGTTCTCCAACATGGAAAGGACAAAAGCACAGCAAAATTCCTTCTTTGAGAATGTTTCTCGGTTCGGGAGGTAGATTTATAGAAAGGGAAGGTGTTAGCACCCTTTCCATCCATGGTTATCCATGGGCTCTTAGGTACTTGCTCTTATGTTTTCAAAATTTTTTTGCTTTTCAAGTGTGTGTGGGTTTTAGAAAAGTTTCGTTTGAAAAATTTCTAAGTAACTCTTGTATCTGTCCTCAAGAGTGTGTGAAAAATTTGTTTGAAAACTTTTAGAAAGTGCGGGTGTGAAAAGTTGTTTTTGTTTGTTTGAAAAGAGCAAGTACTTAAGAGAATCTACCTACTCTAAGGAATTAACCTGTGTAAGAGTCCTTTAGATAGTGCTATCCCACCATTGAGAGGTAGGTAGCACCATCGTTGGAGGTGTTCGGGTCAATTCGATTATTAGGGACAGTGTGGTCACCGAAGCAATGGTAGGACACCTTAGAAGTAACCCTAATGTCCTAGATCCTTTTATCCGAGGCAACCGTTTCGAGGCAACTGGATCTTTAGACAAAGGGCGACCTCTAAGACACCCTATACTTGATGACCACGTTCGAGGCAACGAGTGAAGCGTACCCTAGGAGTGGTATGTGCTTTGTGTGTTGTTTTTCAATTAATTTTTGTCTTGTACATGTTATTTTGTGAGCTACGGATTGGTTTTATTTACATACATTCTTTCATGCATTTAACAGTTAGGGGTGCAGAATGTAAATTGCGGAAATATAAATTCTACGCTATTACAAGGCGCGGGTCTATACATCGCCAAAAATACAAAGACCCGTTTTGGTAAATAAGTACGGAAAATTAAATAAAGCGGTAAACCTAATTACTATTACATTCTTGGAAGCAATTACATAATAATCAAAATAAAGTAAATGCGAGCGAATAAAAATTAATCGGGAACGTTCTAAGGGTTTTGACCCTCTTAAGAAAAGAAATTAAATTTTTTTGTCTTTTTTGAATTAAATGAAATTAATAACTAATAATTAAACTAATTAATTAATTTATTAAAATAAAAATGTTTTTGTGTTTTTTTAATGAAAATAAAATAGAGGAATTAAAAATTCAAAGTTAATTAAAAACCTAATTCTAAACTTATTTTAATTATATAAAAAAAAGAGTTAAAGTTGCCTAATTAAACTATTTTATTTGTTAATATTTATTTTACAAAAATAAAAATGAAATTAATAATGTTAGTTCTTTTTTTGATTTTTTATGAAAATATGTTAATTATGTTAATTGTTAATAATAAAAAATAAAATAAGGCAAATAAATAAAAATGAAAATGAAAAAAGTAAAAAGAAAGAAGAGTAAACCCAATGGGGGGGGGGGGGGGGGGGGGGTTGGGCCAAATAGGAGGGTGTGCTGAATTCTGGCCCATTAAGAAGCCACGTTTGACTCTCCTTGATTGTCCAGAGCGCGTTTGACTTGGAACATGGTATTCCTCCCTCTCCTGGCCTTTGGATGACTGTCTGAGGACACATGGCATGTTGGATGTGTGAGTCTATGGTGGATTATTTGATGAGACGCTGCACTGGAATATGTTAAGAAAAACATGAAGAAATATATGGGGGTCCTGGGAATCGAACCCAGGTCCCAGAGATCACCAAGTGCATTGCCAACCACTACACCAATCCTGCACGTTTGTTAGTAAAATAGAAAAGAAACATAATATATAAAAAATGCGCTATATGCTGAAAAAAGGAAAAAGCGCGCGCCCAATTTGAATTGACCAATGCCTTGTTGCCACGCCCTTCGTCTTCAACCTTTTTCCTGTAAAACATAAAACCCATAGCGGGGGTTTTAAACCCCCACAAAACAAGACTGTGAAAAATAGCGACTAGGCGCTCATGCAATATAAATTGGGCACGATAGTGTCACTGGTTTCGTCTTGTTGCAACGAATCCAGTCATATGCATCACTAGTCCTAATTGTTCTGGGTTTAGAAAGCCCCAAATTTGAAACTGAAGAACCCTAGAACTTGTCCATGGTGATTTTGGATTCAGTGCGCGTTAGTTCAATTAAACTGTTTCATTAGCTTCAGAAGGTTCCTAACAACACAATACAATCAAAAAAATGGATTAAAAGCGCATGAAATATGATATGCAGATTTGGAAATATATGCAAACCGTGTGACTTATTGTCTTTGATTCTTTGCGTATTTGGACTGGTTCTTGATGGCAATGGCTTCCCGGAGACTCAGGCAATACGTTTGAATCAAAAAGAAGCTTTGAATTGCGCTGTAAATAAGAAATCAGTTTCACACTTTTCTCTAATTTTTTTGCAATTTGGTTATGTGGTTTCTGAGTTTTCTAGGTGTCTCCAGCTTGTGTATACTGTATGAGAGGCTTCATATATGTTTATGAACGAAAATCAAACACATTTAGGGGTCTTTAACCCTTGCAATCAAGTCTTGAGATTTCCATAAACACCATTTAAAGAACTTGCCATTTTTGTTCCATTTTTGAATTCCATGCTTGAAATAGGGTGTACACGAAATTGGTATGTGTTTCATGATGCATCAAGGCTATTCAAACCAAAAGATATCCCTTTATTAAATTTTTTGATTTTTATTTGAATTTTAAAGATTTAAAATGAATTAAATCAAATAAAATTAAATAAAAATAGAAAAATAATTTTTAATCTTGAAATAAATCATGGGACACGTGGGTGGCATGGCAAGGATGAATCAAGTGAAAAAAGTGGGCCCTTTTTGTCAAAAAATGAAGTTTCAAGGATAGTTGACTTTGGCCATTTCACAAAAATTTCCCAACTTCTCCAATGCATATCTTGCTCAATTTTGATCATATGAACATGTTCTTGGACATTTTGGAAAGGCCTTGAAGTCCTCTAACCAATGCCTTTGGTCCCATGTCATTTTGATTTACCAATCTCAAGTTATGGTCTTTGAACTAAAGTGCCTTTTTGTTGACTTTTGAAAATGACCTATAATGTTGAAATTGATAACTTTTTGTGAGAGCATTTCTTGGATTTGGAATGTGAAGATGAGTTATAGGAAATGTATTCCCCTTCAAGATGAGCATTGGATGGGATTTTTCTGATGAACCATGAAAAAGTTATGCCTTGGTCAAGTTACAGTTGACTTTTCAACTGTCCAAAAATAGAAACTTTTGCATCTTGATGATGTTTTAGCCATTCTTGTGGAATCATGGTCAAGACTTGACCAAATGATGATTGTGGCCTCAAAATAAGATGTTGACCAAAAATTTTGACTTTTGACTGCCAAATGACCATTTTGCCCCTACAGTTGACTGTGAAGCAATTAGAGTTTTTGACTGTGCAACTTGACCTTGTGAGCCTTGAAACTTGACATGTAGGTGCTTGACAATGTATATGAGCATATGGGACTTGATTGAGCCCTTGAAAACCTCAACTTCCTTGCAAGAACCAAAACCCTAATTTGTCTGGCTTTAGGAGAGTGGTTGACTGTGTAGCCTTTGAGTAGACTTTGAACCATTTGAGGTGATGCTTGTCAAAACTTTGAAGAATATGGGAGGGCAAATTTTGGGGTACAACAGTTGCCCCTGTTCAATCTTCTTAGACCTGAGGATGTAGATTGGCTTGTGTGCCTTTCATGATCCGAGGGTGGAAGATGATTGAACACTAGAGTGTCCAGAAATTTGCACTCACATAGTAGAGTATTAGCAGTGTGATGTCAGGAATGGGCTTACAGATGCCATTTGGAGAGATGGTGGATAGGAGGATGGGCTTATAGATGCCATCTGGAGATGCGAAAGAATCTTGTCGGGAATAGGCTTATAGATGCCATTTGGAAGTGATGGATAGGAGGATGGGCTTATAGATGCCATCTGGAGATGTGACGGAGCCTTGTCGGGAATGGGCTTATAGATGCCATTTGGAACTGTGATGGATAACTGTGGAGATGGGCTTATAGATGCCATCGGGAGGTGTCGATCGCGTAAGAGATTCCTTAGCGAGAACTTGCGTACCTGAGAAAGAAAGATAATTACCTGGCCTGTTACAGAGGTTGATCTTCACTCAGTCGCTCACAGGCATGCCCTAGCTAGATACAGGTATCAAATCTGGAACTTCAAAAGGTTGATGGGTTGTCTCTACTGACAGGTTATCTCATAAAAATCTTTAGGATTTAACTGAACCAGAGGAGGTTTTGTCTTTCTTGACGAGTTGTCTCTTTGGACGGGTTGTCTTCATGGACGAGTTGTCTTCAATGACGAGTTGTCTTCAATGACGAGTTGTCTTTAATGACGAGTTGTCTTCAATGATGAGTTGTCTTCAATGACGGGTAGTCTTCAATGACGGGTGTCTATACTGACGGGTTGTCTTCAATGACGATTTGTCTTCAATGACGAGATGTCTTCAATGACGAGTTGTCTTCAATGACGAGTTGTCTTCAATGACGGGTTGTCTTAAATGACGAGTTGTCTTCAATGACGAGTTGTCTTCAATGACGAGATGTCTTCAATGACGAGTCGTCTTCAATGACGAGTTGTCTTCAATGACGAGTTGTCTTAAATGACAAGTTGTCTTCAATGACGGGTTGTCTTCAATGACGGGTAGTCTTCAATGACGAGTTGTCTTCAATGACGAGATGTCTTCAATGACGAGTCGTCTTCAATGACGAGTTGTCTTCAATGACGAGTTGTCTTCAATGACGAGTCGTCTTAAATGACGAGCTGTCTTCAATGACGAGATGTCTTCAGTGACGGGTGTCTATACTGACGAGTTGTCTTAAATGACGAGTTGTCTTCAATGACGGGTTGTCTTCAATGACGGGTAGTCTTCAATGATGAGTTGTATTTAATGACGAGTTGTCTTCAATGACGGGTTGTCTTCAATGACGAGTTGTCGAGTTGTCTTCAATGACGGGTTGTCTTCAATGACGAGTTGTCTTCAATGACGGGTTGTCTTCAATGACGAGTTGTCTTCAATGACGTGTTGTCTTCAATGACGAGTTGTCTTCATTGACGGGAGTCTATATTGACGGGTGTCTATATTGACGGGTGTCTACAACGACGGGCTGTCTTCAATGACTTTAGGAATTAATTTTAATTGGACTTGTCTTCTTTGACTGGATGAGCATCAGAAAAACCTTTGGGATTTTAACTGGACTTGTCTTTTTTGACTGAATCTGTCTTCTTTGACTAAATCTGTCTTCTTTGACTGGATTGGTCTCTTTCGACTGTATCTGTCTTCTTTGACATAGCTGATCATTTAACTGTATCCTTCCTGTAAGGTAAGGTCAGTCACATGCAATACATGACATGGATCAAGCGGTGATGTTATCAACATAAAATGAGATTGTATGATGTGTATATGCATGTATCATGACGATGCGATGTTTATGAATGTATTCTCGTCTAGGAAAATAAATCCTTGACGGATGCCGGGAGCTTATTGAATCCTAGGCTTGGTGTTTGAAGAGTAGAGTTCTTCGTTTCCGCTGGGGATGATGGTTACAAGAATAAACCGGTAGGAGAAGATGACTATGTTGGGGAATAAACTTGTTGAAGAGATTACTCTGCGGGGAATTACTCTGTGGGAAGAGATACTTCGCTGAGATTTGATGATAACTCCGCTGGGGATTCCGTTGATAAGCTCTATTGAGAGATTTGATGATGTCCGCTGGGGGTAGGAAGAACTTCGCCGAGGACGATCTTTCTGTGGTAATTAGCTGAGGATAACCCAGTTATAAGCCCTGATGGGGAATAACTTTGAAAAAAGCCGGGGAGATGCGTTTGTACTCCGCAGGGGATAAGCTTCCAGGATCTACTAGGGATAAGCTTCCTACTGGGGGGATTGATTCAACTCTCTTGGGGAGACTTTTGAGACTGTACTGGGGAAGTGGCCCCACTGGATGTTTGGTGTTCCGCCGGGGAAGAATCTTAGATCAAGACTGCGGGGGATGCTTGCTTAGGAACATCTGCATACTGCTGGAGAATATTGAGATTTTCTGGGGATACCCAACTTCCTTAAGGCTGACAGTAGATTAAATCTGCTTGGGCATAGTGTTGTTGACTTGCTAGAGATACTGTGACTTTTCAGGGCTGATGAGAGACCAACTCTGCTTGGGGAGAGTATTGCTGAAATCTGGTCTTACTCTGCAGGGAGTGGAGGTAACTTGGTCATGTTCTTCAGCTGAACTTGCCTTGGTACCTCGGTGGACAGAGCAACCAGATCGCTTAGACAATTCTTATTGCCCCAGTTTCTGCGGGAGAAGATACCCGTGGAGGTGTTTGATGACTACCGACTGACAAATCTTCTTCTTGTAGGCAAGTGACGAGATGACGAGACATAGCCATATGTTTTTTATCCCTAACTTTTGCCTGGACCGCCCTCTTGGGTTTTCAGTCCATCGGGATACCCATTTTTGCCCAAGCCGCCTTTTCAGGTTTTCGACTTGCCGGGTGTACAAATTTTTTTTCATTTCATCCCTTACTTTTGCCCGAACCCTTTTGGTTCGCCGGGAAGCCCTTATTTTTGCCTAGGTGTGTCAACCTAGCGGGTCTTTGATTGCGCGTAGTATTTTTTCGACTATGTCCACGCTCTTAGGATGCAGGGAGGTGCCCCTGTCAGTAGCATTGTGTTGCCATACCACCAGAAGATGTTCGTTTGATCGTCCAATGCCCCAAGTGATCCAGGTAGAGATTTGCCCCATGTTGATTGGCCTTTTGAGAGATTCTCCGAATCTTGACTTAACTGCCCCAGATGATGGACGATGATCATGCCATGCCCCTTGATTGGAAGTGCTTTTGTTCGTTAGATATTCTTCGCGCGAATTTCTCTGTTGTTCGAACAAAAGGTCATATGAAATCAATGTTATATTAAAAATGCAAAACTTATGTCTGTCTTGAAGTTTTTGAAAATGTGTTTTTTCAGTAAAACCAGTGAATTTTGTAAAACGTGATGTCAACTCAGTATTTTATAGAAAACCTTAAGGAGTCAGGATACCTTTCGTAACAGTATGCTTTCGAACCAACCCATGCTTCAGCTAGGACTTTTAAGGATTGTAACGTGGCCTGGTTCACGGTTTAAGAAACAAAGGATAAAGGCTCGAATTATTTGTACCCACCCGCTCTTCGTGATGTTCTTCAAAGCTAAACTCAGCTGATCGTGCGTTAGACCTTGTTTGAGTCTTTGCTCTGATATTCCAGTGATGGTTCGGATTTTGACAATTTATTTTGAATAGGCAGTCATTTTTTGTTGAGGGTTTATAGGACCTCTTTCTTTTTGATTTTGTTATCCTTGTTTTTTTGCCTGAACTGTTTCCTTTGTGATTACAGTCAGCGGGATGCCCCAGTTTTGTATGTCTCCTTCATAGGTTTTGACTTAATGGGGTTTTATTTTGAGTGATAATGACTGCCTGTCTTTATGATTATTCAGAACCATCACTGTCTTTTGTTTTGTAAGGACTCCTTTGGTGCCATTCGTTGTGCACTTGGATCAACTGAGAGAACTACCCTGCCCCAGTTTATGATTAAGGGTTTTAATTTTCGAAAAGAAAAATTCCTACTTCTTTGTCTCAAAGGGGTTGACGAGGGATTATCTTCCTTATAACTCCACTATTTAGGATTTGAAACAATGTCTGTACCTCATCAGCGGGGTCTGTTCAAAAGCATACTGTAAATTGTGGTATCGTTTTCGCCATCCTCCCTCAAGAGGCTTAGAATTATTAATCGAGCGTTTGAACATCAAGAAAAAATAACAGCAATTACTTCAAAACAGACATGTGTAATGCATTAATGAAATAACAACGTTTGATATGAATAAAATGTTTAAACAATCAAAGAAAAATACAACTTGAACATTCGAATGAACAAAAGTTTCTTAGTTTGAACTAGTCATCTCAGATGGAAGATTCTCAGCAGAAGATGTTCATTTTACCACCCGGCATGAACTCTAGCACCCTTCCGTCGATCAAGTCTTGAATTTTGTTCCTCAGGCTCCAACAGTCGTCAGTGTCATGTCCAGGGCTGTCAGAATGGTAGGCACACCTTTCATCAGGATTGTACTTCAGAGAGGTTATGTTGAGATTCTTAGGAGGATCCTTTAAAGCAATCAGCTTGACCTCCAACAAGCGTCTCAGTATCAGTGATGGTGGTATACCAGTCTCCGAGAAATGTATTCCAGCTGTATTTCGCTTACACCGATTACCCCGTTGACGCTGGTGAGGTTGATGCTGGGCTTGTGACCCTGAAGCAAACTGAGGAGCTTTTCCCTTGTCTTATTGCCCCACAGGTGGTTGAATGATGGCTTGCTCTTCAACCTTAGATGTTTGCCCCAGTTGGTTATCCCGAAGCAGTTGGTTGACGAGAAACCTGAGCTCTTCTTGTCTTTGAGCTAAGTCTTGAATGAGAGCCATCTGCCCCATCATCTGGGTTCTCATCGTATCTACCTCAGCTTGCAGATGTTTCAGCCGTTCGTCCTTGTCGTCTTCGGGACTCTTCCTGACCAAATTCCCCATGAGGAGTGTTCTCGGCTCTTCCTGCCCCTTGGATAGATTTAGGAGGATCTCCCCGAACCGAGTCTCTTGAGCATGAAGATCCTGGTTGTTTTGTTTGGAAGCCATTGCTGAAATAAACAGCGAAGATGGTAAGTGACCTGTCAAAGGAGTACCTGTAATGTCGTGATATGTATGTATGCATGCATGCAATATTTTCAAGGATCTCGCGGGGTAAACAAGAAAATTGTTAGAATTTGAATTTTGTAGCTTGATGGAAGGGACTTCATGTTGATGAGAGTCCTTCTTCAAGAGTCAAGGCTCACCATATCGAGTGGGTCATAGCCCCTGAATCAAGTCATTAACCTTGGCTAGAGGAAAATAAATCCCCTTTACCCCTTGCTGGACATTTGATTCATCATGACCTGCATCACAAAACCCTTGAGGTCCTTGAAATGGATTAGTCCTTATGTAGGATGCATGCAATGGTATGATGGTATGATGTTATGCTATGCGTGGAGTAATGTAGGTAAACCCTGTTATGAGTCCAGATTAAGGACTGTAAACAAAACCTGCAAGAAACTCAAGTGTCAGATAACAAGTATGCAAGTAGTCAAGTTTGAAGGCACACAAGTCACACAAAGAGCCCTTAGAGTTTAGGCCAGCATGAAGTTTGGGATACTACCCTCTTGAAGTTGGTGGGCTCAAAACCTGTCCTATCAAAAGTAACCGGGTTCTAAGGAGCTCAATATCATAGGGTTGTTTTCTATGTTCATTGTTTTGATTTAGCCACTGAACTGACGATCAAAATATTCCAAGAAAACAACCCTCAATGAGTGTAGTATCGAGTATCAACCAACTTCGGACTGCACCAAAGTCAGTCATCTCACTACCCCTAAAGAGGCCAGGATGGTCAAGTAAGGTTCCTAAGGTCAGTTGATGCTTCACGACACCACGCGGCGGCCCCGTACTCTCCTTGACTTGACTCAAGGGTTACCGGTACTCACCAAAGTGCCACATCAACGTAGCAAACTGCTTCAACCGTGTCCGTATAGCCCGCACAGTTCCCTCACAGTTTGTTGCTACTTTTTAAGAGGTATCCCCCAGATCCGGGTTAGGATCTCTGAAACTCCCAAGACAGGCCCACAATATTAAAGCAAGCAGATCAAGCAATTGAAAACATGATGATGAACTATTCCTAAGGTACACCTCACTTTTAATGTCCCCAGCAGAGTCACCAGTTCTGTGATCGGTGGAAATAGAACTGACTGTTTTTGTAAGCTGGTTCACGAAATGTCGCAGTAAGCAAGAGTCGCCACCGTCTTTTATGTTCTCCAACATGGAAAGGACAAAAGCACAGCAAAATTCCTTCTTTGAGAATGTTTCTCGGTTCGGGAGGTAGATTTATAGAAAGGGAAGGTGTTAGCACCCTTTTTATCCATGGTTATCTATGGGCTCTTAGGTACTTGCTCTTATGTTTTCAAAATTTGTTTGCTTTTCAAGTTTGTGTGGGTTTTGGAAAAGTTTCGTTTGAAAAATTTCTAAGTAACTCTAGTATCTGTCCTCAAGAGTGTGTGAAAAATTTGTTTGAAAACTTTTAGAAAGTGCGGGTGCGAAAAGTTGTTTTTGTTTGTTTGAAAAGAGCAAGTACTTAAGAGAATCTACCTACTCTAAGGAATTAAGCTATGTAAGAGTCCTTTAGATAGTGCTATCCCACCATTGAGAGGTAGGTAGCACCATCGTTGGAGGTGTTTGGGTCAATTCGATTATTAGGGACAGTGTGGTCACCGAAGCAATGGTAGGACACCTTAGAAGTAACCCTAATGTCCTAGATCCTTTTATCCGAGGCAACCGTTTCGAGGCAACTGGATCTTTAGACAAAGGGCGACCTCTAAGACACCCTATACTTGATGACCACGTTCGAGGCAACGAGTGAAGCGTACCCTAGGAGTGGCATGTGCTTTGTATGTTGTTTTTCAGTTAATTTTTGTCTTGTACATGTTATTTTGTGAGCTACGGATTGGTTTTATTTACATACATTCTTTCATGCATTTAACAGTTAGGGGTGCGGAAAGTAAATTGCGGAAATATAAATTCTACGCTATTACAAGGCGCGGGTCTATACATCGCCAAAAATACAAAGACCCGTTTTGGTAAATAAGTACGGAAAATTAAATAAAGCGGTAAACCTAATTACTATTACATTCTTGGAAGCAATTACATAATAATCAAAATAAAGTAAATGCGAGCGAATAAAAATTAATCGGGAACGTTCTAAGGGTTTTGACCCTCTTAAGAAAAGAAAATCATTTTTTTTGTCTTTTTTGAATTAAATGAAATTAATAACTAATAATTAAACTAATTAATTAATTTATTAAAAGAAAAATGTTTTTGTGTTTTTTTATGTTTTTTAATGAAAATAAAATAGAGGAATTAAAAATTCAAAGTTAATTAAAAACCTAATTCTAAACTTATTTTAATTATATAAAAAAAAGAGTTAAAGTTTCCTAATTAAACTATTTTATTTGTTAATATTTATTTTACAAAAATAAAAATGAAACTAATAATGTTAGTTCTTTTTTTGATTTTTTATGAAAATATGTTAATTATGTTAATTGTTAATAATAAAAAATAAAATAAGGAAAATAAATAAAAATGAAAATGAAATAAGTAAAAAGAAAGAAGAGTAAACCCAAGGGGGGGGGGGGGGGGGGGGGTTGGGCTAAATAGGAGGGTGTGCTAAATTCTGGCCCATTAAGAAGCCACGTTTGACTCTCCTTGATTGTCCAGAGCGCGTTTGACTTGGAACATGGTATTCCTCCCTCTCCTGGCCTTTGGATGACTGTCTGAGGACACATGGCATGTTGGATGTGTGAGTCTATGGTGGATTATTTGATGAGACGCTGCACTGGAATATGTTAAGAAAAACATGAAGAAATATATGGGGGACCTGGGAATCGAACCCAGGTCCCAGAGATCACCAAGTGCATTGCCAACCACTAAACCAATCCTGCGCGTTTGTTAGTAAAATAGAAAAGAAACATAATATATAAAAAATGCGCTATATGCTGAAAAAAGGAAAAAGAGCGCGCCCAATTTGAATTGACCAATGCCTTGTTGCCACGCCCTTCATCTTCAACCTTTTCCTGTAAAACATAAAACACATAGCGGGGGTTTTAAACCCCCACAAAACAAGACTGTGAAAAATAGCGACTAGGCGCGATAGTGTCAATGATTTCGTCTTATTGCAACGAATCCAGTCATATGCATCACTAGTCCTAATTGTTCTGGGTTTAGAAAGCCCCAAATTTGAAACTGAAGAACCCTAGAACTTGTTCATGGTGATTTTGGATTCAGTGCGCGTTAGTTCAATTAAACTGTTTCATTAGCTTCAGAAGGTTCCTAACAACACAATACAATAAAAAAAATGGATTAAAAGCGCATGAAATATGATATGCAGATTTGGAAATATATGCAAACCGTGTGACTTATTGTCTTTGATTCTTTGCGTATTTGGACTGGTTCTTGATGGCAACGGCTTCCTGGAGACTCAGGCAATACATTTGAATAAAAAAGAAGCTTTGAATTACGCTGTAAATAAGAAATCAGTTTCACATTTTTCTCCAATTTTTTTGCAATTTGGTTATGTGGTTTCTGAGTTTTCTAGGTGTCTCCAGCTTGTGTATACTGTATGAGAGGCTTCATATATGTTTATGAACGAAAATCAAACACATTTAGGGGTCTTTAACCCTTGCAATCAAGTCTTGAGATTTCCATAAACACCATTTAAAGAACTTGCCATTTTTGTTCCATTTTTGAATTCCATGCTTGAAATAGGGTGTACACGAAATTGGTATGTGTTTCATGATGCATCAAGGCTATTCAAACCAAAAGATATCCCTTTATTAAATTTTTTGATTTTTATTTGAATTTTAAAGATTTAAAATGAATTAAATCAAATAAAATTAAATAAAAATAGAAAAATTAATTTTTAATCTTGAAATAAATCATGGGACACGTGGGTGGCATGGCAAGGATGAATCAAGTGGAAAAAGTGGGCCCTTTTTGTCAAAAAATGAAGTTTCAAGGATAGTTGACTTTGGACATTTCACAAACATTTCCCAACTTCTCCAACGCATATCTTGCTCAATTTTGATCATATGAACATGTTCTTGGACATTTTGGAAAGGCCTTGAAGTCCTATAACCAATTACTTTGGTCCCATGTCATTTTGATTTACCAATCTCAAGTTATGGTCTTTGACTTAAAGTGCCTTTTTGTTGACTTTTGAAAATGACCTATAATGTTGAAATTGATAACTTTTTGTGAGAGCATTTCTTGGATTTGGAATGTGAAGATGAGTTGTAGGAAATGTCTTCCCCTTCAAGATGAGCATTGGATGGGATTTTTTTGATGAACCATGAAAAAGTTATGCCTTGGTCAAGTTACAGTTGACTTTTCAACTGTCCAAAAATAGAAACTTTTGCATCTTGATGATTTTTGAGCCATTCTTGTGGAATCATGGTCAAGACTTGCCAAATGATGATTGTGGCTTCAAAATAAGATGTTGACCAAAATTTTTGACTTTTGACTGCCAAATGACCATTTTGCCCCTACAGTTGACTGTGAAGCAATTAGGGTTTTTGACTGTGCAACTTGACCTTGTGAGCCTTGAAACTTGACATGTAGGTGCTTGACAATGTATATGAGCATATGGGACTTGATTGAGCCCTTGAAAACCTCAACTTCCTTGCAAGAACCAAAACCCTAATTTGACTGGCTTTAGGAGAGTGGTTGACTGTGTAGCCTTTGAGTAAACTTTGAACCATTTGAGGTGATGCTTGTCAAAACTTTGA
Organism: Vicia faba; assembly: GCA_948472305.1. Lineage (NCBI taxonomy): Eukaryota > Viridiplantae > Streptophyta > Magnoliopsida > Fabales > Fabaceae > Vicia > Vicia faba. Next base: position 1,197,442,851 of record OX451741.1, read on the forward strand.
AGAATATGGGAGGGCAAATTTTGGGATACAACACCAATTATGAAGGGCCATTTGTTGTCAAGAAAGTATTCGCTAGCGGTGCTATGATGCTAACCTTTATGGACGGCGAAGATTTCCCGCATCTTGTGAATGCGAACATAGTCAAAAAATACTACGCATAAAAAATGACCCGTTAGGTTGACATACCTAGGCAAAAGTAAGGGCATCCTAGCGAACCAAAAGGGTTCGTGCAAAAATTAGGGATATATATATAAAAGATTGTACACCCGGTAAGTCGAAAACTTGAAAAGACGGCTTGGGAAAAAATGGGTATCATGGTGGACTGAAAACTCGAAAGGGCGGTCCATGAAAAAGTTAAGGATTAAAGCGTACGACCATGTCCTGTTAGATCACTAACAGTCAGCTTTATTACCAAGGCCAAAATTTCAAAAGGTACGAGATCAATTCAATCAACTTCTTTCAACGACAACAGATGATATTCGAAGACATAGGGGAAATAGCGGAGTTGGAACCCAATGAGATCACTTCCACATGGCTATACATTTTGTTTTAGCTTTGTATTCTTTTCATTTTTTGATGACTTCCTCTTACTAGGATTTTTGTCTCCCTTTACAAAAACGCTTGTTTTTAAGCAAATTATCAATAAAAATATACTTTGAAGTACAAACTTTTTGTTTTTCTGTTATGAGTGCAAAAACGTCCAATGACTAAAATTGAATGAACATATGCATATGAACATGATTAACTGTTAATAAATGTATGCACAAGAATAGTAATAAGCATTTACTCAAGGATTTCGGATATCCCCACATAATTACTTCACTTGGATTATCCCCACAGAGTGAAGTCATACATTCTCCAGAGTTCCAATCGACATATTCCCTGGAAATTCCATTCCCTAGCCAACTTTGGACTTCTAAAACTGAAAAGAAACCTTGCAAAAAGTTTTACACCAAAAGAATTCATTTCCCCAGTGAGGTCACCAGAATACTTTCCTCAACAGGGTTTATTTCCCTAACGGATTACAATTTCCCCAACTTGAGTTTATTTTGCAGACTATTACAGATCAACTGACAAAATTCCTTTTCCCCAGCGGAGTTGATACTATCTCCAGAAATTTGTTGCGAAGCCCGGAATCTGACCAAATAACAGTTAACTTCATCCTCCCCAAGACAAGTCGAACGTTTAGTCATCTCTTTTATCCCCAATCAGGGCATATAAGAATCAAATTCTCCAGTAGAGCAATGAACAACCAAAGTTCCTAAACCCTACTTCCCAAGAAGAAACCAACATTCCCCGCAGATTTTCCTCAAACAAGAAATAGGAATTCCCAGCGGAAGCATTCTAAACAAGGTTGAAGATACATATACTCTTCATCTTCAGCGGTAGTCTAGGATTTAGCTTCCCAAAACTATCCAGCAGTAGTCACGGATTTATTTTCCCAAATATACATTTAAATAACATTCATACATCATGACATATGCACACAAAACGCATATAGCACAAACTCATTCATTTTAAGATCATCATTACGCATTGCATGCATCATAACATTACATACAACTAATTATTTACCTTTTCAGCAAAAGATCAATCCACAGATGAACGTTATCAATTATCTGTAAACTTCTCTAAGACAAAATCAAGCTTGGATTCTTTCTGTTATCTGTTGAAGTAGTAGTCGTCAAGATTCCTTCAGTACCTGTTGAAGTAATAGTAGTCAAGATTCCTTCATTACTTGTTGAAGTAGTAGTCGTCAGAGATTCCTTCATTAATTGTTGAAGTAGTAGTCGTCAAAGATTCCTTCATTACTTGTTGAAGTAGTAGTCATCAGAGATTCCTTCATTATCTATTGAAGTAGTAGTCGTCAAAGATTCCTTCATTACCTATTGAAGTAGTAGTCGTCAAGATTCCTTCATTACCTGTTGAAGTAGTAGTATTCAAGATTCATTCATTACTTATTGAAGTAGTAGTCGTCAAAAATCCCTTCATTACCTGTTGAAGAAGTAGTCGTCAAAGATTCCTTCATTACCTGTTGAAGTAGTAGTCGTCATAGATTCCTTCATTATCTGTTGAAGTAGTAGTCGTCAGAGATTCCTTCATTACCTGTTGAAGTAATAGTCGTCAGAGATTCCTTCATTACCTATTAAAGTAGTAGTCTGTGATAAGGTGGCCAGAACCGGGACTGTTTTTTAGGAATGCTGGTTTGCGTTTTGCGTTGGTGTTTGCAAAATGTCGCGGTAAGCAAGAGTCGCCACCGACTTTTATTTTATCTAACAAGTAAAGGAAAAAAGCACAGAAAAATTCCTTTTTCAAGATATTCTGAGTACGGGGGGTAGATTATAGAAAGGGAAGGTATTAGCACCCGTTCTATCTGTAGTTATCTACGGGCTCTTAGGTACTTGCTCATCATTTTCAAAATTGCTTATTTTGTGTACTTATGTGTTTTGAAAAGTTTTTGTTTTGACTTCGATTTAACTCTTGCTTCTGTCTTCAAGAGTGTTACGAAGTGTTTTTGAAAACTTCGTTTGAAAAGGAGTGTAAGTGTGAAAAAGTTTGTTTGGACTGAGCAAGTACTTAAGAGCTAATCTACCTACTCGAAAAAGAATTGTTCTATGTTCGTTTCCTTTAGATAGTGCTATCCCACTATTAGTGAGTAGGTATCACCATCATTGGAGTTTTGAGGGTCAATTCGAAAGGAACGTACGGTCACTAAAGCAATGTTAGGACGTCTTAGTAGTAACCCTAATGTCTTAGATCAATTATTCGAGGCAACAATTCTGAGGCAACCATTCCGAGGCAACTTTTCTGAGGCAACTTTGTTCTTTGAGATAAAAGGGCGACCACTAAAATATCCTATACTCGATGACTGTTTACCGAAGGAAACCGAAGTGGGAGTGTACCCTAGGAGTGCGCATGTGCGAGTGATTCAATTTCAACTTTATTATCTTTGCACATTTAGGGTTAGCTAACTATTTTAAAATTAATCATACATTCTTGTCATGCATCTCTAATATCATACATCTAACAGTTTAATATTTGCGGAATTTAAAATGTGGAAAATAAACTACGCTATTACAAGGCTTCTGGTATTTACGTAGCCAAAAACAAACCCTTAACAATAAAGCGATAAATGAAAGTAAAAGACCTAATTAAACTATTACAACTTGTGAGCAATTACATTAATATGGTACAAATAAATGATAAAGCGCGCACGAGGAAATTTAAATCGGGAGAGAACTAGGGTTTTGACCCCTTCTAACCTAATTAAAAGAAAAAAAATGTTTTTGTTGTTTTTTTTATAATTATTTTTAAGAAAAGAATTAGGTTTTAAAATTAAATACATAATTAATTAACTAATTAAATTAATTAATGAAAAAATAAATAGCCAATTTTTGTGTTTTTGGTTGTTTTAAGAAAAAGAAAATATAATTAAGTTAGAAACAAAACCCTAATTATTCTAATTGTTTTTAAATTTATTTACCAAAAGGAATTAAAGTTACCTAAAAATTAAATAACCTAATTGATTAATATTTGTATAAAAATAAATCTAATTCTAATTGGATGAAAATATTTTTTGATAAAAAGAATCATTTTTTGTGAATAAAAAATAACTAAAAGAATTAAATAAAAGAAATATAAAAATTAGAGAAAATAAAGTTGGGCCTGAAAAGTTATTGGTGAGGTGTATGGCTAACAATCTGGGCCCAAAAGGATGTAATCCGTGTTGACTTCCTGGATCCAGTGCGTTGCCTTGACTGAGGCATACCATGGTCCCTCAAATGATGGCCATCAGATTTGGCCATCTGGAGATCCAAAGGTGATATCTTGAGGGTATATCGTGATCCCTTATCCTTGTATGCGCGCCTGAACCTGAAATGAAAAATAATATGCAAGAATGGGGGGACCTGGGATTCGAACCCAGGCCCCAAGGCATTTTTCAACTACTCCACTACCAACTGCGCCACATGTTCTGTTTGTATATAGAATGAATAAAAATGATAATATATAATGATGTGAAAAAAGGCGCCAAATTTCAAATAGGCCAATCCTGTGGTGCCAGCTAGTCATCTTCTTCCTTTTTCCATTGGTAAAAGTCCCAGACTTTTACCTACGGATGTTTGTTCGTCACTACAAATCTGCATATCCTCAAAATCACACACACGCATGATAAATAAAAACTAAAGCCATGGATAGCTTCGTCTGGACCTACTGAGCACAATGGTGGCCCTTTCATGGCCCAATTTCACCTGTATGCAAAGATCCCAAATCGAAGCAGAAAACCCTAGCAATGGTGAAATCTCATACAATCCATATAAATGCAATTAAACATTACAGAAAGCTTGCAAATGTGTTAAGGAACAAGAATCTACAATTATTTTATGCTATAAGTATAAGAATGATGCAATTTGAATTCAAGAAAAAGGGAATGTCGTGGCTGACTTACAACGAGTTACAGGGCTTGGGAGTGCTTGTTCTTGATTGATTTTCTTGCTGGGGATCCCAGGAAGCGATTTGGATGGTTAGGAGGCTTTGAAATTGCCTGGAACAATGAATTCGACTCAACACTTTATTGTGATTTTTTCAAGTTTTGTTCTTCTTCTCACGCCTCTCTCTAGTCTCGCTTTGGGTCTGTAAATGATCCTTATGTATTGAGGAATGAATTAGGGTTGAAAACCTGGTCTCAATCTTCCTCCATCATTGCTTTTGATTTTGATTTTGATTTGATTCCTTTGAATATCTTTCCAAAAATAGTCCAAATTCAATATTTTTGTGCACACCAAGCCTTTACACGAATTCAATCTCATGCTAGCTGGATATAGGACCTGAAACATGTGCAAAATCTTGAGATTTCAATGTTTTGGATTTTCTCATGATTTGTTTTGATTAAAATTGATTTAATTTAAATAAAATCAAAATAAATAATAAAAATAGGATAATGTCAAGTGTCAAGGGCTAGGGCTCATGGACCATGTTGCCAACTCAAAACAAGTGCAAAAGATTGGGCCCAATTGGCAAAAATTGCAATTTGAGGCATAGTTGACTTTTGACAATTTTGCAAAAAGGGTCAACTTCACCAATGCATAACTTCCTCAATTTTGACTCTTTGAAGGTGTTCTAAGACTTTTTAGAAATCTTGATATGTCCTATAAGCAACCATTTTGGTATCATCTCAATTTGGTATTCCATGTTCATGTATGAAGCTTTGACAAAAAAGGTGTTTTTGTTGACTTTTCAAAATGACCTATAATGTCAAAATTTATAACTTCTTGTGAGTGCATATTTTGAACTTGGGAGCTGAAGATGGATTGTAGGGAATTGCATCCTCTTCAAAATGAGCTTTGGATGGGTAATTTATCATAAAGTATGAGAAAGTTATGCTTGGTCAAAGTTGAGTTGACTTTCCCTGCAAAACCCTAATTTAGCAACTTTTGGGTTTTGATGAATTGTGAGCAATCCTTGATGAATCATGATCAAACCTTGATAAAATTATGAATGATACTTAAAAATTAGGATGTTGACCAAAAATCTTGAAGTTTGACTGTATGTGGGCCATAGTTGACTTTTGCCCTAGCATAGTCGATTTTTAGGCCTTTGAGCAGTTGACTGAGCAAACTTTCTCTGTAGGGCTTGAAACTTGACATGGATGATATTGAGAACATATTAAGACAATGGTGAGAATTTGGGATCCCTTGGGCTCAAGTATCTTGATGCAACATGAAACCCTAATTTGAAGTAGACTGCCTTAGGAGAGAGCTTGTCTGGCCAACCCTTGTACTTTCTTGAGCAACTTGAGGATTTTTCTTGAAATGTTTTGAGAAATATGGGAGGGCAAATTTTGGGGTACAACATCTGCCCCTGTTAAATCTTCTTAAAACTGAAGATTTAGATTGGCTTGCCTGCCTTTCGTGATCTGAGGGTTGAAGATGATTGAACACTAGAGTGCCCATAAATTTGCACTCGCAAGAAGTGGTATTTGTCTTGTGATGTCGAGAATGGGCTTATAGATGCCATTTGGAGATTTATGACGGAATATGGGCTTAAAGATGCCATCCGAAGAAGTGTCGATCGCGTAAGAGATTCCTTAGCGAGAGCTTGTATCCCTGTTATTGAGGAAGATTTCGCTGGGGAATGTTGTTCTTTGTCTTGAGAGAAAGTTGAATTTTAGGAGCTTCAGTCGTCCGTTATTCTACTGGGGAATCATCTCTGTTTTGAGAAAAGTTGAATTTTAGGAACTTCGGTCGTCCATTATTCTACTGAGGAGTCGCCTTTTAGTTGAAAAGGTGAGAATGAACTACTATCCGGTCGTAATCCAGGCTTCATAGTGATAGGGCCAACTGCTATCTGGTCGTAATCCAGGCTTTACAGTGACTTACTGGGGAGATGAGATTAAACTTGCTATCCGGTCATAATCCAGGCTTTGAAATTTCTCAATTCTTATCTGGTCGTAATCCAGGCTTCAAAATGAATTCAGTTGTTATCCGGTCGCCTCCGGGTTTTAACTTGTCTTTAGGGCACACTAATATCCGGTCGACTCCGGGCTTCTTAGTAATTGTCCAGGTAAAATTGCTATTTGGTCGAAATCCAAGCTTTGCCATTTCTCAATTCTTATCTGGTCGTAATCCAGGCTTCAAAAGGAATTTAGTTGTTATCTGGTCACATCCAGGCTTTAACTTGAATTTAGTGCACACTAATATCCGGTCGACTCCGGGCTTCTTAGTGATTGGCCATGTAAACTGCTATTTGGTCGAAATCCAAGCTTCACATTGTCTTGTACCGTTATCTGGTCGTAATCCAGGCTTCACGATGTTCCATACCATTATCTGGCCGAGTCCAGGCTTCATGGTGTCTTGTACTGTTATCTGGTCAAATCCAGGCTTCACAGTACCTCACTTCTTATCTGGTCGAAATCCAGGCTTCAGAAGAAATCAAGTGGTTATCCAGTCGCATTCGGGCTTCCATTTGATTTTAAGGCTTACTAATATTCGGTCGACTCCAGGCTTCATAGTAATTGGCCGGGTGAACTTCCATTTGGTCGAAATCCAAGCTTCAGTGTCCCTCATTGATATCTGGTCGTAATCCAGGCTTTAGTGTCTTTTACCGCTATCTGGTCGTAATCCAGGCTTCGCGATGTCTCATACCATTATCTGGTCGAATTCAGGCTTCATGGTGTTCGGGGAAATCAAGGTATTATCCGGTCGAATCCGAGCTTCATAACTTGTATTAAAGATATACCACTATCTGGTCGTAATCCAGGCTTCATAGTATTCTTGGTTGTTATCTGGTCGTAATCCAGGATTCACAATGTCTTCTACCATTATCTGGTTGTAATCCAGGCTTCATGGTCTTGTATTGTTATCTGGTCGTAATCCAGGCTTCACAATAACTTGTTGAGCTGTTATTCGGTCGTAATTCGGGCTTCACTGCTTGTGTTCATGATATATCACTATCTGGTCGAATCCAGGCTTTATGGTAACTTGCTGAGTTGCTATCCGGTCGTAATCCGGGCTTCACGGCTTTTTGGGGATTAAACTATCATCCGGTCGAATTCGGGCTTCATAGCTTGCTTTTGAGAGATACCACTATCTGGTTGTAATCCAGGCTTCATGGCATTCTGATACTGTTATCCGGTTGTTCTCCGGGCTTCACAATATGCTGTAGAAATCAAGATACTATCTGGTTGGATCCGGGCTTCATAGCTTGAACTTTGTGAGAATTTGATTTTATCTTTCCTTAAAGGTAAAGGTTAGTCTTATGTAATGCATGACATGTATCAAGCAATGATGTTCTCAAAATAAATGAGACGGTGTTGTATGATGTGTATGCACATCTCATGATGTATGGACATGTAATGTTTTTTATGATATTCTCTAGCTGGGGAAAATAAATCCTGGATTGCTGTTGGAGAATATGAAGAGTTTCGCTCGTTGGGGATAACGACCGAAGATGATTTGAGAATAATCCTGCTGGAGAATACATTGGTTAGAGACTGACTCTGTAGGGAAGAGATACTCTGTTAGAAGATCCGCTGACTTGGAGAAATAACCTCGGCTGGGGATGAATCACTATTGCTGGCGATAATGAACTCTGTCGGGGATAAACTTTCTGTTTGTGGAAGAAATATACTGCGCTGGGGATGGTCTTTCAGACTCCACTAGGGATAGTCTTCCAGACTCCACTGGGGATAATCTTCCAGACTCCATTGGGGATAATCTTCCAGCCTCCACTGGGGATAATCTTCTAGTGCTGGTGATAGATAAAATCTGCTTGGGGAGAATCTTAACGACTCATTCGCGATTGCGAACCTCAGCTGGGGAGAGTTGATAATACTGTATTCTGGTACTTCCTACTCTGCGGGGAGTGAATGTATCTTCAATTGTTTTCTCCAACTAGACCTATCCCTATACATGGTGGATAGAGCAACTGTATGGTCTGGAAATTTCTTGTTTGCCCCTGTTTCTGATATTACAAGTAATCGTCTTTTGTTTCGCATGTAAATATTTATGAGTAGCAATTATTGTCAAATGCATATACCAAAAATGAACATTGGATGTTCTTGCAAAACAAAACAGAAAAAGGAAAAAACAATTTGAAATTTCTTTGTGAAACTGAAATGTATTGATTTTGAAGTTAGCCTGTAAATAGGCGTTTTTAGTACAGGAGACTGACGTCCTAGTAAGAGAACGCCGCCGAAAGATGAATTATACAATAAAGAAAAACAGTTATGTGAACAATCCCAATGGGTTCCAACTCTACTATTACCCTTATATCCTCGAGCATCTCATCACTTTACTACTTGGTTGAAGGTAGATCAGATTGATTGGCGCCATCCGAGCTTGATAGTTGATACTGAAGTCTGGTTGCAAGGTGATCCAATGAGACATAGTGTTACGCTTTAATCCCTAATTTTTTCCTGGACCGCCCTTTCGGGTTTTCAGTCCACCGGGATACCCTTTTTTGCCCAAGCCGCCTTTTCAGGTTTTCGACTTGCCGGGTGTATAGTTTTTTCATTTTCATCCCTTACTTTTGCCCGAACCCTTTTGGTTCGCCGGGAAGCCCTTATTTTTGCCTAGGCCAGTCAACCTAGCGGGTCTTTGATTATGCGTAGTATTTTTTCACTATGTCTGCATTGACGGGGTGAGGAAGGTCGTCACCATCCATGGTGGTTAGAATCATAGCTCCTCCTGAGAAGATGTTCTTAACCATAAATGGCCCTTCGTAAGTAGGGGTCCATTTTCCCCTGGGATCACCTTGCAGCAGTATGATGCGTTTGATCACCAGATCCCCGAATTGATAATCTTGGCGTCTGACTTTCTTGTTAAATGCCTTGATCATCCGATTTTGATACGCCTGACCATGAAAAATAGCAGTAAGTCTCTTTTTGTCAAATAAGTTCAGTTGATCAATTTGGGTCTGAATCCAATCATCTTCGCTCAAACCTGTATCCTTCATAATCCGAAGAGAGGGTATCTGAACTTCAATGGGTAAGACTGCCTCCATGCCATAAACCAAGGAATAGGGTGTTGCCCCTGTCGAAGTACGCGCTGAGGTACGGTACCCATGAAGAGAAAATGGTAACATATCGTGCCAGTCTTTGTATGTCACCTTCATCTTCTGCACAATCTTCTTGATGTTTTTATTAGCCGCTTCAACAGCCCCATTCATCTTCGGTCGGTAAGGAGAAGAGTTGTGATGCTGTATCTTGAACTGCTTGCAGAGCTCAGTGATCATTGTATTGTTGAGATTTGTACCATTTTCTGTAATGATCCTCTGGTACACCATATCGACAAATCAGATTGTGCCGAATAAACCGCGCCACGACGTTCTTGGTTACTCTAGCAAAGGAAGCTGCTTCAACCCACTTTGTAAAGTAGTCAATTGCTACCAGGATGAAACGATGCCCGTTGGACGCAGTAGGTATGATCTCACCAATCATGTCGATGCCCCACATTGCGAAAGGCCAAGGTGCTGTCAAGACATTCAGAGGAACTGGAGGTATATGCACCTTATCCGCATAGACATGACACTTATGACAAGTCCGAGAATGCTGATAACAGTCAGCTTCCATAGTAGACCAATAATATCCTGCTCGGAGGATTTTCTTTGCCATGGTGTGTCCACTGGAATGAGTTCCGAAAGTACCTTCATGTAACTCTACCATAATCCTTTCTGCCTCGTTCTTGTCCACACATCGCAGTAAGGTTGAATCATGGTTACGCTTGTAAAGGATACCATTACTGATGAAGAACTTTTCCGTGAACCTCCTCAGAAACTTCTTATCATTAACAGATGCACCCTTGGGGTATTCTTGAGCCTCAAGATACCTCTTCACCTCGTGGAACCAGGATTTATCTATTACCTCTTCAGTCTCAATATCACAGCAATGTGCGGGTTTGTCCAACCTCTCGATGGTAATCCGGGGAGCTTCATTGTCCCACCTGACCTTGAACATAGAAGACATAGTAGCTAGTGCGTCCACTAACTGATTCTCCTCCCTGGGGAAGTGTTCAAAGGTTATCTCCTCGAAGTGCGGAAGAAATGTTAATACATACTCTTTGTAAAGAATAAGGTTTGGGTGCTTCGTATCCCACTCGCCTTTGATCTGACTGATCACGAGAGCGGAATCTCCAAATACGCTTAAGAACTTAATCCTTAGGTCAATAGCTGCTCGAAGGCCCAGGATGCACGCTTCATACTCCGCCATGTTGTTGGTGTAGTTAAAACATAATCTGGCAGTAAACGGAGTATGACAGCCTTCAGGAGATATGATCATGTCGCTGATGCCATTACCCAATGAATTTGAGGCTCCATCAAAGTACATAGACCATCGGGATCCTTCCTCAGGTCCTTCATTCCGTCCAGGTGTTTCGCAGTCAGTCACCAATATGATGTTCTCATCCGGAAACTCGAAATTCATAGACTGGTAATCATCCACGGGCTGATGCGCCAAATGATCTGCCAACACACTCCCCTTGATTGCTTTTTGGGTTGTATATTGGATGTCATACTCATTTAAGATCATCTGCCATCTTGCTATTCTTTCGGACAAGGCAGGCTTCTCGAAGATATACTTGATTGGGTCCATCTTTGATATCAACTGGGTAGTGTGAGTCAGCATATACTGTCTCAGCCGGCGAGCAGCCCATGCTAAAGCACAACAAGTTTTCTCAAGCAGTGAGTATCGAGTCTCACAGTCGGTAAACTTTTTGCTAAGGTAATAAATAGCATGCTCTTTTCGGCCAGACTCGTCATGCTTCCCCAACACGCACCCCATTGAATTGTCGAGTACTTTCAAGTATAAGATCAAAGGTCTCCCTTCAACTGGAGGCATCATAATAGGTGGCTCTTGGAGGTATTCCTTGATCCTTTCGAAAGCGGCCTGACACTCATCATTCCACTTTACCACTTGATCTTTCTTCAGCAGCTTGAAGATCGGCTCACAAGTAGCAGTCAGGTGCGAAATGAATCGGGCAATGTAATTCAGACGTCCCAAAAAGCCTCTGACTTCTTTTTCTATTCGGGAAGCTGGAATCTTCTGTATAGCCTTCACCTTTGCAGGATCCACTTGAATACCTTTATCACTAACGACGAAACCCAGCAGCTTACCAGACCTCACCTCGAAGGTGCACTTGTTCGGGTTTAACCTCAACTTATACATCTTCAACCTGTCGAATAGTTTCTAGAGATGGTCCAGGTGTTCTTCCTCAGTCTGGGACCTTGCAATCATGTCATCAACGTAAACCTCAATCTCATGGTGAATCATGTCATGGAACAAAGCGACCATGGCGCGCTGATACGTTGCCCCAACATTCTTCAACCCGAAAGGCATCACCTTGTAACAGAAGGTGCCCCATTGTGTAACAAAAGTTGTCTTCTCCATGTCCTTGGGAGCCATCTTAATCTGATTGTAACCAGAATAACCATCCATAAAGGTGAAGACCTTATGCTGTGCGGTGTTGTCGACCAGAACATCAATGTGAGGCAGAGGGAAATCATCCTTGGGGCTTGCCCTATTCAAATCTCTATAGTCCACACACATTCGTACCTTGCCATCCTTCTTCGGCACTGGAACCACGTTGACAACCCACTGTGGGTAAGAAGTAACAGCTAGAAATCTGGCATCAAACTGTTTCATGACCTCAGCTTTGATTTTCTCAGACATCTCGGGGCGCATACAGCGAACCTTCTGCTTTACCGGAGGACAGTCTTCTTTAGTTGGCAAGCTGTGAACCACAATGTCGGTATCCAACCCAGGCATATCTTCATAAGACCAAGCGAAGATCTCAACATAGTCGCGTAACATCTGTATCAACTGTTGCTTGACGCTAGGCTCCATATTTGCACCTATCTTGACCTCTTTCTTGTCTTCCTCTATACCCAAATTTACTGATTCAACCGGCTCTTCATGCGGATGTATGGCCCTTGTAACACCCCAATTCTACCCCAAGCAAATATGCAAGATAAATCAGAGTTATAAAATTTCAATCGGGACGTCACAAATTCTTCTAACAAATTCATTGCATACATCATGGATATATAACACTTTTTCAAAACATCGGATGAACTAACAATATAACATCTTTCATTAAATATTCAACGACTACGCAGCAGAATTCTTCAATAACATCTTTAAATAATATAACAACTTCGAAACATCTCGTGTTTAATAAATAAACAATTTAAGGTTCAACAACTAAAAATCAACAATAAAAAATCAACAAGCGGTCATCCCCCCGAGTGTTACATATCAGAGCAATGACACCGACTCGATCTATTAAAGGTATACGTCCTTCACTCTCGATTACCTGCACGTTACCAACATAAGGGCAACATTCAAACAGAAGGGGTGAGATATCTAACAATATAATAAAGCGCGTGATAATCAATATATTAAATTAGATCATTCATATCACCACTTCTCATCTCATAATCAACAATTACAACATATATATTCATTCATCAACATTAAATACATCTCATTATTCATTCATATGATGCGACTTAAAACTATGCAAATGCATGTGGTACCATTGGAGAAGAACTCCCATCTCAAAAATCTAATCTACCAATTAATAGAGGCATCAAATAAGGCATAGCCTTCATCTCAAAATTTTCCAATCCAGGCCATCTCAAAAAAATGCAATGTATGCGACTCAACATGAATGTAATAACACACTCAGTTATCAACATCTCAAAACACATCTCAAAATAACAACATCTCAATCATCAAAACGACAACATTTCAGTCATCTCAAACAACAACATCTCAATCATCAAAACGACAACATTTCAGTCATCTCAAACAACAACATCTCAATCATTAAAACGACAACATTCCAGTCATCTTAAACAACAACGTCTCATAAACATCTCAAAACATCTCAATTACAGCATCTCATAAACATCTCAAAATAATTTATTAATCATTACTTATTTATCAAACATCATTTGGTTCATCATAATTATCAAACACACTTTATTAATAACATCTCACTATTATTCAGCCGTATATCAATACTACAGTAAGCCATATTGTTATTCTGCTACTGTACATCATTATTATCACTAAGTCCTACTGTCATAATTCTAACAGCATCCTCTAAACACCTCAAAATTCATCCATCTGTCCTAAAACCGCACAACAGTCATCTACGGGAATTAATTCTAAATCCTAAATTGGTTACTGGAATTACACCTCTTAATCATCATTTTAATCGTCTAAAAAAAGTTCATCGCGTTAGCTAATCAACGCTTCTAATGGCATCTCAAACAGCATCCTAAAACTCAAGTTACAGCAACTTAAAACTGATTATGTCAAAATCATTCAGTATGCATCGACAAAAAACTCTATGCATCGACTCATCCTGCTTCTTCTTCATGCTATGAGTCGACACATCCCTCTATGGATCGACTCATTCTAGCTTTCAATACAGCATGTGTCGACACATGCATCGCACCGGTCGACTCATCCTGAGTCTCACACACTCATGTATCGATGCATCCTCCCTTCGCGTCGACTCATTCTGTGCCTTACACTTAACATGCATCGACGCAAGCATGCATGCATCGACTCATCCTGAGTCAAACATCCTCCATGCATCGACTCATCCAGTTTGAGGTCGACGCATCCTGCGATTTTCTGCATAAGTTTCTGCGTTTCTACTATATTTTCACTACTGGAATATAATCACAGTCCTACAAACCTCATCCTAACCATGATAATTTATCACCTAATCATTAACCTTTAATACTACATCGTTTACACAGCATCATATCATCATTTATCCATCGAGAAATCATCAATCATCATCATACATCATTCAATTCAATAACAAAATAGCAATCCTCTAATCCCACATATCAAATATCATTAACCCCATTATAAAGCCAGAACCCCACCCTTACCTTGGATCGAACGTTGCTCTACAATTTCTGGGTTGAATTCTTCGTTCTTGCCGTTTCCTTCAAAACCAGCAGCTTCACGTTTTCACAATCCTTATTTTTCCTTCTACTGTTTCTTCTTTCGATTCTAACAACACATAATAAAATAACCTAATATTATTAGATTATTCCTTAATGGGCTCCAACTAACACCCCCTTATTACTTATACTCACACAATCAAGGCCCACATTAAATAATATTAGCTTCTAACATTATTTCTCATAATAATATAATACCTCAAATATATTATTATTTCTCCATTTAATAAAATGAATCCAATTTAATAATACTTCTTCACAATTATTCCAAAAATAATTTAATTAAATAATTAATTAAATTACGGGCGTTACAACTCTCCCCCACTTAGAATATTTTTGTCCTAAAAAATTTACCTCAATTAAACAATTCTGGATAGGAGTCACGCATCTTGCTCTCCAATTCCCAAGTCATGCTTTCTCCTGCAACTCCTAACCAAACCACTTTAACCAAGGCAATCTTTTTGCCCCTCAAAATCTTCATTTCACGATCCGCGACCGGCACTGGCATCGTCTCCACCGTAAGATTATCCCGTACTTGCACATCGTCCATATGAATCACATGAGATGGATCTGAAATATACTTCTGAAGTTGCGACACATGAAACACATCGTGCAAATTAGAAAGATTAGGCGGTAAAGCCACTCTATAAGCAACATTGCCCACTCTCTCTGAAATCTGATACGGTCCAATAAAACGAGAGTGAACTTCTTAGACTTCAACGCTCGCCCAACACCAGTCACAGGTGTAACTCTCAAAAACACATGATCACCAGCTTGAAATTCTAAATCTTTCCTTCGCTTGTCATGATAACTCTTCTGTCTACTCTGTGAAGCTTTCATCTTTTCTCGAATCAACTTCACCTTCTCAGTAGTCTCACGAACAAGTTCAGGTCCAAGCACTACACTCTCACCAGATTCATGCCAACATAACGGAGTTCTACATCTCCGGCCATACAATGCTTCAAAAGGTGCCATCCCAATACTGGAATGGTAACTGTTATTATACATTAACTCTATCAATGGAAGATAAGTATCCCACGAACCTCCCTGCTCGAGAACATGTGCCCTCAACAAGTCTTTCAATGATTGAATCGTCCGTTCAGTCTGACCATATGTCTGAGGATGATACGCTGAAGTCAACCTCAACTTAGAACCCAACGCTTCTTGCAAACTCTTCCAAAAATCAGAAGTAAATCTTGGATCTCTATCTGACACAATGCACAAAGGAACACCATGCAGTTTCACAATCACACTAACATAAATCTCAGCCATCTTCGACACTGGAAAACTGATGTTAATAGGAATAAAATGAGCTGACTTCGTAAGCCTATCAACAATCACCCAAATTGAATCATGTCCTCTCGAAGTACTAGGCAACCCCGTTACAAAGTCCATTGAAATAATATCACATTTCCATTCAGGAACTTCCAACGGTTGCATCAATCCTGCAGGCTTCTGATGTTCAACTTTTGACTTCTGACAAGTCAAACATGCATACACAAATCGAGCCACATCACTCTTCATCCCAGGCCACCAAAACAAACCTTTCAAATCTTGATACATCTTCATAGCTCCTGGATGAATACTCAACTTACTTCTATGACTCTCTTCAAGTATCACTTTCTTCATCTCAGCATCATCAGGAATATAAATCCGATTACGAAATCTCAACACACCTTGCTCATCTAACTTGAAATCACTATTCTCAGATTGATCATTCCCAACCATCCAATCTACCAGTTTCACATCCAACTTCTAAGCTTCTCTGATACTGTCTAAAAATTCATTATTAATCTTCAACATACCCAACATAACACTCTGCAGAGTAACCTCACAAACTAAGCTCATATCTCTGAACTGCTCGATCAATTCCAACTCCTTAATCATCATTGCTGACATATGTAAAATCTTTCGACTCAATGCATCCGCTACCACATTTGCTTTTCCTGGATGATAATTCAAATTGAAATCATAATCCTTTAGAAATTATAATCATCTTTGTTGCCTCATATTCAACTCCTTCTGATCAAACAAATACTTCAAGCTCTTATGGTCACTAAACACTTCAAATATAGAACCATAAAGGTAATACCTCCAAATCTTCAATACAAAGACAACGGCAACAAGCTCTAAATCATGTGTAGGATAGTTCTTCTCATGAGTCCTCAACTGCCTCGACGCATAAGCAACTACCTTACCATTATGCATAAGAACACATCTTAAACCCATCTTGGAAGCATCACAATACACCACAAAAGACTCTCCTGGATTAGGCAACATCAAAATCGGAGCTGACGTCAACCTCTTCTTCAATTTCGTAAAACTTTCTTCGCACTGAACATCCCAAACAAAAGCTATACCTTTACAAGTCAACTTAGTCAACGAAAGTGACAACTTAGAAAACCCTTCGATAAACCTTCTATAATTACCAGCTCATCCTAAGAAGCTTATAATCTCAGTAGCTGACTTTGGAGTTTCCCATTGCAACACAGCATCAACCTTCGATGGATCTACAACAATGCCACTACCTGAAATCACATGACCAAGAAAACTAACCTCTTTCAGCCAGAATTCAAACTTCGACAATTTTTCATACAACTTCTTCTCTTTCAGAATCTGCAATACTACTCTTAAATGTTCAGCATGCTCTTCTTCTGACTTAGAGTAAATCAAAATATCATCGATGAACACCACTACAAACCGGTCCAAATAAGTATGAAAGATACAATTCATGTATTACATGAATACTCCTGGCGCATTAGTAACACCGAAAGGTATCACCGAATACTCGTAATGTCCATAACACGTTCTGAAAGCTGTCTTCTGAATATCTTCATCCTTCACTTTAATCTGATGGTAACCCGACCTCAAATCAATCTTACAAAACACACGAGCATCCACTAATTGGTCCATCAAGTCAACTATTCTTGGAAGCGGATACTTGTTCTTAATTGTCACCTTGTTCAACTGTCTATAATCAACACAAATCCTCATGCTTCCATCTTTCTTCTTCACTAACAACACTGGAGCTCCCCACGGCGATACACTTGGTCTTACAACACAAACAACGATTAAAACATCAAAATAACAATACTCGATTGTTAGAAAACTACGAATCGACGACAAGGTCGGACCAACCTTTTGCTCTGATACCAACTTTGTAACACCCCAATTCTACCTCAAGCAAATATGCAAGATAAATCAGACTTATAAAATTTCAATCATACAAATGAATCGGGACATCACAAATTCTTCTAACAAATTCATTGCATACATCATGGATATATAACACTTTTTCAAAACGTCGGATGAACTAACAACATAACATCTTTCATTAAATATTCAACGACTACGCAGCTGAATTCTTCAATAACATCTTTAAATAATATAGCAACTTTGAAACATCTCGTGTTTAATAAATAAATAATTTAAGGTTCAACAACTAAAAAACAGCAATCAAAAATCAGCAAGCGTTCATCCCCCCGTGTTATATATCAGAGCAATGAAACCGACTCGATCTATTGAAGGTATACGAACTTCACTCTTGATTACATGCATGTTACCAACATAAGGGCAACATTCAAACAGAAGGGGTGAGATATCTAACAATATAATAAAGTGCATGATAATCAATATATTAAATTAGATCATTCATATCACCAGTTCTCATCTCATAATCAACAATAATTACAACATATATATATATATATATATATATATATATATATATATATATATATATATATATATATATATATATATATATATATATATATATATATATATATATATATATATATATATTTATTCATCAACAGCAAATACATCTCATTATTCATTCATATGATGCGACTCAAAACTATGCAAATGCATGTGGTACCATTGGAGAAGAACTCCCATCTCAAAAATCTAATCTGCCAATTAATAGAGGCATCAAATAAGGCATAGCCTTCATCTCAAAATTTTCCAATCCAGGCCATCTCAAAAAATGCAATGTATGCGACTCAACATGAATGTAATAACACATTCAGTTATCAACATCTCAAAACACATCTCAAAACAACAACATCTCAATCATCAAAATGACAACATTTCAGTCATCTCAAACAACAACATCTAAATCATCAAAACAACAACATTTCAGTCATCTCAAACAACAACGTCTCATAAACATCTCAAAACATCTCAATTACAGCATCTCATAAACATCTCAAAATAATTTATTAATCATTACTTATTTATCAAACATCATTTGGTTCATCATAATTATCAAACACACTTTATTAATCACATCTCACTATTATTCAGCTGTATATCAATACTACAGTAAGCCATACTGTTATTCTGCTACTTTACATCATTATTATCACTAAGTCCTACTGTCATAATTCTAATAGCAGCCTCTAAACAACTCAAAATTCATCCATCTGTCCAAAAATAGCACAACAGTCATCTACGGAAATTAATTCTAAATCCTAAATTGGTTAATGGAATTACACCTCTTAATCATCATTTTAATCGTCTAAAATAAAGTTCATCGCGTTAGCTAATCAACGCTTCGAACGACATCTCAAACAACATCCTAAAACTTAAGTTACAGCAACTTAAAACCGATTCTTTCAAAATCATTCAGTATGCATCGACATAAAACTCTATGCATCGACTCATCCTGCTTCTTCTTCATGCTATGAGTCGACTCATCCCTGTATGGATCGACTCATTCTAGCTTTCAATACAGCATGTGTCGACACATGCATCGCACCGGTCGACTCATCTTGAGTCTCACACACTCATGTATCGACGCATTCTCCCTTCGCATCGACTCATTCTAAGCCTTGCACTTAACATGCATTGACGTAAGCATGCATGCATCGACTCATCCTGAGTCAAACATCCTCCATGCATCGACTCATCCAGTTTGAGGTTGACGCATCCTACGATTTCCTGCATAATTTTCTACGTTTCTACTATATTTTCACTACTGGAATATAATCACAGTCCTAAAAACCTCATCTTAACCATGATAATTCATCACCTAATCATTAAACTTTAATACTACATCGTTTACACAACATTATATCATCATTTATCCATCGAGAAATCATCAATCATCATCATACATCATTCAATTCAATAACAAAACAACAATCCTCTAATCCCACATATCAAATATCATTAACCCCATTATAAAGCCAGAACCCCACCCTTACCTTGGATCGAAGGTTGCTCTACAATTTCTGGGTTGAATTCTTCGTTCTTGCCGTTTCTTTCAAAACCAGCAGCTTCACGTTTCCACAATCCTTATTTTCCTTCTACTTTTTCTTCTTTCTATTCTAACAACACATAATAAAATAACATAATATTATTAGATTATTCCTTAATGGGCTCCAACTTACACCCCCTTATTACTTATACTCACACAATCAAGGCCCACATTAAATAATATTAGCTTCTAAAATTATTTCTCATAATAATATAATACCTCAAATATATTATTATTTCTCCATTTAATAAAATGAATCCAATTTAATAATACTTCTTCACAATTATTCCAAAAATAATTTAATTAAATAATTAATTAAATTACGTGCGTTACAACCCTCTCTTCCTGAAGTAACAGTCTAGCAAGTTCCCCAGACACTTCACAATCATCCTCACCTTCGTCCTCGACTTGGTTGATCGGACTTTCGAAGTCATAACTGGCAGTAGCAGAGTCGTTATCAGTGGGATCCAGAGTGGATGTGGATTGTGTAATAAAAGTAACGGGCACGAAATCCTTCGTCGTCCAATTATTCAAGCCATCATCGATAGTCGGGTAAATCCAGCTTTCGAAATCTGATTCTTCATCTTCATCTTCAATTGCATTCACTCATGGATTACTGATACGCAGGGGAGGTCTTCCAATCCGCGCATGCCGAACAGCCCTTTGAGCTTCTGTAGTAAAACCCAAACCAAACTTGTCAGTCTTGTGTGCAAAGTTAGAGAGTTGGCCCTAATTTGCACACCCACTTTTTCCAATAACAGTCCTGGCATCCTTGAGGGAGGCCATCTTCATCGGAGGTTCTTCAGTAACAGTTTCAGTCGATGCCAGAGTCTGGGGGACTTCTTCAAAGTTCTGACATGGGGTTTTAATGAACCCCCCATCCATCTCCACATACCGAAAAGAGTTAAGCTTGCTCACCATATACTCCTCTTCTCCTTGTACTGTAACGATCTTCCCTTTTACTGGATATTTTAACATCTGATGGAGCGTAGAAGTTATTTCCCCGGCTTTATGAATCCACGGGCGACCCAGCAAACAAGAATAAGATGGTCGAATATCCATTACATAGAACGTAGATGCGAAAGTCTGGGAACCAACTTTAACAGGGACATCCACCTCCCCATGCACCATCCTTTTGGACCCGTCAAAGGCCCTAACCACAATATTTCTCGGCTTCAGAACCAACCCTTCACAGTCCAACCGGTCTAACGCTTTCTTGGGTAAAACATTTAATGAGGACCCAGTGTCCACCAGCACGTGGGCCAGAGTAGTGCCCCTGCACTCGATCGAAACATGTAGAGTGTCATTGTGATTCCTTCCTTTGGAAGTCAGATCTGCGTCGGAGAAATCCAACTTGTTGTCAGCGGTCAAACTAGCCACACAGTCTTTGAATTGATCAGCAGGTATTTCCTGTGGCACATGCGCAGTTTTAAAGAAAGCAATTAAAGCTTTTGCATGGACTTCTGGGCACAACAATAGAGATCTTTGACGGGGTTTGCCCCAGCTGTTCGACTATGTTGTAGTCGCTTTTCTTGATAATCTTCAGAATTTCCTCTATCTCCTGCCTAGAGGTTTCAACAATGACTTTCTTAGGCGCCTCCGTCCGGGTAGGCTCACCTGTAACTTCTTTGCCCCGAGTGTCAGATGACTCGGCGACAGGGGTGATAACTGGAGTAAGAATTGGAACAACAACTAACATACTGGCAGATGGAATGGCAACAGGCTTTTGAACAGTTGGAGGAGAAATCTCAGGAGAGAAGAGTCTTCCGCTTCGGGTGACCTTGCTAGACCCGACAATATTGCTGGCATCAGTATCAGCCTCTTCAACCTTCAAGTCTTGTTTAATCCCATGATAATACACATCTGCCCCATAGTGCCACGGGATAGCCTTATCCGAAGTGTAAGGGATAGGTCCAGGAATAGTGATGATTAATGGAGCAACTCTCGGAACATATGTAATCCTAATAGGCTTTCTCTAGGAAGCCTTGGAAGGATTGGCGGAAATGGGTATTATGGAAACATCTTCAACAAGAATCAATGGAACCAAATTTTTCTCGAACATGATTTCTTTGCTATCCATCAGGCGTTGAACACCTGATTTCAACAAATGGCAACCAGTAGGTAGGATTGAACATAGGTGGTAACTTTTTCCACATCCCGGAAATAAATCGGCTGACAATAGGTTCTTCTTTACTGTCATCAACAGATTAGAAATGTCTTCCACAAAGGTCACAAATGAATCATTGTCCACAATGTTTACTCCATGCTTAGGCATATGAGCAGTCATGACATTAGGCTTTTCTGGTACGTCAACTCGATTTCTTTAGCTTCAATCAAATCTTGCACCTTATTCCTCAAGGCCCAGCAGTTGTTTGTATCATGCCCTGGGCTATCGGAGTGATAGGCACAGCGGGCGTTCGGATTATACAGCGGAGATGTGGTGCTGGGATTCTTTGGGGCTTCCCTCAGAGTTACCAGGTTAGTCTTCAACAATTTCGGCAGAATTTGAGACAAGATCATACTGAGCTGAGTATATTGTCTTTGCGGTCTCTCTACCCTTTGCTGATTGTTGCGTTGCGGGGTAACAGTTGGTCTTGATATTACTACCACATTTTCTGACTTATATATGTAACAGAAAAATGTTAGAAGTAAAACCGTAGGATGAGTCGATGCATATCTCATATGAGTAAACTCATGTTAGTCACAAAACATGGGATGAGTCGATATAATGCATTATGTATCAATATATATTGTTATCAAGACATATTACAGAGAGAAAAAATGTGTATGAGTCGATGCAAAACACGAATGTGTCAATGCAACCAAGAAATGAGTTGATTCAAATCATTATGTATCAATACATACTGAGTTGGTTTTGACTTCCAAAAACATGAAGTGGTATGTATCGATGCATAAGTGCATGTATCGATGCATAAAGGTTTTTTAAAACAATTTTCCTTTCTTTTTACATTAATTTTATATTTTTTATATATTTTTATTCATTATTAAATATGGTTTTAATAGTAATTAGATTTTAATTGCTTTCATCCCCCATTTATGATTTGTATCCCCATCCCCAAAAATATGTAATAGCGTAGAACTTTACATTTCCACAATCTATCACTTTCAATATTATTGTTAGTAATTAGGGTTTGTATGGCAAGACTTAAAATAAACAAGTAGACAACCCTAATCAAGACAAAAATACATGAAATCAATACACTTTGCACACTGCCACCTCTAGGGTTAACCCACACTTGTTGCCTTAGAATAAAACAGTCATGTCCCTCGAACGTAGGATACTTTAGCAAAGATCCTCGATTACAAGATCGTAGTCCCTCAATGACCCTTCGATGTTTCCTTCGGTAAACGATCTTAGATCCTCACAACAAAGTGCTAAGGTATCCTACAATGTTGCCTTCTATGACTTTACGAAGACCCACGCATATCCCTTCATATCCAATGATAAGGTTTCTTACGAACTAATGCTAAGATAACACTATCTAAAGGAGGAGGAAAAGAACTATGACTTTTTTGAGTAGGTAGAACGCTCGTAGTTGCTTGCTCACAAACTAAAACTATTTCCAAACTCACACTTTCAAAACATATTTACAAACATCTCTTTGAACTATTTTCAAAACCAACACTTTGTATACATTCTCGCCGATTCTAGAATCATTATAAAGTTCGCCAAAACAAAGGCGTTTTTTTCAAAATATTTTCAAACTCACACCAAACACAAACACATTTACAAAACATTTCAAAAGTGAGCTAGCAACTAAGAGACCGTAGATAACTATAGATGAGAAGGGTGCTAATGCCTTCCCTTTTCATAACCTACCCCCCGAACTCAAGAAAATATCTCAAAAGGTCTTTCCTGTTCTTTTCACCCTTTCCTTTATTGGATAAAAGAAAAGTCGGTGGCGACTCTTGCTATCCGCAACAATTACGATCAAACATAAAACACCCAAGTCAGTTCTCCCACCGAATTATAGCTGGCTTTGGTGCAAGACTAAAGTTGTTTGATACTCGATACTACACTCATTGAGATCAGACTTTTGGGATATTTTGGCCACAGTTTGGATGCTTGAGCTAAAACATTTCCCAATGAAGAAAGATCAATGATATTTAGATTCCTTAGAACCCGGTTACTTTCTTTTAGGACGGGTTGAACCAACTAAACTTCAAGAGGGTACTTACCTATAAACCTCGTGCAAGCCTAAACCTAAGGCCTTTTGTGCTTTTTGTGTATATGATTATTTGTTCATAACATCATAAACATCATGACATCATGCCATAGCATTTTCACTAACCATTTCAAGGACCTAGGGATTTATCTTTGTTCTGTTTTGTAGGATATGACTTTCTCTCACAGAATCACCATCCGAATCAACTTCGTAAGGGTTCCTCCTCAACTGAAAGAGTTAGCGTCAATGGTTCCTTAAAATTCTCCGTTCACTAAAAAATATGGTCGACTTATCAATCTGGTTACCTCAAGCTTTTAAGAAGACATGATGAGGGTTCTCTTCCAGTTCTTTGACCTTGTACATCATTGTTTCACCTTTCACGATTATCAATTAGTGCCCACGATGGAAGGATTCTCTCAAATAATAGGAGTACCTATTCTTGATCAAATACCCTTCACTGGTTTAGAGGAAACTCCAAAGCCTGAAGTTATTTCCAAGGCCTTGCATTTGAAGAGTTCTGACATTGTAGCTAATTTAGAGACAAGAAGTCGGGTCAAAGGCTTTTTGGCTAAATTCCTGATTGAGGAGGCTCATTTGTTTTTGTATGCTTTAGATTTACAAGCTTTCAAAGAAGTCTTGGCTCTTCTAATCTATGGGTTGGTGCTTTTTCCTAACCCTCACCAACTCATAGATGTGAATGCTATCAAAATTTTCCTTACTCGTAACCCCTTGCCTACTTTGCTTGGAGACATTCTACATTGTCTCCACACTCATACCATGAGGATAAGAGGGGCTCTTATATGTTTCATTTTGTTCTGTCTAGGTGGCTTATTTCGCACCTTCCTCGATCAGTATTGAAGAATGAGCAAGGTTTGAGGTGGTCGCAAAGGTTAATGTCACCTTCTCATACAGATATCCATTGGTGTTCTCGATCTCAAGAGGATATTACTATCATTAACCATTGTGGGGAGTTCCCTATTTCCACTCTTAGGAATTAGGAGAGGTATTACTTATAACCCTTCTCTAGCTCTACGACAATTTGGATATGCTCGAAGAAATGGTCCCCATGACGCACTCATTCAAGGTATTGTATTCGACCATGAGAATGATGTTCAATGTTATCATAGAAGGTTTGTACATGCTTGGGGAATGGAAAACAAGGTTGATATCAAGAATTTGGGACATAAGAACTCTATTCCTTTGGAGCCTTATCTCAAATGGGTGCAAGCTCCCGCTCAAAATCTCATGACGCCATATCTTGCTATCCTACTAATAGTTATGGAGCCTATTGTCGGGGGAGACTTTATACCATTCTCCATCCTGACATGCCTACCAACTTCGAGGAATTGCAGAGATCTTGGATTCAACACAAAGGAGAATGAGACACCTTTTAAGCTCAATTCTACGCAAGCGAGAAGAAAGTGTTGGAGCTCACAAGGCGACTTCACGAGGAGTGAAACCTGAATGTATATTGTACTATGGTGGGAGAAATGACATGGTATTTTGCGTTTTATCACAATTGTTGCTGATAGCAAGAGTCACCACAGACTTTTCTTTTATCTAATAAAGGAAAGGGTGAAAATAACAGGAAAGAACTTTTGAGAATTTTCTTGAGTTCGGGGGGTAGGTTATGAAAAGGGAAGGTGTTAGCACACTTTTCATCCGTAGTTATCTATGAGCTCTTAGTTTCTAGCTCACTTTTAAATGCTTTGTAAATGTTTTTGTGTTTTGTGTAAGTTTGAAAATATTTTGAAAATGCCTTTGTTTCGGCAAACTTTGTAATGATTCTCGTCTCTATAAGAATGTATACAAAGTGTTGTTTTTGAAAATAGTTCAAAGAGATGTTAGTTTTTGAAGATGTTTTGAAAGTGTGAGTGTGAAGATGGTTTTGTTTGTGAAGCTGTTTTGAAAGTGTGAGTGTGAAGATGATTTTAGTTTGTGAGCAAGAAACTACGAGCATTCTACCTACTCAAAAAGTCTTTGTTCTTTTCCTCCCCCTTTAGATAGTTTTATCTTACTATTAGTTAGTAAGAAACCTTATCATTGGATGTGAAGGGACAGGCGTGGGTCAACTTACAGTCATAGAAAGCAACATTGTAGGATGCCTTATCAATTTTGTCGTAAGGGTCTAAGATCGTTTACCGAAGGCAACGTCAAAGGGTCATCAAGGGACTACGATCTTGTAATTGAGGGTCTTTACTAAAGTATCCCAAGTTCGAGGGACATGACTGTTTTATTCTAAGGAAATAAGTGTGGGTTAATCCTAGAAGTGCAAGTGTGCAAGGTGTATTGATTTCATGCATTTTTGTCTTGAATTAGGGTTGTCTACTTGTTGATTTTAAGACTTACCATACAAAACATAGTTACTAGCAATAGTATTGAAAGCGATAAATTGCAGAAATTTAAAGTTCTACGCTATTACATCATTTAAGGGATGGGGATATAAATTACAAATGGGGATGAGAGCAATTAAAACCTAATTACTATTACAAACATATTGAATAATGTCAAATAAATGTACAAGAAAATTGTTTTTATGAGTTTTAGTAGAAAAAGGGTTTTAAAGTTGATAAAAAGAAAGGAATTAATTAATTTAAACTTCTAAATTATAAATTAATTAAAAGAGAAAATTAAAAATAAAACCTAAGTCTAAATTTATTTTAATTTGGAAAAGAAATTAAGTTTGTTATGAAAACATTTTTTTAGGGTTTTAGGTTTTAAGGAAATAAAATAGAAATAAAATAAAAGATTGGTCTAATTATTAAAAAATAAATTTTTGTACTTTTTAGTAAAATAATAATAAAAATAATAAAATAAAATAAAAAAATATAAAAATTAAGTCAAGGGGTTTAAGAATGAAAATAGATGTGAGAAAGTAAAAAAACAATTTCTGGTTGGTTAACGCCCAAAGTGTATTTTTGTTAATCAGAAACAAAAGAAATAAAAAAAAATTCGGGCTGCGTGGTGACAAGTAAACAGGGGGTGATGGTCAGTAAAATGTATCAAAGGCCAAAGGCATGAGGCCCATGCACGCCTTTTTAAACAAAAAAAAAAGAAACAAGTGAAAAATGTGAAAAATGCAAAAGGTCTCGTTGGGGCTCGAACCCAGGATCTTCCATAGGTAAGCCTTACGCGCGCACTTGCTGCCACTGTGGTGACTTGTACATCCGATATTAAACCAACAATTATTAAATTTAAAATAAAACATGTTCATGAAGCCAACTTCATCTTCTTCCTCACGCCAAGTCTGAACAAAATTCTTGAATTCTGTAACTCTTTCATCTCTCAACCATTTGCAAAAATGTAAACATGAAACTTGCTCCAAATTTCAACACGAATTCAGTCGTATAAATAATTAAAGCTATAAATCAAAGATGAGCATGAATTTTGTTTGGTAAAAAATTTAACCTAACTTTTTCAGCAATTTCAAACTCAAAATTCTCACTACTCAATCAATATAAATGAATTTTAAGGACGTGGTCAGTTTCAGGGCTATGATGTCTACATTTTATATGTAAAAATGGAAACCAAATGATGTCTATATGAAGAGTTCAAAAGTCAGAAAACTCACTTTGAAAATGGAATTTGGGTTTTGAGTTTGAGCTTACTTCAAGGTGTTGCAATGATCTGGTT
The DNA here is from genome assembly GCA_948472305.1 of Vicia faba. NCBI lineage: Eukaryota > Viridiplantae > Streptophyta > Magnoliopsida > Fabales > Fabaceae > Vicia > Vicia faba. Next base: position 1,197,470,415 of record OX451741.1, read on the forward strand.
AGCTTCCTTGGACCTCTAGGAAGTTAATGCAATGCTTAGCTTGAGTTGAGAGTGGATGAAATGTTCTGGAGAAGTCAACCTGCAAGCAACTATTTTTGAAAATGGAAGATGAGGAAAATGGTGTTACAGTTGTGGAACAGGGTAGGGATGGACTATATTTGATGTTTGGAAGCTTTGAAAATGATTTTGAGGGAAAACACATTATGGAAATGGAAGATACAAGTTCAAGGTCAGAACTGTATACAAATCGTTTTTTTTTTTTAGCAATTTCTGGTTTGAGAGAGTTTGAGGGAGTTTCAATGCTTACAAAATCGTGTCCTTGGCTTGTAGATGATGGCTCAATTTATAGGAGAGGGTTTGGCAACTTGAAATGATCAAAAAACCAAGATCATATGTTATGGCTCTTTGGCTTGCTTTTGAAGCAAGCTTGATACACATTGTCCCAATGCATATTACAAGGGCTTGTAGAGTAGTTGAGGGCTTTAAACATGCTTGTTCTAACTTTATAAATGAAGTTTGTGCAGAAGAAACACGTTAGAGGCTCAATGCATTGACTTTTGCAATAAAGCTTGCTTTTCCAAAATGGAAGTGGTACCTTTCTTCCTTAAATAGATTAATCACTTGGACAATAGCTTTAATGCTTGGATCATAGCTATAATAATTGTGTAAACCATTAATTATGGAGTGAATTGTAAGTTAGAAGCCTGAAAAGTAAGATTATGCAGAATAACTAGAGATTTGGTCAAGTGTTCATCACAAAAATGCCTTGTAATTCAAGAATGAATTCCCAACTTCCTCTCTTCGATTCTCTTAGCTCACAAATTATCTCTTCAAGTTCTTTGACATTTTGGAAAGCTTGAAACATCCTATACAACTTTCATGTTTCCCATTTTTGCAAAATCAAATTGGAACTATGTGAAAAATGGCCAAGAAGTTGGGACAAAAATCTGCCTAAACTAGGTCAAAATTTTACTAAGTGTTTAAGAAAAGTGCATGACTTCATGGTCTTATAACTCAAAATCTAAGCATTTTTTAGATATGAGCCCTCTAATACAAAGTTGTAGATCTCATCAAGATATACAACTTTCATGTTGAAAGTTTCCTTTGAATCATCTTGACTTTTGATTTTCTTGATTTCTTGATGATCAAGCTTCATATTTTTGAATGTCTTGATGAATCTTGACTTTTGAAACTCAATTTTGATAAAAAAAAGTCAAAGTTTGACTTTTGATGTATCAGTTAGCCAAAAATTCAACTATCAATCCATTGCTTTTGAAAGATGATTTGAGCCATGAGATTAGGCCAACATGTTGTATTTGAATCCTTGAGATTTTTTTTCAAGCCATTTGATCATGTATTAGGTCAAAAAGTTAATGGTCAGTCAATTACAATCAAAACCCTGATTTTGACCAAGCCTAAGACAAAGGTGAGGAAGATTGTGAAGTTCCTGGGGAACTAGCAAGGTTACTACAACAGTAAGAAAGGACTATACAGCCCCACGAAGAACTAGTGGACACAGTTAATTTAGGTACCGAAGAGGACAAGAAAGAAGTCAAGGTGGGTGCCAATCTGGAACCTTGTGTCAAGAAGCGTTTAACTCAGTTGCTACATGACTATGTTGAGGTCTTTGCTTGGATATACGAAGACATGCCTGGACTTGATGTTGATATCATGGTCTAACGTCTACCGACAAAAGAAGACTGCCCTCTGATAAAACAGAAAGTCTGTCGCATGCGACCAGACATGGCAGAGAAGATCAAGACTGAAGTCATGAAACAATTCAACACCGGATTCTTAGTCGTTACCTCCTATCCACAATGGGTCACCCATGTTGTTCCAGTGCCTAAAAAGGACGGCAAAGTGCACATGTGTGTGGACTACAGAGATTTGAATAGGGCAAGCCCTAAGGATGACTTCCCGCTTCCCCACATCGATATTATGGTTAATAACACTGCACATCATAAAGTATTTTCCTTCATGGATGGTTTCTCAGGCTATAATCAAATTAAAATGGAACCTGAGGACATGGAGAAAATGACCTTCGTCACACAGTGGGGCATATTCTGTTACAAGGTTATGTCATTCGGGTTGAAGAACGTTGGGGCAACTTATCAGCGCGCCATGGTAGCTCTATTTCACGGCATGATCCATCACGAAATAGAGGTCAATATGGACAACATGATAGGCAGATCTCAAACTAAAGAGGAATATATTGACCATTTGCAGAAACTATTTGAAAGGCTAAAGAAATACAAGCTAAGGTTGAACTCGAATAAATGCACATTTGGGGTGAGGTCCGGTAAACTCCTAGGCTTCATCGTCAGTGGTAAAGGTATCAAAGTGGACCCTGCCAAGGTGAAAGAAATACAAGAAATGCCTGCTCCTCGCACCGAGAAGGAGGTCAGAGGATTCTTAGGACGGCTTAACTACATCGCCAGATTCATTTCTCACCTAACCGCTACTTGTGAACCAATCTTCAAATTACTGAAGAAAGATCAAGTAATCAAATGGAATGATGAATGCCAAGCTGCCTTCGACAAGATTAAAGAGTACATACAAGAGCCTTTTGTTTTGATGCCGCCAGTCGAGGGAAGACCTTTAATCATGTATCTAATTGTCTTGGAAAATTCAATGCGGGTGTGTGTTGGGGCATCATGATGAGTCTGGCCGAAAAGAGCAAGCTATTTACTACCTGAGAAAAAAGTTTACCGACTATGAAACAAGATATTCACTGCTCTAGAAAACTTGCTGCGCTCTGGCATGGGCTGCTCGCCGGCTAAGACAGTATATGCTGACCCATACTACTTTATTAATATCCAAGATGGATCCAATTAAATACATATTCGAGAAGCCTGCCCTCTCTGGGAGAATATCAAGATGGCAGGTGATTCTGACTGAATACGACATTCAGTACACTACCCAAAAGGCAATAAAGGGTAGTGTGCTAGCCGATCACCTTGCTCATTATGCTGTGGATGACTATCAGTCAATGAAATTCGAATTCCTAAACGAAGACATCATGACAGTAAACAATTGTGAAGAATTCAGACCATATGATGGACCTGAACAAGGATCCTGATGGACCTTTGTTTTTGACGGAGCCTCCAACGCACTCGGCAATGGCATAGGTGTTGTAGTCATATCCCCTGAAGAATGTCATACTCCCTTCACTGCAAGACTTTGTTTCAACTGTACTAATAATATGGCAGAATACGAAGCATGTATTTTTGGTCTCAAAGCTGCCATAGATTTGGGAATCAAGTCCTTAAGTGTATTTGGAGATTCAGCCTTAGTCGTCATCCAGATCAAAGGAGAATGGGACACAAAGCACCCTAACCTCATCCCCTACAAAGAACATGTATTGACATTAATCCCACGTTTCAAGGAAATTACCTTTGAGCATTTTCCACGAGAGGAAAATCAACTAGCAGACGCGCTAGCCACTATGTCATCCATGTTTAAACTCAAGTGGGGTAACGAGGCTCCCCAGATCACCATTGATCGGATGGACGAACCATCTTACTGTCACGAGATCGATATTGAAGCAGTATTGGACCAACCTTGGTTCCATAAATTTAAGAGGTATCTCAAGGCCCAAGAGTATCTAGAGGGAGCTTCAGTCAATGATAAGAAGTTCTTGAGGAGATTCTCTGCTAAGTTCTTCCTCAGAAATGGAGTTCTCTACAAGCGCAACCATGACTCTGTTTTGCTTCGTTTTGTAGACAAGGTTTAGAAAGAAAATATCATGGCTGATCTACATGAAGGCACTTTTGGCACCCATTCTAGTGGGCACACAATGGCTAAAAAAATCCTACGGGCAGGGTAATACTGGTCTACCATGGAAGCGGATTTCTATCAGTATTCACGAACCTGTCACAAGTGTCAGATCTATGCTGACAAAGTGCATATACCTCCAGTGCCTCTAAAAGTCCTGACTGCTCCCTAGCCATTCGCGATGTGGGGCATCGATATGATTGGAGAAATCATACCTACAACTTCTAATGGGAACCGCTTCATCTTAGTGGCCATTGACTACTTCATGAAGTGGGTTGAGGCAGCTTCTTCCACTTCTGTTACCAAGAATGTTGTGGCCCGATTCATCAAACAGAATCTCATCTGTCGATACGGTATCCCAGAGAGAATCATCACAGACAATGGTACGAATCTCAACAATACTATGATCACCGCACTATGTGCACAATTCAAGATCCAACACCATAATTCTTCAGCTTACCGGTCAAAGATGAATGGTGATGTCAAAGCCGCAAATAAGAACATCAAGAAGATCATACAAAAAATAACAGTAACCTATAAATATTGGTATGAGATGTTACCATTTTCTCTCCATGGTTACCATACCACGACATGCACACCAACAGGGGAAACTCCCTTTTCCTTAGTATACAACATGGAAGTTGTTCTACCAATTGAAGTCCAAATACCTTCTATGAGAATCATAAGAGATGCAGGGATGAATGAAGATGATTGGATCCAAACTCGGCTTGACCAGTTGAACTTGATTGATGAGAAGAGGCTTACGGCTGTCTGTCATGGCCAGATGTACCAAAAACGTATGATCAAAGCTTTTAACAAAAAGGTCAGACGTCAGACATATCAGGTTGGTGAATTGGTAATCAAGTGTATCATATTTCCATTTGTGATAAAAAGCATATTCTCTGGTGGAGCAATGATCTTAACCACTATGGATGGCGAAGACCTTCCACACCATGTGAACGCGAACATAGTCAAAAGGTACTATGCATAAGAGACCCACTAGGTTGACACACCTAGGTAAAACAAGGGCATCCCGGTGAACCACGAATATTCGGGCAAAAATTAGGGATAAAATAATAAAAAATCCGTACACCCGATAAGCTGAAAACCTGAAAGGGAGGCTTGGGAAAAAAAGGGTATCCCGATGGACTGAAAACCCGAAAGGGCGGTCTAGGAAAAAGTTAGGGAATCAAAAGCGTATGACTATGTTCTGTCAGATCACCTTACAGACAACCTTTAGCATCGACTGACAAGCTCAAACAAGTCTAATTAATCCAATCAGCTTCGAACAAGGCAGCAAGTGGACAAGACACTCAGAGACACCAAGGCTATAGCAGAATGGGAACCCCATGGGATTATTTCGCATAGCTATCTTTTCTTTGTATCAATTTTTCATTTTCTACGATGATATTCTCTTACTAGAATGTTCGTCTCATTGTACAAAAATACTTATTCAAGTTAATACAAAGATATCCCTTTGAAAGTGCAAAACTATCTGTTTTTCTTTTATTTTCGTATTTTGTTTACAGAAACGTCTAATGATTTATTTTTGAACATATGCATTTGAACGTAACCACTGTTTACAAATGAGAAAAAAGGGGAACAGAAAATAGAAAGACAATCACTAATGGCTTTAATAAAAAGTATAATATCTTTAGATTATTCCATAAAATCCCCCGCATGTACTTTTCCCAGCAAGAGTAGAAGACGGGACATCCCACTACAGGATCGCTAACATATCTTCAGTATGAAGCTTAATGATATCAAAGACTCTCTCACATACCAGATAGAACAAAACTTCCAGTTACCGCTTCTAAGATTCCCCAGTGAAAGTTGCCCAGTTTCTCAGGATTCCCCAGCAGGACTTCATGAGGCCTACAAGCAATACACGGCATTTCCCTTAAACACAACAGAGTTTATTTCTCTGACAAATGGAAGCTCATCAACACTTCAACTCCAAAATATGAAGACTTACACTCCTCATACCCAGCATCACTCAGAGATTTATTTTACCCAGCTCCGGCAACACTACGGCATAACAATTAATGTGTCCATACATTACATCCATACGTCATAGCATTGACAACATGGATACACATGACACAATCTCATTTATTTTGACAACATCATTACAAAATGCATCTCATACATCATGACATTGCATACAACTAACCTTTCATATTTTCAGGAAAGATTAATCAATAGAAAATTGTCGTCAAATTTTCAGTAAATCAAATACAAATCCATTCCCAAGAAAGGATTGGTCAACCATCTATGTAGCAGATGCTTTCTCTGGTTCAGATAAATCGCTCAAAGATTTACTCTAATTCTCTCCAGTTAAAGAATATTCAAGACCACTGCTGGTTCAATTTAAATCTCTCAACGGTTTATCCTGATTCTTTCCCACCGATATCTTCTATGGTTCAGATAAGTCACTCCAACGATTTATTCTGATTCTTCTCCAGACCACTTCTGGTTCAGTTTAAATCTCTCAACAATTTATCCTGATTCTTTCCCGCAGATATCTTCTCTGGTTCGGATAAGTCGCTCCAACGATTTATTATGATTCTTCTCCAGACCACTGTTGGTTTAGTTTAAATCTCTCAACAGTTTATCCTGATTCTTTCCCGCAGATATCTTCTATGGTTCAGATAAGTCGCTCCAAGATTTATTCTGATTCTTCTCCAGACCACTGTTGGTTCAATTTAAATGTCTCAATGATTTATTCTGATTCTTTCCCACAGATATCTTCTCTGGTTCAGATAAGTTGCTCCAAGATTTATTCTGATTCTTCTCAAGACCATTGTTGGTTCAGTTTAAATCTCTCAACGGTTTATCCTGATTCTTTCCCGAAGATATCTTCTCTGGTTCAGATAAGCCGCTCCAAGATTTATTCTGATTCTTCTCCAGACCACTGTTGGTTCAGTTTAAATCTCTCAACAGTTTATCCTGATTCTTTCCCGCAGACAGTTTCTCTAATTCAGATGAGTCGTTCCAAGATTTATTCTGATTCTTTTCCAGTGGAAGTCAAGTTTAGACTTAATCTAGTTTCCATCAACTTCGAATGGCATATTTAAGCCCATTCCCTACACAATCAACCACCACATCATTGAGTGCAAGTTTATGGGCACTCTAGTGTTCAATCATCTTCCACCTTCAAGTCACAAATGGCAGATTCGCCAATCTAACTATTCAAGCGTAAGAAGATATCAAAGGATCATCTTGGACCCTCTGGTTTGCTTCCATCCAATTTCAAGCCTTGAATTACAAATTTTTCAAGAAAGTCATTCACAAGGGCAAAATCGTCATTTGCACACTGAAAATTCAAACTTTGACTTTTAGATCAAAATCAAGTTTCAAGAATCATATTTCATCAAGACACGAAGTTTGTTTCATCAGGAAAATCAGAAGTCAAGATTCATGTTGAAAAAGTCAAAATTCTAAATACTTAGAATTTTTCTAAGTGTTTAAGAAATATGACAAGCTCAGAACTTCTGGCTAGATTTTCAACATGATGCATGTTGATTCTGGAAGAACTTCTAACAAAAGAGTTTTAGATCTCAATAAGACCTAAAATATTGCAGAACAGAACTTCTTCTAGAAATTTTGGGATTTCAAGTTATACATCTTCAAAGTCACGTCCCTAAAACTTAAACACTTAGTAAATTCTGAGCATTTTCAAATTAGAATTTGTTTACAACTTTTGGGCCAGTTTTCACATAGCTCCAGTCAGAAGTTGCAAAAGTAATTCAAAAAGGGCTTACAAAGCATGTCATAAGCTTTCTGGAAAGTTTGAGAACTTGCTCAGAACATGTTGGAGCAAAGAGATTCAAGGATCAGAAGTTGGATGTTTGTTCTAAGTTGCGCTGATGCTGAACTTCTGGCCCAGAATTAAGCTATGATGCACAATCTCATGGCGCAGGATATCTGGTTTGATAAATCTCATCATCATTTAATTCTCACAACCACTTTTGAGTTTTTATCCAAAGGATTTCACCATGTGTGATATAGAACTACCATTGTTGTCCTGGAAAAGAAAACTTTTGTACAAGTTTATGCTAGGCCCATGCTTTTCTTTTGCCTCTGAGGGTAATTTTCCTTAATTCATGCTTACAAATCCAGCTTAGGCACGGCTAAAAGCTGCTAACCACCATACATGTTTATCTTGCTTCAATAACAAGCCAACACACTAGCATGATATTAATACTTTTGACTTCTCTAAGCTGCAAAGTTCTTGCCTATAAATTGAACTTCATTTGCAACTATGAGGAGGTAGGTCATGAAAATTGAAAAGAAAAAGCCTTGAAACCTTGCTAAAATTTCCAGAAATACAAAACTGCAAACACAAATATAAAACCTGTTAGTTTTTTATTCTTGCATTCAAACCCCAATTTTCCTCAAGTGTTTCTTGGCCAAACCATCCATACAGCTTCTGATATACATATAGAAACCATCCTAACTCCTGCTTTCAGACTGTAACACGTTCTCAAAAAGTCAGAACTTTACTTCTTGACTGTTCCAAAATTTTCCATCCATTCGTAGCCCAAGATAAAGGTTGTTCCAGCCTGTTGAGCACGTGAGGAAGCTGATCAGTATATTACAAGCAATCAGAACTAGGCTCCAGCTCATAAAACATTTTCCAGCTGAAAGGTAAGCTTCTGCTGACCCTCATCATATTACTTAGGCATTGTTAGATTTGCATGTACAAAATACAATGTAGACATCTTGATTTCGATGTTGTATATATTCTGAAGTTCCATGTATTTTCTGCCTAAGTAGAGAGAATATCAGTTCAGAAATTCTTAAGGAAACTAGGATTAGCAGATACATGCTTGTTTCTGATTTATAGTCTTGACATTTCTTATGCTTCTGAAACCATGATGGAAAACTTCCATAATTGTTATGTCTGTGTTTTCTGTTCTGTTGAGATTTAACTAAGTTGCAGATGTTCTGATTAGCATGGAGAAAGAGGTGAAGCTCATCATCAGAACTTACTTTATGTTATATGTTTATGCTTTTGCTTCTGATACCAGACGTACAACCACCCCAGTGGTAGAAAGCGTGTGCATAAGGCAATAGAGCTAATGGTCCTGGGTTCTAGCCCCAGAAGGATTTTTTTAGGTTTATTTATTGACATTTTTACCCATTTATCTGTCAGACGATACTCATAGATCAAAACTTCTAGATACCCTCACCTAACAGCATTATCACTTCACTCTCTCAAACAATCAGAACTTCTAACTTGCCAGATATATATGAACTTCTAGGTTCCCAGCTACGCTATAGCTTCTGAACCCCTCAACCTCAGAATTGGTGTACCCAGGCATAAAACTTCTGACCCTCCACTTTCTCACTAACATTTTCTCTTTTGCAGCGTATCAGAGTCAGGACTTATGTTCCTTCTCTTTTCAGCGACGCGCTAATTCTGACTCCCTTTTCTCTCATTTATTTTATTTTAGCTTTTTAATAACCAAAAACATCTAAAATATTTCATATTCACATGTTTTGTTTTATTTCTTTTAGAATAAAAAAGATCAAAATATTTTCTTAAGTAAACTTATTTCTTAACAAAAATAAAACAAGTCCATTTCAATTCTTGTACGTTATTTCAATATGCTTGTAATAGATAATTAGGACTTTTAATTTCTTGCAATCCCCATTTGTAATTTGTATATCCCCTCCCCTAAATGATGTAATAACTTAGTATTTTTATTTTCTGCAATTTAAATGCTTTATATACAAATGTTAGTAATTAGGGTTTGTATGGGAAGATAAAATCAATGCTTAGAAAACCCTAAGTAAAAGACAAATTAAGCATGTAAACCAATACACTTGCACACGTACACCCTTAGGGTAAATCCACTTGTTGCCTTATAAAATGGCCATATTATGCATGTGAGGTATCTTAGAAAAAACAAACAAAATACAAGATCATAGTCCCTCGATGACGCTATCAAAATTGCCTTTCAAAAATGATCTTAGTCCCTAAACAAAATGCTAAGTTATTTTACAACATTTCTAATCATGGCTATACAATGACCCACGCACGTCCCTTTTACATCCAAAGATAGGGTTACTTACCAAATCAATGGTAAGATAATAATGTCAAAGGAAAGAGGAAATAAACATGAAAGACTTTTGAGTAGGTAGAATGTTCCTAGTTGCTTGCTCATCCTTGCTATTTTCAAAACAAACACCAACACTTTCAAAAACATCTTTCAAACTTGAAAACATTTTCAAAAGACTCAACACTTTGTATACATTCTTACGAACGGGAATCATTACAATGTTTTCTTAAACGATGGCACGTTTTCAAAATACTTTCAAAAACCATATAAAGCACATTTTCAAACAAAAGCAAGTGATCTAGCAAACAACTAAGAGCCCGTAGATGACTACAGATGAAAAAGGGTGCTAATACCTTCCCTTTTCATAATCTACCCCCCGAACTCAAGAAAACATCTCAAAGGTCTTTCCTGTTCTTTTCAGCCTTTCCTTTTGGATAAAAGAAAAGTCGGTGGCGACTCTTGCTAACTATAGCATTTGCAATCAAATTCAAAATAACCAAGTCAGTTCTCCCACCGTATCGCAGTACTGTTTTCGAGAAGTAACACTTATCAACATCCAGGATTGAGATCTACTAGGAAAAGAGAGAATATGTGAATAAGTACTTTCGATGAAATGACTCCATTGGAGAATTGAGAATTCCTGAATAGGAGATTTATTGATAAGGAAAATTCACAATGGAGATAAGGATTTTTGAATAAGATATTTTTGAAGGCAGCTTCACTGAGGAAAGGAGAAATTCTGAACAAAAGAGCTCAGACAATGGTATTTTCTAGAGAGACGAAATAAACCCCAACACAAATCAGCTGGGGGAATGAAAATTCCTTATAGTGAGATCTCGAATAAGGAAACTCCATTGAGGAATGGGAAATTTTGGACAAGAGATCCTCATAAACAACCTCCTTTGAGGAAGGGAGATGATGCTAACATGACTTCGGAACAAACTTGACAAGTCTTTACTGGGGATAATAAAAATTCTCAGCAAAAAGAACTTCATGCTTCTGTTATGGAGATTACAGAATTCTTGAACAAGAAATCTTTATGAAGATACTTCACTGGGGAATAGGAGAAATTTCTGAAGGAACTCTCGAGTTCAGCTGGGGATGAGAACACTCCACTTCAGGTAATAGACATTCTTTGGCTAGGTGATGCTGGGGAAACAAAATTTCAAGCACTTGGAGAATAAGACTCTTTTAATCAAAGATTCCAATTAGTAAATCTTTAAAATGCCTCACTACGAGACTTACTGAGGAGAAGTAGAAACTTCAGTGTTTCCCAGAGGAAACGACACAAATTATGGACACTTTAATTATCTTAAAAGATGTTGCTCTGGTAATGGAGAATTACACAGATAAGCAAAGAAAATGAAAACCCATGCGAAACAGATCACTGAACGGGCCTCAGGCATAGTGTGACAACCTCGCTGGAGTGGTTCCTTGAAGAAACATGGCACCATTTTCACTTGAGATACTCTGCCCCATATTATTCGGGCTCTGAATAATTCTTTTACACAAGAGATCCATGGAGAGATTCGTCAAATTTCGACGTAACTGCTTTGGGTTGACTAATCTTTAAAGAGATTCTCCTTGAGAGGACTTCCCGAGATCCGTGCTGAGAATAATAATCTCGACTTTAGTTAGAGATAAAGATCTCAACTACTGATGAAGGAATAACAATACCAAGACTTAAAATTCTGATGAGCTGAGGATAACCATCCTGACTTCTTGCCATGCTCTTCACCTTCATAAATTGTTTAGCATGCGACTGGACTTAAATTGGTCAACTATGAAGTGGGGAAATTCCCCTGCATAATGCCATGCCCCAGTCTCTATGGTTGTTAAAGAATTTTCCTTGAAAGGACTTCCTGAGGTATATACCATCCATATAAACTGCCCCATTGTTAAAAACTTTGAAACACAGCTTTTGACTAATCCAAATTAGTAGTGGCATCAATGAATCTTGGGTAATGGACCCTGATCACTCGGCACTTTGAGATATTTGTCGAATCTCGACATAACTTCCCCAAATTGACTAAACTTTGAGAGTCAATAGATCTTGACTCGATTGCCTTAGATTAGCAGAATCTTGGCAAACCATCTCCTTACCTCATGCTCTCAGCGGAATGAGAAGTCCATGTAGTTTGGAAGACAACACCTCCTCAGGATGATTAACTTACGTCTTCAAAACAAGGTGGTACACAATCATGCTTTTCAACTCAAACTGCTTCGCGCTCAAGCAGATGCTTGAAGAAAATTGTCCTTCGGGACCAACTGGAAAGATACGCCATTGCTCAACAGAGACTTGTTAGCAGACAAAACTTATGCATAATCATCAAACAAATAGTTCTTGATAAATCTCTCATACTAGTCTTCTTCAATTCAAAGGAGTAGCTAGAAAGCATGCCCCAGATTAAGATCGTTCTTTTCAAAAAATTCGTGAAGCAATTCGCCCCTAAGAATAATCAACTCTTCATCTGATGATCATTATGCAAACTCACTTGACATTTAAGCACTTTTTCACATGCAAAGAATGTTTTATCCTATGAATTATAAAATCTAATGCAAATCATATACTTGTCTTGAAGTTAGAAAACTTATATTGAAAATATGTTGAAATATCAAAAAATATTTGTACAAAGAAAGTAAAAGAGGGAGTGATACCAACTAAAAAAGTTTTAAGCAAGTCTCCTAGGAGTCAGGTTACCGTACTCTCGTAATAGTTTCACTTTAGAATTAACCCATGCTTTAATTATGACTTTTAAGGGTTGTAACGTGGCCTGATTCACGGTTTTTAGAAAAAGGTTTTTAAGGCTCAAAACTATTTGGCGCCCACACATTATCCATGATGTTCTCCAGTCTTACATTCAGTTAACTTGATACGAGCACTCATATCTCAAAAGAGTTTATGATGGTTAAGGAACCACTGCGATTTCTTGGACATGACAGTCACTTAACCTTTGGTTTCTTAGGTGTTCGATCACACGACTTTTATTTTGATGAGGATTTTTATTGGGTAATCCTTTTCTGCCTTTCAGACTTTTCAAATTTCTTTTCACTTTCCCTAGATTTTGCCTGGACAAATTCTTTTGAATTTTAATTTGGAAGTCCAGCGGGATGCCCTAACTTTTGCCTAAGCGACTTGTTTTCAAGTTTTGACTTAGAGGGGCTCTTTGTTTCTTTATTATTCATATTTTGCATTTTGAACAAGTCGTGTGACCCTAAGTCTTTGAACTTTTTAGAGGAAAGTGACTGCATCATTCCTTGGTCAGTGAGGGATAACCATTGTTGTATCGATTTGGTCTCGACCTCAGCATTTTATGAGGAAATAACCATTATGGTTTTGATATTTTCCCGACCTTATAATGTGAGGGATAAGGTGCGGTGATCCTCAAATGGGACACTCCTTCTAAAATTTGAATGCTAGATCAGATTAACTGAACATCTACCTTGCCCCAGGTTAAAAATAATGGTTTTTTTTAACAGAAAAGAAACTACTACTTCGAAGGCTCAGAGGGGTTAACGAGGGTCTATCTCCTTTATATATCTGGTGTTTGGGGATTGAAACAAGGCATGTACATCGTCAGCAAGGGTTTTACTCGAAAGCATACCATTTGAGATTCCAGGTAAATTTTTGTCATCCTCCCTCCAGAGTTATTGCTTTGTTAGCAAAAGTTGGGTATCAAAAGCATAGTAAAACAAATAAGAGTGATAACGTATGGATTAATTCAAGAAAAATATATTCAATGCATTATGATTAACATTAAAAAAGATGAGCAAGTTTGCATACAAGAAGGTACTGAACAAAACAATTAAGATTACAAATGAGAATGCGAATGAAATTTGAAATTTCCATGTTGAGGAGACTTGACTCCGTACGGACTGATTGCTTCAAATGATCTTCAGCAACCTCAAGGATCACTTGGCTAAGATATTCCCCTCTGATATGGACACAATGGTCTCTGAATTGAACCAAGCTTGGACTTTATCTCTGGATGACAAACCATCTTCAACTGAATAGTCGAGTGCCCCAGAATGATGTTCTCTAAAGATTCTATCTAAAGAGAGGGTGAATGTTGTACCAAGCGAAAAGTTTGAAATTGTCTGCCACATTAGAAGTTGGACTTTGAAAAAAGACGCTAGGCAGGAGCTGGACTATACTTAAACCATCTTGAAATTTTCAACAATCATGGCCAAATTCCCTAGAATGGGAGACACACTTAGCATTTGCATCAGGAGAGAGAATAATCGACTGAATAGGCTCCAAAGCATGAAGCGTAATCAACCGAATTCCCAAAAGACGAGGAAGTTCCAAGACATAAGGCATTGAGATGGTATCAACATACTTCTCGGTCTTCTTCTATCTTTGCTTAAAAGCTTTTCCCCATGGATTCACTTGGGAAACAAGCATTGACTACTGATAAGAAGATCAGAGAACACAAAATTGTGGAGAGGGCCCTTGAATAAATAATCAGGTGCCCCGACGTGGTAACCACATATGGCGTTAACAATAGGATTTGGAAGGGGATTTATAGACGGTATTGAAGTACGGAGCCTAACCCACTGAAGCTCAAACATGTGTGGAAACAAATGAGAATGAAGCACTGAGCTAGGATCAAAACCGTTCTCTAGGCTTCTTTTGTTCTCGTTGATAAAAAAACCTCTTGAACTCAATTGGTAAATGGGAACCATCTGCTGATAATATGTTTCAAGCACTCAAGATAGTGGATGAAATCCACAAGGCACTCTGTGGTTTGAAAGAAATTCCAAAAGATGAGGAGAAGAGAATAACTCGTGTTGCAACAATCGGTGTAGGATTGTTGACACTATCATCAAGACTTATGTGACTTGACTCAACTGGGTCTTCAACTGATTATCTTCCTTCTCGAAGGGTTCCCTATCACGAGCCAAGGTTTGCATGTAGACCACAAACAACCACATCTGAATCTTCATCCTGGCCAATACCCCCACGAAGTTTTTTCTGTACTAATATCTGAAAATGTGACGGCAAGATTCCAAGTCTGAAACTTTGATGAGAATACCAGGTCTGAATATGAATCTCCAACTCTGAGCACCTGTTATGAATGCATGAATATGCATGAGGTGCATGAGTGGATGCAATGCCAGGTTCGATCATTTCCAAGGAACCATCATGTTTTGACTTTTTTTAGAAGTAAGGGATGAGGAAAATGAAACTCCAAGCTCACAAGCATGATTCCTTGGAAATAGGAAGAACATGTGTGTCAAAATGATGTTAACAAATTATGTGTGCAAGAACACGGGATCTAGGTTCCATAAACATGGGAAATGGTTGCATTGTCTCTAAACTGAATGATGAATATCACCGGATCAAAGGTCTGACACCATCTTAGAACACAAAAGAACCAAGTACCAAGTGGATCAGCAACTGCATGAGCCCAAAATCTCCCTATCATAAAAGATAACTACTGATCTTCCGAAATAAACGGCCATCACAAGGTGAGAAGTCCGGAGCAAAACCGAGAGAACACACAGTCACCGACAGTATTAAGTCACCATTAAAGATACACAGTAACTATCCGAACATGGTCACCAACAAAACTCAAGTCACCAACATAACCCGAAAGTCACCATCGGTACCTGTACCTGTAATAAAAACTTTCCCTCCCCACTCACGGGTGAAGACTAGGTCACGGTAAGGTCAAAGGCCAAATCAGAGTCAAAGAGCTCATTTGTTGGTATCATCATATGATAACACCTATCCGAACCTCCTTTGAAGTCATGGGTCTCATGGTCGGGTCTACAAGACATACGCCTCATAGCCGCCATGGCCACTCTATTCCTAGTTCCTATTGAATTCACTCATAGTCTGGGTATGAGGCCTTTTACCTCATGGGACAATCCACCCACCAAGAAAACCAAAATCCAGCATAGCTAATAACAAATATGGAAAGCAATAAAATACAATGCAAACATATGCTCAGATAAACATGTATAAATGAATAAACTGAAAGCATGGAAAATAAACACCTAAAGAAAAGAAAACAAGAGCTAGGATTGACTCCGAGATGGGCCAACATTTGGTTAACTTCTCCGTAGTGAAGTCGCCAGTTGAAACAATCGACTGAACCATCATCGAATATAAAATCAATGAAGTCACCACCGAACGTCTTTTATCCCACCGAAAGGGAAAGGTAAACATCGAGAAAACCTAGAGAAGGAGAAATCACGGTCTTGCGACTGTAGAGATCAGGTAAGGGAGTCGGTTACGTGATGGGAAGGTATTAGCACCCCACATGCCCGTAGTACTCTCCGGTATCCACTCTTGTTTGTTATAATCTAAGGGTGAGTTCCAAATCTATATCTAAGTTGTACATGGAATGCATGTAAAAGAAAGGAGAAAAAATGTAGGGAAAATAAAAGTTGTGTCGTTCGGGCCATACCCCAATGCCTACGTATCCCTTTAAGGAGTCAGAGCAGCCGTAGTTCAGCTCATATATTATGGTTGGTTTGTATTTTTTAGTTCAGAAGACAAAAGCAACAATCAAGATGGCAAAACATCAGATAAAACGACAAAACATCAACGAAGATGATAAAATAACAAAAGGGAACGACAATACATCACATGGCAACACAAACTCAGATAAGAAGATAAAACTTCAGCATGATAACAAAATATCAGACAAGATGATAAAACATTACACCTAACAATGATATCTAAAATTATAGTAGGATAACAAACATATGCGATGGAGAAACATCGGCAAAAAGATAGCAAGATAACATGGTAAATATGGAGAGACGTCAACATTTCAGATGATAAAACATTACACCTACAATGATATTGAGAATCAAAGTAGGATAACAAACATATGCGATGGCGAAACATCGGTAACAAACATATGCGATGGTGAAACATCGATAAAAAGATAGAAAGATAACATGGAAAAGATGGCGAGACATGAAAACTTAATTGATAAAATATCACACCTAACAATGATATTGAAAATCAAAGTAGGATAACAAACATATGCGATGGCGAAGCATCGGCAAAAAGATAGTAAAATATCATGGCAAAGATGACAACACATCAAAACTTAGATGATAAAACATCACACCTATCAATGATATTGAAAATCAAAGTAGGATAATAAACATATGTGATGGAGAAACATCGACACGAAGATAGAAAAGCATCATGGAAAGGATGAGAAACATTAATTTAAATGATAAAATATCACACCTAACAATGACATCGAAAATCAAAGTAGGATAACAAACATATGCGATGGAGAAACATCGATAAAAAGATAGTAAAATATCATGGTAAAGATGATAATACCTAAAAAATTACATGATAAAACATCACACCTAACAATGATATTGAAAATCAAAGTAGGATAAAAAACATATGCGATGACGAAACATCGGTGAAAAGATAACAAAATATGAATGCAAGGATGGAAAAACGTCAATTTGACAAGGTTTAAAACAAAGCCAAAAGGCGCATAAACAATTAAGATTAGTTTGTATTTTTTACCTTGAAGAAGGATTTAAGTTTATTAGAGATGTTTTATGATTTGCAAAGAAAAAGAAAGGAAAGGTTTTTGTTTTATAATGCAAAGGATGCAAAAGAAGAGAAAATATCTAAGGGAAACTAACCTAAATTTATCCCTAATGTTATCATACAAATGATTGACCCTAAAGTTGAGTTTTGAAGGGGAAACTCTAACTTATTCTTGACATGCATGGATAACAATCCTAGTGTCTATCTCAAATCACCACCAACGAATGAATCAGGAAGTCCTAAGGGAGCATAGCAAGGGATCACCACCTAAAACTATGTTTAACTCAAGTCACCACCAAAGGATGAATCAAGAGCACCTAAGGGAAAATGCCAAGGTAAACATCTTAAGACATGTACAGAAATATGAAAGCAAGCAAGCAAGTCATCAAGCTCGAGATAGCTAGCTCAAGAGAGCACCCAAACATGCAATGTGAAATCATATGATAGGGAAAAGGGAAAAGCTCTAGCTAGGGGAAATATATCAACCGAGTCTGAAAAAGCTTTATGTGGGAAGTCATAATTACACTATGGAACTAAAAGTCCAGGAAAGCAGAATAATATGATATGAACAATCATGGAGCATCAGTGTTAGTCATGCGAACTCCTGAAAGACGTGGGGGCCAGAATCAAGACCATTTTCCACTTGACCGACTCGATACACAAGATCTTGAGAACACGTTCAGAGCTCGGAACATGCAAAAAGTGAGCATAAGAAAGATAATAATAGAAACCTGGTGGGGGTTGATTACTAACCCTTTCCACTTGTCTTTCTCTTTTTGGAGGACTTAAGAATGGTTGCCATATAGGACCTCAAACCAAACATCCCGCTATACAAGCACAAATGTAAACACACGTGCGGAATACCTACTCAAAAAGTAGGATTTTAAATAAACTAAACACAATTAGAACACTGACAGAATTTCCTTAAACATGTCTTTAAATAAACCAGAGGAATTCCTGACATGCTCCACAATGGAGATCCCTTCATACAATCGAAAGCGAAAAAGTGCAGAAATAGTAAACGGGAAAGTGGTATAATACCAAACGGATAACAATCCGTAATAAGAAAAGCAACTAAAGAAACCCAAAGGCTCCGAATCAAGCTATCACCAACAAGTGAAAAGTGTCAAAATGCGCTTCGAGGAATAAAAAGCAAAGTATACATTGCCGCTCACGAAAGTAAATCACAACCGTGTAACCTGTAGGTAAACACATGTACAGATAAGAGACAATGGAATATATACACCTTGAACGAGGGAAATGAGAAGTCCACATGTGGTGTCCTACAAATAAAGTGGAACACTGAAGTCTCGACATATGTCAAAATGCGATATCCCACAAGTAAAGCGGAATACCGAGCAAAGAAACTGCATAGGCGTCAAGCTATGGAAACCTCGTACAAACTCAACAAACAAGTGAGTTACGACAAATGTGCAACCTAGAGTTGCAAAACTAGCTCAAATGGTGAAAATGGAAAATAGCTCAAAACGGTAAAAACACATTAAGTGAAATTGCAAAGTAAGTGTTAAGCAATTAGAAACCAGCAAACATGATTGCAATAGCTCACAATGAGCAAACTAAGCATAGAAATGGTATGTAAAAGTCAAAGTTAGCAAGCACAAATCAACTGTACCGAGAAAACAGCGAAAACAGGAAAAACGAGCCAAAAATCAAGTTGTCGGAATTCAATGAAACTTACATGGCAGCTTATAAACGTCCCAACGGACTCAAAAATGAAGTCGGTTTCGCTAAATTCAAATATAAAGGTCGACTTTAGATCTATTACAGAAGCTAAAACAGTAAACTAAAGTGCCCGAAATGTGAAAATAAGTGTACAAGCAGTTCCAAAATTGTCAAAATAAGGTAGTTACATGTAAAGGAGTCAGAAAAACTCCGTATGGTTCAAAAGTTATGGTTAAAACGAGTTTATGTACAAAAAAGGGTAAAATCGGGTGTTTGTGTCATTTTCTGATTATCTCAAGTTTAGGACTTGGAAATGGTTTCATTATGTATCTTGAGTTAATCAAAACATTATACAAACTCAAACAACAAATATTGCAACAATTGTCACCAAAATCACGAAGTTAAAAAAATACACATGTTATGTAAAAAAGAGTGAAAATTGTCAAATTTGTAACGTAGAGACAACTTGTTAGTATTGAATCAAAATGCTATGTTAGTATACCGTAAAGTCAACAAACTAAGCACAAGTTAATAACCTTATATGCCTTTAGCAAACTAGATGTACTTATGTCAAATTAACAAGCCACAAGTAAAAAGAAAGAAGCATTAGTGTTAAAGTAGAAACTTGATGTTAGTCTTATGTAATATTAAAAATTAAACTCAATGCTAATGGTATCACATTACAAGCATATATCTAGTTAAAAATATCACTAGTTAGAGATGAAACAAGTTAGACACAAATGTTATAAATGCGACTCAAACACTTAGTGAACATATAACATATTTTATTTTCACATTTTACAAGTCAAAAACTATAATATGTACCTATGTAAAAAGTGATCCGGAAACAACGGAACATCATCAAAAATCAACTGGCAGGATTAATCAAAAATATAGGATACTTTACCTATGCGCAAGAACTCAAAAAGGTGCACGGTTCGGTGACTTTTCGCTCAAAAATATCAATTTTCGCACAAGTTCCAGAATTGTCAAAATTGACCGAAAAGTGTTCGAAACCAAAATCCATCCGTGTGGAGAGCTTTAGAGTTCTTAAGAAAGTTAGTTTTCATTAAGGAAAGTCGAAAAAAACTCATCACGGATCCAAAGTTATGGCAAAAATGAGTTTATGCCGAGTTTTTGACAAATTTTATGAATCTTGGCAATTTCTCATAAGCTCAAGATTTTGTGTGTCAAGAATGGTTTTATAATGTATTTTGAATTATGTAGAAATTGTCACAACTCACGGAAAAACAAATGTTAGTGGGGAGCTATGTACATCAACACAAACTAGCACAACTTCACATGTTCAAAAGTATATTCTATGTCAATTTCTACTCTATGTTAGTTC
Organism: Vicia faba; assembly: GCA_948472305.1. Lineage (NCBI taxonomy): Eukaryota > Viridiplantae > Streptophyta > Magnoliopsida > Fabales > Fabaceae > Vicia > Vicia faba. The sequence continues at coordinate 1,197,490,828 of OX451741.1, forward strand.
TAAGAGGAAATTGAACAAACACCTAGTGTGCTAAGGTTATACAAGCAAAATTTTATGTTAGATTTACATGTAAAATCCTACCAATTCTAAAAATTAGTATTGAGTTATACTAACAACAACTTCAATTTCACAATTTAAATTTAACCTATGTTCAATTCAAGCTTAATCAAAAAAGTGCTTCTCAATAATCACTTATTTCAAAAAATGCTTAACTCAAGAAAATTCACCGATAGAAGTGAAGATGAAGCTTATGTTTGGAGATTGCAACAATCGTATTCGAGATCAGAGAAGTCTTGATCAATCTTGACTTTTTTTATCTTGAAAAAGTTGTTGGTGTTCTTGATGAAAAATGAGAGAAAGTTGCTCTTTGATCCTTGAGCAAGTTGAGAGAAAATATTTGAATGTTTTTGAGAATTGGTGAATTATGAGAGTCCTTGGAGTAAAAAGAGAATATATAGCATGGGCTTATGTGAGTGGATTTGGTTAATGGGCCTCAAATATCCACAAATACAAATACAGAATTTTAATTCACTTGAGTGTGACACGTTTCGAGCAAATTCGTAGAAACTTCAGTATGATTTTTGAAGTTGAAATGTGAAACCAAAATTTAGCCGACATTAAGAACAAACTCCTTTCCGAAAATAGACTCAATCAAATAAACGGTGATTTAGTTATGAATTTTTGAAATTTCACCTCAGAAAACTTAATTTCCAGCTTCAGAATTTTCAGTGAGTTGCATATGTTCTGAATCAAAAACGGAAGCCTTCGGGATACCGATTTCTCTTGAAAATAAAATCCAAAATTTAGCTAACTCAATTTTTGAGACAAAGCCACCAGAACCAGCTCGTTATGATAAAAATAGACCGAGTTATTATTTTTTTGAATGTGATGTAGACTATCATTTGTCACAATTTTCTTGTGCGAAAAAACATAATAAATCCATATTTTTGGATACTTTCTAGATAGAATTGGCTTTCGTTTGTAAAAAAATAAATGTGGAGAACATCAAGACATAATTTTTTCCACTGAAACAGGATCAAAAAGAGCCATGGGCTTCGAGTTATGAATTTTTTAGTGTGCCAAAACTGCACTTTCAGCATATTTTTTATTGTATTTTTCCACTGTATAACTCTGACAGATTCGCGTATTCGGAGACCTTCCTTCGAGAATTAGCCTTTGGACCGAACATGAAAGTTGAAGAGGACATTGATACAGATTCAATGGCGAAAGAACCACCTCGAGACGGTATATCAAATCGGAGTTATAAATTTCTGAACGCCAGACATACCGTTCTTCTGCATATAATCGACTCCCACCTGAACACGAAAAAGTTAAGATAATATCCACATGGACATGATGATCAAATGTCAGCTCAAAATAATACTCTGACCTGGAGTTATAAAGTTCTGAAGTATGCCTTTCCGAAATGGACTTTCAACTTGAATTGTTCTTAATTGAATGAAATCGCTGGCTTCCTTTTACCACTCAGGACATGATATAATACACGGGAATTAGTCATGGTAATAAATCATTCATTCACTGAACGAATTATCTTCACAAAGCTTCGAACGTCTCTAATAAGCAGTCAATACCTTTTGTAACTGCCTTGATCCCATTTCAAATTCATGAATATGATGATATGCATATGATGAAACATAAGCCATAAATATTTTAAAATCAAGACGGTAAATTTTGGGGTACAGCAAAGCCCTGGAATATCTTCGCATGACCAAGCGAACACTTCAACCTAGTCGTGCAACTTCTGGACCAATCTTCTCTTGACACCGTCTTCCAAGTTGGCGTCGATCTTGACTTCCCTCTTGTCTGCCTTAGTACCTAGGTTGATCACTTCAACTGGTTCTTCATGCGGTTGAATGGACTTTTCCTCTTGTATCATAAGTCTGGCGAGTTCCCCAGGTATTTCACAATGTTCCTCGCCTTCGTCTTCAGCTTGATAGATTGGATTTTCAAAGTCATAGATGGAAATAGTAGAGTCGTTGTCAATGAGATCCAGCATGGATGTGGATCTACAAATATGTGTGTGCATGTAAGGTCACATGGCTATTTTTGAAAATATAATAAAGTAAAGAAAGAAAATGAGCGCAAAATTTGAATGCAAAATAGTCCAATGTTTTTCATTAAAATGAGCATATGGCATATGAAAATGACGAACCCTTAACAAATGGACCACTTTTCCCCGTGCAAGGCACATGGCTCAAAGTCATTGTTTCAATAGAAATTACAGATAGAATTCTTAAAGTAATAAAAACAGTAAGTGGAATTTACTCCTGGCTGAAGGAGATTGGAATGAAGTCCTCAGTTTGCCAATTGTTGAGTCCTTCACCAGCAGTCGGGTAGATCCAGTCCTCAAAGTCGCAATCAACATCTGAGTCTTCAAGAGCATTAACCTTATGGTTACTAATGCGGAGAAGTGGTTTCCCTGCACGAGCACGTCGAACCTCCTTTTGAGCCTTGGCAGTGAAGCCCAATCCAAACTTGTCTGACTTGAAAGGGATATCGGGAAGTTGTCTGCAAATGGTGCATCCTTCGTCTTCAACAACAGCATGGGCATCTTTGAGAGAAGTCGTCCTAGGTGTATCTTTAGCAGCTTTGGGAGTGTCAGGAGTGGCTTTGGCAACAACAACCATGCGAGGGACCACTTCAAAGGCTTGACAAGGAGTTTCTATGAATTCGACATTCATTTCAACATACTTGAATGCGTTCAGATGACTAATCGTAAACTCTTATTCTTCACATACAGTGACAATTTTCCCCTTGACAAGATATTTCAACTTTTGATGTAGCGTAGAAGTCACCGCACCTGCCCCATGTATCCATGGGCATCCAAGCAGGAAAGAATAAGTCGGACGGATATCCATCACATAGAATGTCGAGTTGAAGACTTGAGACCCAACTTTTATAGGGAGATCAATATCTCCATGGACCATCCCTTTAAAACCATCGAAAGCCCTTACTATAATGTTGCTAGGTTTCAATACCAATCCATCATAATCTAGTCTACCCAAAGCTCCTTTTGGGAAGACATTGAGAGAAGATCAAGTATCCACTAATACATGTGACAGGGTAGTGCCATTGCATTCTATGGATATGCGGAGAGATTTGTTGTGATTCTTCCCCATCGGGGTCAAATCTGCAATAGAGAACCCTAAACCGTTGTCGGCAGTCAAGCTTGCTACACAATTTTCAAATTGGACGGCCTTAGTTTCTTGATGAACATGTGAATTTTTCAAGAACTTTATCAACGCTTGAGCATGTGCATCGGAGCATAGCAACAAAGATAACATAGAAATATTCTAAGGTGTTTGCCCCAACTGTTCCACTATCTTGTAATCACTTTTCCTGATAATTTTCAAAATGTCCTCCATCTCTTGGGTAGATGGTTCCTCTGATAGTATCTTTTGTGGGCGCCTCCGTCAAGGAAGGCTCAGTCATCTTTTCCTTTCCCCTAGTATCAATACTAGGTTTGTCAACAGTATACGAATGGGTGTAGTTGTGGTTGTCGGAGGTAAAATCTCTGGAGAGAAGATCCTCCCCGTCCTAGTAACTTTACTTGATCCAACAATGTTTGTAATGTCAGCATTTTCATCTTCATCAATCCAGGAATCTTGTTTGATACCATGGTAATATACTTCCGCCGCCCCGTAATTCCAGGGCACAACCTTATCATAAGAATAGGGGATTGGACCTGGTGTGGTGATTATCAGTGGAGCTATTCTTGGTTCAAAGGGAATCCTAATAGGACCTTTGGAGATGATTCTAACGGGTTTTTTTGAGATAGTAATGATGGATACATCTTCAACTTCTTGAGATACAACTTTGGTTATACTTTTCACAGATTGAGTTCTTTCAAATAGAATCTCATGGCTACCCATCAGGTGTTGGACACCTTTCTTTATCCATTCACAACCATTAATTTGCATAGCATATGGACAATAGTCTTCAAGGCAGCCAGGGAATACCCCAACTTTCAGCAAATTCTCTTTAACAGTCTTCAAAGGAGTGGTCAAATCTTTGACAGAGGAAAAAAAGAGGCATCTTCAATGGCATTGACACCCTTACCATGATTTGGAATAGGTGTGGTGATCACATTGCGAGTTGGCGGAGGGTCGAATTCAATTGTCTTGTTATCAATAAGGTATTGGATTTTGCATTTAAGCGCCCAACAATGATCAGTGTGATGTCCGGGACTATTGGAGTGGTAAGCACATTTGGCATTCGGGTTATATTTTGGTGATGAAACATTGGGATTTGAAGGGGGTTCCCACAATGTTACCAAATTAGCTTTCAATAGGTGTTATAGAGCTTGAGATAGTGGCATGTTGATTCTGATAAATTGTCTTCTCGGGATGTCAGGTCTTTGTTTATTAGCTTGTTGTTGTGGTCTTTGAGTAAAAGTTGGATTGGAGATTAGAACTGCATTTACTAACTGACGGTGATCCTTCCTAGCATGGCTTCTTGACCCATACACAACATTAGTTTCTTTTTTACCAATAAATGGCTTTTTCACGGCATTTGAGGTGGAGGCTATGGGTATCTTCCCTCTTTTAATCTCACTTTCAACCCTCTCACCAGTCAAAATCAATTCAGTAAATCCGGATGTTGAATTTCCAATTAGCAAGTTGAAAAATGGTCCAATCAATGTTACCATAAACGTGTCTACCAATTCCATATCATTCAATGGTGGCTGCACCCTTCCAGCCAGGTCTCTCCATTTTTGAGAGTATTCCTTGAAGCCTTCATTGGAACCTGTGATCGGTGGGAATGAGAACTGACTGTTTTGGAATGCTGGTTCGCGTTTGTGTTTGTTTTTGCAAAATGTCGCGGTAAGCAAGAGTTGCCACCGTCTTTTATTTTATCCAACAAGGAAAGGACAAAAGCACAGAAAAATTCCTTTTCGAGATTGTCTCTCGGGTTCGGGAGGTAGATTATAGAAAGGGAAGGTGTTAGCACCCTTTCTATCTGTGGTTATCCACGGGCTCTTAGGTACTTGCTCACTATGTTTTCAAAAGTTTGCTTTTCTTTGTGTTTGTGGGTTTGAAAAGAGTTTTGTTTTTGAAGAGAGTGTAAGTGCGAAAAGTTTTGTTTTGTTTTTAAAAGGAGCAAGTACTTAAGAACCTATACCTACTCAAAAAGGAATTAAATTATGCAAATGTCCTTTAGACAGTGCTATCCACTATTGAGGAGTAGGTAGCACCGTCGTTGGAGTTTTTGCGTCAATTCGATTTAAGGGACGTGTGGTCACTAAATCAATGTTAGGATGCTTTAGCGGTAACCCTAATGTCTTAGATCATTTTTATCGAGGCAACCTTTTCGAGGCAACTTTGATCTTTGGACAGGAGGGTGACCTCTAAGACTTCCTATACTCAATGACCACATTCGAGGCAACCAAGTGAGGTGTACCCTAGGAGTGGCATGTGCAAGTGTGTCAATTTTCAATTATATTATCTTTGCATGTCATGGTGAGCTACTGTTGATTTTAAGTTAAGAGTTAATCTTGTCATGCATAGCCTAGTTAGCATACATCTAAACAACTAATATATGTACAGGAATTTAAAGTGCGGGAATTGTAAATCCTACGCTATTACAAGGCTTCGGGGAGGGGGATTATTTACATGTCCAAAAATTGGGGGAATAAAAGCAGTAAAGTAAAAGTCTTAATTTAAGCTACCACAAACCAGTAAGCAGTTACAATAAAATAAACGCGCGTGAATCTGAAAAATCCTAAGAATAAGAAATTTTGTTGTTTTATTTTATTTTTGGGAAAATGCTAAATGTTCAATTAAGTCAAATTTAATTAATAAAAAAAAACTGATTAAAATTAACTCCAAAACATACTTAATATTTTTTGCATTCTTTTGTTTATGAAAAGGATTGAATTTAAATAAATCATAAGTCTACTGATTTTAAAATTGGAGAAAATAAGTTAAAATAATTAACTAAATTAAATCCTAATTCTAAGTTACTTATTTTTATGATTTTTATGTTGACTAAAAAAAAACAAATAAAATGGTTCAAACGAAAATGAAATCAGGCTGTAAATCAAGAAAAACAAAATAATTCTGGAGGCCTGGGTCGAAAGAATGTGGGTTGCCTTTCGACCCAGTGAAGAGACTGGATCGAAGGTGCATGAGGGGCTGCACTCTGAGGGTGTTCGATCTGGATATGTCATCCTTCGATCTGGAAGTCCTGGGTCCAGTTCGAAGCTAAGCTGCTGAGCTTCGAAACTCTGAACAGGATCCTGAGAATATATTTCCTACAAAAACGAAACACATGTTAAAGGTCCAGGGGGGACTTTACCCCCTGATTCGAATCTCCTCCCTATTCGCACCTGCTGAATTTGGCTCTGGGTTTATTTTATCCTGGGATTCGAAGGAGAAACTCAGATTGTGCCCAAGCAATGGCACAATCTCATCTCTGTGTTGTAGCTTATATGTAGCACATTAAATCATTCACAAACAACAGTAATAACGTGAATATGCAATCAGAGATCGAAATGAGTTTGAGATTAGATTTATTTTTACCAAACAGAAGTGCTTTGATCTATGATTCTGAGTGTGGAATGGCTGGTGCAAGGATTGGGTATGGCTTCCTAGAAGTGTTGATGATTTTTGGCAGCGTATCTTCAAGTTCTCCCTGCTTCTCTTCTCTATTTTTTCTGTATATTTTCGTTCCCCCCTCCTTTTTGCAACACTTGTGATCTCTTTATATAGAGGGGGTAGAGGGGACAGGAAGACAAAGGTTTAAATGACCTTGATTATGTGTTTGACAGCCATGAATGAGAATTTGTAACGTTGATTATGTGTTTGAAAGCCATGAATGAGAGTTTGTAACGTTGGCTAAACACATGGGATCTTGTCCCTTTTTGAATGTTGAATGATATGTAACTGGCCTTCGAATGCTCCCTTTCGAATGGGCTGATGGCCTCCTTCGAATGCTCCCTTTCGAATGGGCTGATGGCCTCCTTCAAATGCTTTTCGAAAGCTTCTTCGAATGGACCCTTTGAATGCTTCTTCGAATGGACCTTTTTGGAATTCCAATCGAAGGACACTGTTATAATGCCAATCGAAGTACTTGTCCATAATGCCAATCGAAAGGCTCCTTCAGAATACCAATTGAAGGGTCTTTCAGAATGCCAATCGAAAGCCTTGACATAATGTCAATCGAAATGCTTGTCCATAATTCTAATCGAAAGCCTTGACATAATGCCAATCGAAATGCTCATTCAGAATACCAATCGAAGGGTCTTTCAGAATGCCAATCGAAGTGCTTGTCCATGCCAATCGAAATGCTCCTTCAGAATACCGATCGAAGGGTCTTTCAGAATGCCAATCGAAAGATACTTAAAGCACCACTCAAAAATTATCTTTTTCCTTAGGCAAGGGTTTGTGATCAACCATGCAGGGGGAAGACTTTGGAAAACATGAGAGGGCAAATTTTGAGGTGCAACAGTTGCCCCTGTTCAATTTTCTTAAACCAGAGGATATAGATTGGCTTTCGAGCCTTTCGTGATCCGAAGGTGGAAGACAATTGAACACTAGAGTGCCCAGAAATTTGCACTCGCATGGTGTAATATCAGCATTGTGATGTCGGGAATGGGCTTACAGATGCCATTTGGAGATTGTTGGTAGGAGGATGGGCTTATAGATGCCATCTGCAGGAGTGTCGTTCGCATAAGAGATTCCTTAGCGAGAACTTGCATACCTGTTGTTGTAGAAGATTCCGCTGGGGAAGTCTAACTTTTGTTGAGATGTAGGAACCTGCCTATACTTCAACTGAGAGAATGCTTCAGCTGAGTTTTAAGAACCTGTTCATAATTCAATTTGGGGGAAACATCTTTATCAAGATCTAGGAACTGTCTCGTGCCCACCGAGAGTATACCGCTAAGGTTATAGAACTCGTCCACACTATGAAGGAGGAAACTGTCGAGATTGAGAACCTTATCTAAAATTCAACTGATGATAATTCAATCGAGATGTAAGAACTGGTCAGATCTTCGACGTAATTGAGAACTTTAACTGTATCCTTCCTAAAAGGTAAAGGTCAAACATATGCAATGCATGATATAGATCAGGCAATGATGTTCTCAAAATAAATGAGATTGTATGGTATGATGCGTATATGCATGTATCATGGTGTATGGAAATGTGATGTTTTAGCTGGGGAAAATAAATCCCAGAGCTGCTGGAGAATAGAGTTGAGTCGGGATGATTATCAGAATTGTGTCTGCATCTGAAATGTATTTGAATGAGTGACAAAATGACATCCGAATCTGGATCGTATCTGGACTGTAATTTGAAATGAGTAACAGAATGACATCCAAATCTGGATCGTATCTAGACTGTAATTTGAATGAGTGACAGAATGACATCCGAATCTGGATCGTATCTGGACTGTATTTTGAATGAGTGATAGAATGATATCTGAATTTGGATTGTATCTGGACTGTATTTTTAAATGAGTGACAAAATGACATCCGAATCTGGATCGTATCTGGACTGTAATTTGAATGAGTGGCAGAATTAGATCCGAATTTGGATCGTATCTGGACTGTTATTTGAAGGTCTCTGATTGCCTATCATTAACTGGAAGAAATAAATCTAACCAGAGGAGGCCTCTTTTTGATAATGATGTGTGATGAAGGAATCTGAGACGATTGCTACTCCAAACAGATGATGAAGGAATCTTGGACTATTACTACCTCAGCAGGATGATGAAGGAATCTTGGACTATTACTACCTCAGCAAGATGATGAAGGAATCTTGGATGACTTCTACCTCAGCACGATGATGAAGGAATCTTGGATGACTTCTACCTCAGCAGGACGATGAAGGAATCTTGGATGATTACTACCTCAGCAGGATGATGAACGAATCTTGAATGACTTCTACCTCAGCAGGATGATGAAGAAATCTTGGACGATTACTACCTCAACGGGATGATGAAGGAATCTTGGATGATTACTACCTCAGCAGGGTGATGAAGGAATCTTGGACGATTACTACCTCAGCATGATGATGAAAGAATCTTGGATGATTACTACCTCAGCAGGATGATGAAGGAATCTTGGATGATTACTACCTCAGCAGGATGGTGAAGGAATCTTGGATGATTACTACTTCAGCAGGATGATGAAGGAATCTTGGATGATTACTACCTCAGCAGGATGGTGAAGGAATCTTGGATGATTACTACCTCAACGGGATGATGAAGGAATCTTTGACGACTGCTACTCCAAAAGGTAATGACTTTTATTTTTTGATCGATCTTTCCTGAAAAGGTAAAGAGTTAGTTGTATGCAATGTCATGATGTATGCATTGTGTAATGATGTTCTCAAAATAAATGAGATTCATGTTATATGTATTTTGTATGCATATGCTATGAATGTTATTGAAATGTAATTTTGTATTGGAGAATAAATTCTTGACAAGTGTTGGGGAGTTATTAAATCCTGGACTGCTGTTGAAGAGTAGGTATGTCTTCAAACTTTTCTTAGAACGTTTCCATTGAGGATCCTTGTTTTATTGAGGAGAACTCCGTTGGGGAAAGTAGTGAACTCTGGAGAGTATTGATTCATTCTTGGGGAACAAGTTCAGGAGTCTCAGTTGTCCATTGCTCTACTGGGGAGTCAAAGTTAAACTGACATCTGGTCGGGTCCAGGTTTCACAGTAACTTGCTGAGGATTGTAGAGTAGTCTACTGGGGAAGAGGAGTTGTGGTCCTTTGATTTGTAGTAGTCGCAGAGGCAAACTCAAGCTGGGGAATCCTGGTGTTGTTGGGGAAATAAACCCTGTCGTCAGTCCGCTAGAGAGGTGACATCTTTGTTGGGGAAGTCCTCGAGGATTCTTGAGGTTGATTCAGTTGGGGAAAGGTTTTCAGAGATTAAACCCCTGCTGGGAGTAATCCTATGAGAAGGATTTTTGGGAGATTTATCATTGCCCCTAGTAGCAAGTGTTTGTGAAATTTCCAGAAAATGTTTAATTGTATGTAACCCTTCACTGAGATTGATGTTCAATGCCCCAAGCGACAAAGATGGAGACTTGCCCCTGGTTACTCTGCACTTCTTCAGAGATTTCTTGAAATCTTGACTGGACTGCCCCAGGTATGCTGGATAGTGACATGTCAAGTCCCCTTGTTGATAGGAGATTTGTCAATGGAAGTGTCATCCTTTTTGAAGTGATTTTGTTCATTGAGAGGGCTTTCGTTCATCGGATATTCGTTGTGTGAATTTCTCTGTTGTCAAACAAATAGCCAAATGCAAATAGTGATATTCAAATAATGCAAAGTTTATGCTTGTCCCGAAGTTTTTGAAAAATGCGTTTTTTAGCAGAAAACTTTTTATAAGACAATTTCAACACAAGATTTAGGGCAAAGCCTTACAGGAGTCAGGATACCTTTTGTAACAGTATGCTTTTGAACTAACCCATGCTTCAGTTAGGACTTTTGAAGGGTTGTAACGTGGCTTGGTTCACGGTTTAAGAAACAAAGGATAAAGGCTCAAAGTATATTTGTACCCACCCGCTCTTCGTGATGTTCTTCAATCCTAAACTCAGTTAATTGTGCGTCGAACTCTATTAGAATTTGGAACGACGTTTTGGTGATGGTTCACACAAGTTGGATTTTTGAAGGCAGTCATCATTTTGCAACATTTTTCATGTTGTCGAGGATTTGTAATGACCTCGTTCTTTTGATTTATTATCCCTAATTTTTGCCTGACTGTTCCTGTTTTCGAGATTACAGTCAGCAGGATGCCCCAGCTTTCTTAAGCCTCCTTTATAGGTTTTGGCTCAGTGGGCTTTTCTCTTTTGAGGGATTGATTGCCTATGAGATAAGGAACCACCACTGTCTTTTGATTCCAGAGGAATGCTTTTGATGTCGTTCGTTGTATTATAAACTGAGAGTTTTGCGACTTCAATGCACATCTTTTGAATTAACTGAGAGACTACCCTGCCCCAGGTTTAAATTAAAGGTTTCAATTTGTGTTTAAAACAGAAAACTTCTACTTCTTTGGCTCGAAGGGGTTGACTAGGGATTATCTTCCTTATAACTCCAGTGTTTAGGATTTGAAAGAAATGCTTGTACATCGTCAGTAAGGTCTGTCCAAAAGCATACTGTATGAGATTATGGCATTGTTTCGTCATCCTACCTCTAAAGGCTTGTAACTTTTAGCAAGAATTAAATGTCACAAAGTGAGTAAAAAAGCATAGTTTAATGAAAATGATTGGATCAAATCAAGACAAACATGTGCAATGCATTAATGAAACAGAGTTTGACATTAACAGATAATTGTTTGAATAACAAAGAGATTACAACTTGAAAATTCAAATGAACAAAAGGCCCTCTCTTGTCAGAACTTGTCACTTCAAATGGTGAGCCTTGGAGGGATGGTAGAAGAACTTAGCCTGATCATCTTGTGTGAATTCCAATGCCCATTCATCAATCAGGTTTTGAATTTTGTACTTCAACTTCCAACAGTCGTCAGTATCATGCCCCGGGCTGTTGGAGTGATATGCACACCTTGCATCAGGATTGTAGTTGGGTGAAAAAGTCTTAGGATTCGGATGAGGTCCTACCAACGTCACTAGATTCAATCTCAACAGGTGTTGCAAAGCTTGGGTCAGCGGCATGTTGAGCTTTGTAAACAGCCTCTGATTAACCCGTTGTTTATGGCAAGATTGTTGTTGGACCCGTGAGGGAGTAGCAACTTAGAGAGGTCCATTCTTCACCATACCAAACTCTTGCCTTCTTGGAGGCTGATTAATGATTTGATCCCCAGTCTTGATCGTTTGCTTCATGCTGTTGTATCTGTCTTGATGAAGCTGGTTGATAATAGTTCTCAACTCTTCTTGTTCCCGAGCTAAGCCTAGGATAAGAGCCATCTGCCCCAGCATCTGGGTTTTCATGGCATTGAACTCAGCTTGCAGTTGTTCCAGTCGTTCGTCCTTATTGTCTTCAGGACTTTTCTTGACCAAGTTCCCCATGAGGAGTGTTCTCAAATCTTCCTGCCCCTTGGATAGGTTTAGGAAGATTTCCCTGAACTGAGTCTCTTGAGTATGAAGATCTTGGTTGTCTTGTTGGAGAGCCATTGCTGAAATAAACAGTGAGAACATGAGAGACCTGTACTGGAAGACCTGTTATGCAATGATATGTATGATATATGTATGCAATGTTTTCAAGGATCTCGCGGGGTAAACAAGAAACTGTTAGAATCTGAATCTGGTAGCTTGATTGAAGGAACTTGATGTTACTGAGAGTACTTCTTCAAGAGTCAAGCTCACCATATCGAGTGGGTCATAGCCCCTGACTCAAGTTATCGTGCTTGGATTTCTAGACACCCTTGGCTAGAGGAAAATAAATCCCCTTTGCCCCTTGCTAGCCATTTGATTTACCATAACCTGCATCACAGACCCTTGAGATCCTTGAAATGGTTAAAGAAATGTTAAGGCATGATGTTATGATGTGTATGCTATGCGTTTAAGCAAAAGTGTGAGGTGATGTAAGTAAACCCTGCAATAAGTCCAAATTATTAGATAAGGACTGTAAACAAAACCTGCAAGGAACTCATGTTGTCAGATAACAAGAATGTGCAAGTAGTTCAAGTTTGAAGGCACACAAGTCACACAAATAGCCTTAAGTTTAGGCTGGCATGAGGTTTCATAGGTAAGTACCCTCTTGAGTTTAGTTGGCTTAAAACCTGTCCTATAAATAGTAACCGGGTTCTAAGGAGCTCAATATTATTGGATTGTTTTCTATGTTCATCGTTTTGGTTTAGCCACTGAACTAGCGACCAAAATATTCCAAGAAAACAATCCTCAATGAGTGTAGTATCGAGTATCTACCAACTTCGGACTGCACCAAAGTCGGTCATCTCACTACCCCTAAAAAAGGCCAAGATGGTCAAGTAAGGTTCTAGGTCATTAGTGCTTAGTGACATCACTCAGCGGCCCCGTATTCTCTTTGATTGACTCAAAGGCTACCGGTACTCACAAATATGTCGCACTAATATAGCTATTGCTTCAACCGTGTCGGTATACCCCGCACAGTTTCCACAACGTATTGCTAACTATGAATGTTTCCCAAATCCGGGTTAGGATCTATAGAACTCCGATACAAACCCACAATTAAAAGCATATAAAGAAATACAATTGAAAATACAAGTGATCTAATCCTAAGGTATACCTCACTTATATAATTCATCCCCAGCAGAGTCGCCAGTTCTGTGATCGGTGGGAACGAGAATTGACTGTTTTGGAATGCTGGTTCGCGTTTGTGTTTGTTTTTGCAAAATGTCGCGGTAAGCAAGAGTCGCCACCGTCTTTTATTTTATCCAACAAGGAAAGGACAAAAGCACAGAAAAATTCCTTTTCGAGATTGTCTCTCGGGTTTGGGAGGTAGATTCTAGAAAGGGAAGGTGTTAGCACCCTTTCTATCCCTGGTTACCCACGGGCTCTTAGGTACTTGCTCCCTATATTTTCAAAAGTTTGCTTTTTATTGTGTTTGTGGGTTTGAAAATAGTTTTGTTTTTGAAGAGAGTGTAAGTGCGAAAAGTTTTGTTTTGTTTTTAAAAGGAGCAAGTACTTAAGAACCTCTACCTACTCAAAAAGGAACTAAATTGTGCAAATGTCCTTTAGACAGTGCTATCCACTATTGAGGAGTAGGTAGCACCGTCGTTGGAGTTTTCGGGTCAATTGGATTTAAGGGACGTGTGGTCACTAAAGCAATGTTAGGATGCTTTAGCGGTAACCCTAATGTCTTAGATCATTTTTATCGAGGCAACCGTTTCGAGGCAACTTTGATCTTTGGACAGGAGGGAGACCTCTAAGACTTCCTATACTCAATGACCACATTCGAGGCAACCAAGTGAGGTGTACCCTAGGAGTGGCATGTGCAAGTGTGTCAATTTTCAGTTATATTAACTTTGCATGTAATGGTGAGCTACTGTTGATTTTAAGTTAAGAGTTAATCTTGTCATGCATAGCCTAGTTAGCATACATCTAAACAGTTAATATATGTACAGGAATTTAAAGTGTGGGAATTGTAAATCCTACGCTATTACAAGGCTTCGGGGAGGGGGATTATTTACATGTCCAAAAATTGGGGGAATAAAAGCAGTAAAGTAAAAGTCTTAATTTAAGCTACCACAAACCAGTAAGCAGTTACAATAAAATAAACGCGCGTGAATCTGAAAAATCCTAAGAATAAGAAATTTTGTTGTTTTATTTTATTTTTAGGAAAATGCTAAATGTTCAATTAAGTCAAATTTAATTAATAAAAAAAACTAATTAAAATTAACTCCAAAACATACTTAATATTTTTTACATTCTTTTGTTTATGAAAAGGATTGAATTTAAATAAATCTTAAGTCTACTGATTTTAAAATTGGAGAAAATAAGTTAAAATAATTAACTAAATTAAATCCTAATTCTAAGTTACTTATTTTTATGATTTTATGTTGACTAAAAAAAACAAATAAAATGGTTCATACGAAAATGAAATCAGGTAGTAAATCAAGAAAAACAAAATAATTCTGGAGGCCTGGGTCGAAAGAAGTGTGGGCTGTCTTTCGACCCAGTGAAGAGACTGGATCGAAGGTGCATGAGGAGCTGCACTCTGAGGGTGTTCGATCTGGATATGTCATCCTTCGATCTGGAAGTCCTGGGTCCAGTTCGAAGCTAAGCTGCTGAGCTTCGAAACTCTGAACAGGATCCTGAGAATATATTTCCTGCCAAAACGAAACACATGTTAAAGGTCCAGGGGGGACTTTACCCCCATGATTCGAATCTCCTCCCTATTCGCACCTGCTAAATCTGGGTCTGGGTTTATTTTATTCCAGGATTCGAAGGAGAAACTCAGATTGTGCCCAAGCAATGGCACAATCTCATCTTTGCGTTGTAGCTTATATGTAGCACATTAAATCATTCACAAACAACAGTAATAACGTGAGTATGCAATCAGAGATCGAAATGAGTTTGAGATTAGATTTCTTTTTACCAAACAAAAGTGCTTTGATCTATGATTCTGAGTGTGGAATGGCTGGTGCAAGGATTGGGTATGGCTTCCTGGAAGTGCTGATGATTTTTGGCAGCGTATCTTTAAGTTCTCCCTGCTTCTTTTCTCTATTTTTTCTGTATATTTTCGTTCCCCCATCCTTTTTGCAACACTTGTGATCTCTTTATATAGAAAGGGTAGAGGGGACAGGAAGACAAAGGTTTAAATGACCTTGATTATGTGTTTGACAGCCATGAATGAGAATTTGTAACATTGATTATGTGTTTGAAAGCCATGAATGAGAGTTCGTAATGTTTGCTAAACACATGGGATCTTGTCCCTTTTTGAATTTTGAATGATATGTAACTGGCCTTTGAATGCTCCCTTTCTAATGGGCTGATGGCCTCCTTCGAATGCTCCCTTTCGAATGGGCTGATGGCCTCCTTCGAATGCTTTTCGAAAGCTTCTTCGAATGGACCCTTTGAATGCTTCTTCGAATGGACCTTTTTGGAATTCCAATCGAAGGACACTGTTATAATGCCAATCTAAGTACTTGTCCATAATGCCAATCGAAAGGCTCCTTCAGAATACCAATCGAAGGGTCTTTCAGAATGCCAATCGAAAGCCTTGACATAATGCCAATCGAAATGCTTGTCCATAATGCCAATCGAAAGCCTTGACATAATGCCAATCGAAATGCTCATTCAGAATACCAATCGAAAGGTCCTTCAGAATGCCAATCGAAGTGCTTGTCCATGCCAATCGAAATGCTCCTTCAGAATACCAATCGAAGGGTCTTTCAGAATGCCAATCGAAAGATACTTAAAGCACCACTCAAAAATTTTCTTTTTCCTTAGGAAAGCGTTTGTGATCAACCATGCAGGAGGAAGACTTTGGAAAACATGAGAGGGCAAATTTTGGGGTGCAACAGAACCCATGGTCATACCTTGCAATTGCACCCTAGTTGGCGCAAGATCAGCGTTATATTGATATTTGAGGTAAAAAGTAGTGGCCAAATCTTTCCAAGTATGTATGTTAGTCCCTTCCAATTGGTAAAACCACTACAACTGCGTCCCAGATAGACTTTCTTGAAAAAAGTGCACCCATAGTTGTTTATCTGCGGTATGCGGCTGAATTTTATGGATGTAAGATCATAGGTGAAGCTTCAGACATGAGACACCATCGTACTTGGAAAAAATAGGGATCTTGAATTTGTGGGGAATGATTACCCCATAACCAAACCTAAGTCACCAAAGTTTAAGCCAGACATAGCTTGGATTTCTACAGCCTTCAATCTATCTTCAAGTTGCTTATATTTGTCTTCGGGCGGTGGATATTTCTCGTCAAAATAGTCCTCGTCTTCAGAGATTTGATTGTTTCCACCCCCAGCACGGGTGCTCCTAGATTCTTCACTTGATTCTCATCCTTCTTGGAGGAGTCCTCTTCAACTTGAACTTGTCGGACGGGGCCTTTGAATCTTTTCCCCATGTTGATCACAACTTTCTTCTTGGTCTTCTTCTTCGTAACCATAAGTGACATCATTTATTGCTGACCCTTTGCTAAGTTGAGCAGAGTTTCTTGAAACTTAAAGTTTTGAGTCTGCAGATCCTTCACAGTTTGCTCGAGATCCATCTTATACTGAAATAAATAGTAGAAAGATGAGGAAAGTTGTGTCAAAAAACTACTTATGATATGATGCATGTTATGCGTATGCAATGTTTTCAAGGACTTTTAAGATTTAAATATGCTTAAACAAAGAGGAAACAAAACATTAATTGTATTAATAAGTTCAAAAGGTTACAAATTGCCTCTTGGGCTTACAATGAAAGAAAAATAACAAAAATGAAATTATACAACAAAAGATTCAAGTCTCCTTTGGACGCTTCCTCTTCCGTAGGCATTCAAGTTCCGCTCCTCGTGAAGTTTCCTTGTAAGTTCCAACACTTTCTTCTCGCCTGTATAGAATTGGGCTTCAAAGGTGTCTCACTCTCCCTTGAGTTGAATCCAAGATCTTTGCAACTCTTCAAGAGTATTAGGTATGTCAGGATGAAGAATGGTGTAAGGAACATCTCCTTCGGCAACAGGCTCAATAATGATAGGTAAGATGGCCACATATGGTATCATAAGGTTTTGAGCGTGAGATCGTACCCATTTGAGATAAGGCTCCAAAGGAATGGAGTTCTTATGCCCTAAATGTTTTCTATCAACCTTGTTCACCATGCCCCAAGCTCGTAAAAATCTTTAATGATAACCTTGGACATCGTTCTCATAGTCAAATACAATACCTTGGACAAGCGCGTCATTAGGGCCATCCCTTCGAGCATATCCAAACTGTCGTAGAGCCAAGCAAGGATTATAAGTGATACCTCACCTAATGCCAAGGAGTGGGACATTAGGGAATTCCCCACAGTGGTCAATGATGGTAACATCCTCCCAAGATCGAGAACACCAATGAATATCCGAATGCGAGAGTGACATCAACCTTTGAGACCACCTCATACCTTGTTCGTTCTTTAAAACTGATCGAGGAAGGTGCAAAATAACCACCTAGCCAGCAAAGGAGTGCAACACATAAGAATACCTCTTCTCTTCATGGTCCGAGCGTGAAGAGAATGCAAAATATCTCCGAGCAAGGTAGGCACCGGGTTACGAGATAGAAAAACTTTGACCGTATTCACATCTATAAGTTGGTCTGGATTAGGGAACAGTACCAAACCATAGATTAAAAGAGCCAAAACTTCTTTAAAAGCTTTCAAATCCAGAGCATCACAAAATAGTTGAGCCTTCTCAAATAGAAACTTGGCTAGAAAACCCTTAACACCACTCCTTCTTTCCCAAATAGCCATTATTTCGGACCATTTCAAATGTAAGGCTAGAGAAATCTCCTTAGGTCTCGGGTCTTTCTCAATACCAGTGAAGGGTATTTAATCAAGGATAGGTACTCCCAATATTTGAGAGAACTCTTTCATGGTGGGCACCAAATGGTAATCAGGGAATGTGAAACAATGGTGTTTAGGGTCAAAGAATTGAAAGAGCACACGTATTATGTCTTCTTCAAAGTTTGAGGTAACCAAGTTGAGGAGTCGGCCATACTTCTTGGTGAACATAGAATTATCGGGAACCCTTTACGTTAACTCCTTGAGTTGAGGAGGTACTTTCACAAGGTTGATTCGAATGGTATTTCTGCGAATGGAAGCCATATCCTACAAAACAGAACAAAGATAAATCTCTAGGTCCTTGAAATGGTTGGTGCAAATTCTATGGTATGATGGCATGATGTCATGTACAAATAATCATATACAAGCAAAGAAAACAAGTCCTTAGGTTTAGGCTTGCATGGAGTTCATAGATAAGTACCCTCTTGAAGTTAAGTTGGTTTAACCTGTCCTAAAATGTAATCGGGTTCTAGGGAATCTCAATATCATTGATCTTTCTTCATTGGGCACTGTTTCAGCGCAAGCCTCTTTATTAGCGACCGAAATATCGCAAAAGTCTGATCTCAATGAGCGTAGTATCGAGTATCAACCAAATTTGGACTGCACCAAAGCCAGCTATCTCACTACTTCCTAATGACCAAGTTGTTTCAGCTAAAGGTTCTAAGGTTAGTTAATGCTTCATGACACCACACAGCGGCCCCGTATTCTCCTTGATTTGCCACAAGGGATACAGGTACGCATAAATGTAGCTATTGCTTCAACCATATAGGTCTACAACGTACAATCTCCACAATCTTTTCTACTTACCTAATAATGTTCCCAGATCCCAGTATAGGATCTATAAAAAACCAAACATAACCCATAATGTAAAGCATACAAGTTAAACAATGAAATCATTTTAAAGGTGATCTAATCTCTAAGGTAACCCCACTTTTAAGACATTCCCCAACAGAGTCACCAGTTCTGTAATATGGTGGGAGAACTTACTTGGTGTTTTGCGTTTTATCACAATTGTTACAGATAGCAAGAGTCGCCACCGACTTTTCTATTATCCAATAAAGGAAAGGGTGAAAAGAACAGGAAAGACCTTTTGATAATTTTCTTGAGTTCGGGGGGTAGGTTATGAAAAGAGAAAGTGTTAGCACCCTTTTCATATGTAGTTATCTAGGGTCTCTTAGTTGCTATCTCACTTTGAAATGATTTGTAAATGTTTTTGTGTTTTGGGTAAGTTTGAAAATATTTTGAAAACGCCTTTGTTTCGGTAAACTTTGTAATGATTCTTGTCTCTATAAGAATGTATATAAACTGTGGGTTTTGAAAATAGTTCAAAGAGATGTTTGTTTTTTAAGATATTTTGAAAGTGTGAGTGTGAAGATGGTTTTATTTGTGAAGATGTTTTGAAAGTCTGAGTGTGAAGATGATTTTAGTTTGTGAGAAAGCAACTACGAGCGTTCTACCTACTCAAAAAGTCTTAGTTCTTTTCCTCCCCCTTTAGATAGTGTTATCTTACTATTAGTTAGTCAGAAACCTTATCATTGGATGTGAAGGGACAGGCGTGAATCATCGTACAGTCATAGATGGCAATGTTGTAGGATACTTAGCAATTTTGTTATAAGGGTCTAATATTGTTTATCGAAGGCAACATCGAAGGGTCATCGAGAGACGACGATCTTGTAATCAAGGGTTTGTACTAAAGTATCCCACGTTCGAGGGACATGACTGTTTTTTTCTGAGGCAACAAGTGTGGGTTAACCCTAGAGGTGCAAGTGTGCAAGGTGTATTGATTTCATGCATTTTTGTCATGAATTAGGTTTTTCTACTTGTTGATTTTAAGTCTTACCATACAAAACCTAGTTACTAGCAATAGTATTGAAAGCGATAAATTGCGGAAATTTAAAGTTCTACGCTATTACATCATTTAGGGGATGGGGATACAAATTACAAATGGGGATGAAATCAATTAAAACCTAATTACTATTACAACCATATTGAATAATGTCAAATAAATGTACAAGAATATAGAGATAGTGTAAAAGAAAAGAAAATTGTATTATAAGTTTTGGTAGAAAAAGGGTTTTAAAGTTGATAAAAAGAAAGGAATTAATTAATTTAAACTTCTAAATTATAAATTAATTAAAAGAGAAAATTAAAAATAAAACCTAAGTCTAAATTTATTTTAATTAGGAAAAGAAATTAGTTTGTTAAGAAAACATTTTTTAGGGTTTTAGGTTTAAAGAAAATAAAATAGAAATAAAATAAAAGATTGTTCTAAGTATTAAAAAATATATTTTTGTATTTTTTAGTAAAATAATAATAAAAATAAAAATAATAAAAGAAAAGAAAATAAAATAAAATAAAAAAACATAAAAATTAAGTTAGGGGGTTTAAGAATGAAAATAGATGTGAGAAAGTAAAAAAAAACAATTTCTATTTGGTTAAGACCCAAAGTATATTTTTGTTAATTACAAACAAAAGAAATTAAAAAAAAATGGGTTGCATGATGATAGTTAACAGGGGGTGATGGTCAGAAAAATGTATCAAAGCCCAAAGGCCTGAGGCCCGTGCGCGCCTGTCCAAACAAAAAAAGAAACAAGTCAAAAATGCAAAAGGTCTCGCTGGGGCTCGAACCCAGGACCTTCCATAGATAAGCCTTACGTGCGCGCTTGCTGCCACTGGAGTGGCCTGTTCATCCGGTATTAGAACAACAATTATTAAGTTTAAAATAAAACATGTTCATGAAGCCAACTTCAGCTTCTTCCCCGCGCCAAGTCTGAACAACATTCTTGATTTATGTAACTCCTTCATCTCTCAACCATTTGTAAATATGTAAAAATGAAACTTGCTCCAAATTTCATCACGAGCTCAGTCATATAAATAATTAAAGCTATAAATCAAAGATGAGCATGAATTTTGTTTGGTACCAAATTTAACCTAACTTTTTCAGCAATTTTTAACTCAAAATTCTTACTACTCAATCAATATAAATGAATTCTAAGGACATGGTCAGTTTCAGGGCTATAATGTCTAGATTTTATCTTTGAAAATAGTAACCAAATGATGCCTATATGAAGAGTTCAAAAGTCAGAAAACTCACCTTAAAAATGTTATTCGTGTTTTGAGTTTGATCTTGCTTCAAGGTGCTGCAATGATCTGGTTAGATTCATTGGACCTCTAGGAGGCTAATGCAATGCTTAGCTTGAGTAGAGAGTGGCTGAAATGTTCTGGAGAAGTCAACCTACAAGCAACTGTTTTTGAAAATGGAAGATGAGGAAAATGGTGTTACCGTTATGGAACAGGGGTAGGGATGGACTATATTTTATGTTTGGAAGCTTTGAAAATGATTGTAAGGGAAAACACACGATGGAAATGGAAGATACAAGTTCAAGGTCACAACTGTATACAAATAGTGTTTTTTGAGAAATTTCTAGTTTGAGAGAGTTTGAGGGAGCTTAATGCTTGAAAAATTGTGTTCTTAGCTTGTAGATGATGGCTCAATTTTTAGGAGAGAGTTTGGAACTTGAAATGACCAGAAAACCAAGATCACATGTTATGGATCTTTGGCTTGTTTTTGAACAAAGGTTGATACACATTGTCCCAATGCATAGTACAAGGGATTGTAGAGTAGTTGAGGGATTTAAGCATGCTTGTTGTGACTTTATAAATGAAGCTTGTGCGGGAGAAACAAGTTAGAGGCTCAATTCATTGACTTTTGCAATAAAGCTTGCTTTTCCAAAATGGAAGTGGTACCTTTCTTCCTAAAATAGATTAATCACTTGGAAAATGGCTCTAATGCTTAGATCATAGCTCTAACAATTTTGTAAACCATTATATATATCGATTGAATTGCAAGTTAGAAACCTGCAAAGTAAGATTATGCAGCATAGCTAGAGATTTAGTCAAGTGTTCATCACAAAAATGCCTTAAAATTCAAGAATGAATGCCCAACTTCCTCTCTTTGATTCTCTTAGCTCACAAATGATCTCTTCAAGTTATTTGACATTTTGGAAATCTTGAAATCTCCTCTACAACTTTAATGGTTCCTATTTTTACAAAATTAAATTGGAACTATTTGAAAAATGGCCAAGAAGTTAGGACAAAAATCTGCCTAAACTAGGTAAACATTTTACTAAGTGTTTAAGAAAAAGTGCATGACTTCATGGTCTTATAACTCAAAATCTAAGATTTTTTGGATATGAGCCCTCTAAAACAAAGTTGTAGATATCATAAAGATCTAAAACTTTCATGTTTAAAGTTTCCTTTGAATCATCTTGCATCTTGGTGAAAAATTAGCATGAAGTAGTTAAATTATCATATTTTGATTTTGATTAATTTCTTGAAGATCAAGCTTCATATTTTGAATGTCTTGATTAATCTTGACTTTTAAAACTCAATTTTGATCAAAAAAGTCAAAGTTTGACTTTTGGTGTATTAGTTGACTTTTCATCAGTTGACCAAAAATTCAACTATCAATCCATTGCTTTTGAAAGATGATTTGAGCCATGAGATTAGTCAAACATGTTGTACTTGAATCTTTGAGATTGTGTTTCAAGCCATTGGATCATGTATTAGGTCAAAAAGTCAATGGTCAGTCAATTATAGTCAAAACCCTAATTTTGACCATTTTGCCCTTATGGTAAATTGAGTGCTTTTCTTGAGGAATTGTGATCAATACTTGATAAAATGATGAATAGGACCTTAAATGTAGATATTGGTCAAAAATCTTGAGGTTTGACTGTAAGTTGATCACAGTTGACTTTTTACCCATTACAGTTGATTTTCAATCATCTGGTCAATTGACTGAGCAAACTTGTGATTCAAGACTTGAAAATTGACATGAGTATTCTTGGAGGTTTATAATAATTCATGAAAGTAATTTGAGGCATTAGAATTCCAATTTTCCTTGTGAAAATCAAAACCCTAATTTGAGGTATTAGTGTTTTAGGAGGTGGTTTGACCTAGTCAACACTTGTGCAAACTTGAGCCTTCGGAGATCTTGTGAGAAATGTCTTGAGAAAAGAGAGGGAAAATTTTAGGGTACAACACATACATTGAACCAAAGAGGAAGCGTCTGTGGGAGACTTGATTCTTTGGTTTTAGAAGTTTATTTTGTTGTCCTTTGACACCCTTTTTTTCTCTTTCACTGTAAGCCAAAGGGGCGGTTGTAATCTTGAATTTATTAATACAATTGTTGTGTTTGTTTCCTTTTTGGCTAGCAAATTTAAATCTCTTGAGGTCCTTGAAAACATTTCATCCACATAGCATGCATCATATCATAAGCAGGTTTTCCAATACAGGTTTCCTCATCTTTTTACTATTTATTTCAGTATAAGATGGCTCCAGAGAAAACCGTCAAAGATCTACAAACTCAACACGCACAATTCCAAGAGACTCTCCTTAACCTAGAAAAAGGTCAGCAAGATATGATGGCACTCCTTGCCACCAAATAGAAGGCCAAGAACGGGTTATTATTCTCAACATGGGAAGAAGGTTCAAGGGACCTGCCTGACTGGCTCAAATAGAAGAGGCTTCTTCTGAGGAGGAAGACAATTAAGACAAGGATGTTAAAAGCACCAGGGGTGAGGGTTGAAATAACCAGATTACTGAGGAAGAAGACTATTCTGAAGAGCATATCCACTGGCAGATGAGAAATACAAACAGCTGGAAGATCAACTTAAGGTTGTAGAGATCCAAACAGTGCCTGGTTTGGACTTTGGAGACTTAGGTCTGGTCCCTGGAGTAGTCATTCCCCACAAATTTAAGGTTCATGTCTTTTCCAAATACGATGTGGTCTCCTGTCCAAAGACGCATCTGAGGTCTTATGTCCGTAAAATTCAACCACACACCAGCGATAGGAAGTTATGGGTGCACTTCTTCCAAGAAAGCTTATCTGGAACACATTTGGAGTGGTTCTATCAACTATAAGGGACTAATATCCACACATGGGAGGATCTAGCCGCTGCCTTCTACATACAATACCAGTACAATGCTGACCTACCACCAACTCGCGTGCAGTTATAGAATATGACTATGGGTTCAAATGAAGGTTTTAAAGAGTATGCTCAAAAGTGGAGGGACCTGGCTGGAAGGGTGCAACCCCCTTTAACTGACAGAGAATTGGTAGACATGTTCATGGGCACCTTGACTGGTCCATTCTTTAATTTGCTGATTAGGAGTGCCTCTTCAGGGTTTATTGAGTTGATTTTGATTGGCGAGCAAGTTGAAAGTGGAATCAAAATCGGAAAGATCCAAATGGCCTCACCCTCTAATGTTGTGAAAAAACCATTCATTGGTAAGAAGGAAACTAATGTTGTTTATGGAAAAAGAAGCCGTATCATGAGTGACCGTCATCAGCCGATATGAGCAGTATTAATTTCAAACCCAACCCCAATTCAACGACCACAACAATCAAACAATCAACAAAGGCCTGATGCCCCAAGGAGGCAATTCACTAGAATTAGAGTGCCACTGTCTTAAGCTTTACAACATTTGTTTAAGGCAGATTTGGTAACATTGAGGAATCCTCCTCAAAACCCCAATACTTCATCTCCAAAATATAACCCGAATGCAAAATATGCATATCATTCCAATAGCTCTGGGCAAGATACCAATGATTTTTGGGCCTTAAAGAGCGAGATCCAAGATTTAATTGATAACAAAGTGACTGAGTTTGACCCTCCACAAACCCCTAATGTCATTACTTCTCCCATGTCCAGTCATGGTAAAGGTGCCGATGCTATTGATGATGCCTCCTTTGTCTCCACCATTGATGATTTGACTACTCCATTATTGACCTTTAAAAAGAATCTACTGAGAGCCGGTTTATTTCCTTGCTGCCTTGAATTTTTTTTACCATTGTGCTTCCCAAAGTAATGGTTGTATGTGGCGGAAGAAAGGTATCCAACGCCTGAATGACAGCCATGAAATTTTTGTTCGAGAAAACTCCATCCATGAAGAGTTTACCTGAAAGTATACCTCAAGATGTTTCCATAATCACAATTTCCAATACTCCTATTAGGATATCCTCTAAAGGCCCTATAAGGATTCCTGTTGAGCCAAGAGTGGCTCCCTTGATTATCACTACACTGAGTCCAATCCCCTATTCCTCCGACAAAGATATGCCTTGGAACTTTGGGGTATAAGTTTATTATCATGGTGTAAAGCAAGAGCCATGGATTATTGAAAATGAAGAGCCTAAAATTACAAACATTTCTGGAACTAGTAAGGTCACTAGGACAGGAAGGGTCTTCTCTCTGAAGATCTCTCCTCTAGCAACTACTACAACACATGTCCACATTCCTACTGCTGGCCAACTACCAATGCCCGAGGTAAAGAGAAATTTACTGAGCCTGCCCTGACGGATACGCCCTTCAAAGAAGTGACAATTGAAAACCCATCTAGACAAGAGATGGAAGAAATTCTGAAGATCGTCCTAAAAAGTGACTACAAAATAGTTGAGAAATTGGGGCAGACACCCTCAAATATATCCATGTTGTCCTTGTTGTTATGCTCCGAAGCACATGCCCGAGTTTTGTTGAAATTCCTGAAGAATTCCCATGTACCACAAGAAACCACTACTGATCAATTTGAGAATTATGTTCCAAGCCTAACTGTTGATAATGGCTTGGGATTTTCTGATGCAGATTTGACTCCGGCAGGGAAGAATCATAACAAAGCTCTGCACATCTCTATTGAATGCAAAGGAACCACTTTGGCGCATATGTTAGTAGATATTGATCCCTCCCTTAATGTTTTATCTAAAGGTGATTTGGACAGATTGGACTGCGAAGGGCTAGTGCTGAAACCTAGAGATATTGTGCTAAGAGCCTTCGATGGTTCAAAAATGATGGTCCACTGAGAGGTTGATCTCCCGATCAAGGTGGGGTCTCAAGTGTTCAATTAAACTTTTTATGTAATGGATATACGCCCGACATATTCTTGCTTACTATGACGCCCATGGATTCATGGGGCAGGTGCAGTAACCTCTACATTACATCAAAAGCTGAAGTACCCAGTAAAAGGGAAGATTGTCACAGTCTGTGGAGAGGAAGAATATATGGTCAATCATTTGAATTCTTTAAAATATGTTGAAATGGATGGGCAAATTCATTGAAACCCCTTGTCAGGCATTTGAAGTAATACCTCCAATGATTGTTGTTGCTAAAGTTATGCCTGCTATTGCTAAGGACACACCAAAAATGGCCTCGCTGAAGGATGCTCCGGTTGTTGTAGAAGATGGAGGCTACACTATCTGGGGACAACTTCCTGATATCCCGTACAAATCCTACAAATTTGGGTTGGGTTTTACTTCAAAGGCTCAGAAAGAGGTTCGACATGCTCGTGCTGGTGGACCACCTCTCTGTATTAGCAATAATAAAGTCAATGCTCTGGAAGACACTGACAGTGATGGTCGCTTGGACGACTGGATATTCCCAACTACTGACGGAGGACTCAACAATTGGGAGGCCAAAGACTTTATCTCTATCTCCTTCAGCCAGGAGTAATTGTTATTTCCTATTTTTATTGCTTTAAGAAGTTTGTCTGTATAATTTCCTTTAAAATGATGACTTTAAACCATGTGCCTTGCCCGGGGCACAATGGTCCATTTGTTAAGGGTTTTCCATTTCATATATCATATGCTCATTTAATGAAAATATTGGACGATTTTGCATTCAAATTTTGTGCTCTCTGTCTTTCTTTTACTTTACTGCATTTTCAAAATAGCCATGTGACGTTACATGCACACACACACATTTGCAGATCCACATCCACTCTAGATCTCATTGAGAACAGTTCGGCTATTTCCGTTTATGACTTCGAAAATCCAATCTATCAAGCCAAAGACGAAGGTGAAGAAGATTGCGAGATACCTGGAGAACTCGCCAGACTCCTGATACAAGAGAAAAAGGTTATCCAACCGCACGAAGAGCCGGTAAAAGTGATAAACTTGGGTACTGAGGCATATAAGAAAGAAGTCAAGATAGGCGCCAACTTGGAAGACAGTGTCAAGAGCAGATAAGTTCGGATGTTGCATGACTATGTTGAGGTATTCACTTGGTTATATGAAGACATGCCATGGCTCGATACTGATATCATGGTTCATTGACTGCCAATGAAAGAAGGTTGTTCTTCGATCAAACAAAAGGTTCATCGCATGCGTCCCGATATGTCTGAGAAGATCAAGGATGAATTAATGAAATAGTTCAATGCAGGTTTCTTGGCAGTGACGTCGTATCACCAATGGGTTGCAAATGGTGTTCCAGTGCCGAAAAAAGATGGTAAGGTCCGTATGTGTGTAGACTACAAGGATTTAAATAGGGCAAGCCCCAAAGACGACTTCCCACTACCACATATTGATGTCTTTCTTGACAACACTTCTCAACACAAGGTGTTCTCCTTCATGGATGTCTTCTTTGAGTACAATCAAATCAAAATTGTGCCTGAGGACATGGAAAAAAATACTTTTGTCACACAGTGTGGGACCTTCTATTATAAGGTCATGCCATTCGGGCTGAAGAATGCAAGCGCAACTTACCAACGGGATATGGTGGCTTTATTTCATGACATGATTCATCATGAGATAGAATTCTATGTTGATGACATGATAGAAAGGTCCCAAACTAAGGAGGAACACCTTGATCATCTGCACAAGTTGTTTGAAAGGCTGAAGAAATACAGGCTGAGGTTGAATCCTAACAAATGCATCTTCGGGGTAAGGGCTGGAAAGCTCCTAGGATTCGTTGTCAGTGGCAAAGGAATTGAGGTTGATCCTCCAAAGGTCAAATAAATCCAAGAAATGCCAGCTCCCCATACTGAGAAGGAGGTCAGAGGTTTTCTAAGACGACTAAACTACATTTCCCGATACATCTCTCACCTGACTGCTACTTATGAGCCACTCTTCAAGCTACTGAAGAAAGATAAAGTGGTAAGATGGAATGATGACTTCCAAATAGATTTTGACAAGATCAAGGAGTACTTATAAGAACCTCCAATTCCTATGCCACCAGTTGAAGGAAGACCTCTGATCATGTTCTTAACTGTGTTAGAGAGTTCAATCGGTTGTGTGATGGGGCAACATGACGAGTCTGGTCGAAAAGAGCATGTGATATACTACCTTAGCAAAAAGTTTACCGACTGTGAAACAAGATATTCACTGATTGAGAAAACATGTTGCACTTTGGCATGGGCTACTTGCCGACTAAGACATTATATGTTGACTCATACCACTCTAGTGATCTCTAAGATGGATCCCATCAAGTACATCTTTGAGAAGCCAGCTCTCTCCATAAGGATAGCCTAATGGTAAGTGATATTAACTGAATACAATATCCAGTACACTACATAAAAAGCAATCAAAGGAAGTGCGCTGGAAGATCATTTGGCACATCAAGTTGTAGATGACTACCAATCTATGAACTTCGAATTCTCGGACGAGAATATCATGTTAATTGTGGATTGGGAAAAGCCTAGACTGTATGAAGGACCTAAGCAAGGATCCCGATGGACTATGGTTTTTGATGGAGCTTCCAACGCATTGGGTAACGGAATTGGTGTTGTGATCATTTCCCCCGAAGGTTGCCATACGTCTTTTACTTTCAGACTTTGCTTCGATTGTACCAACAATATGGTAGAGTATGAAGCGTGCATCCTGGGTCTTAAAGCTTCTATTGACTTAAGAATCCAATTATTAAGTGTATATGGAGACCCTGCTTTAGTCATCAGTCAGGTTAAAGGAGAGTGGGATACAAAACATCCAAATCATATCCCTTACAAAGAGCTTATTCTAACCTTGATCATGTACTTTGAAGAGGTTACCTTTGAACGCATTCTGAGGGAAGAAAAACAGTTGGCAGATGCTTTAGCTACCATGTCTTCTATGTTCAAGGTCAGATGGGACAACGAAGCTCCCTGACTTACTGTCGAAAGATTTGACAAACTGGCGCACTGCTATGAGATTGACACTGATGGTGTAAAGGAGAAGCCTTGGTTTCACAAAGTGAAACGATATCTCGAAGCTCAAGAGTATCTTGAAGGGGCGTCAATCAACGACAAAAAATTCCCGCAGAGGTTCTCAGCCAAGTTCTTCCTAAGCAATAGGATCTTATACAAGCGCAACTGTGATTCAATTTTGCTTTGTTGTATGGACAAGAAGAAAGCATAAAAGATCATGTAGGATATGCATGAAGGTATCTTTGGAACTCTATCCAGTGTACACACTATGGCCAAGAAGATCATGAGAGCTGTCTACTTTTGGTCGACTATAAAAACTGATTGTCACCACCACTCGAGGACTTGCCATAAGTGCCAAATTTATGCTGATAAGGTTCACGTGCCTCCAGTTCCCTTGAATGTCATGACTGCTCCTTGGCCATTTGCAATGTGGGGTATTGATATGATCGAAGAAATCAAACCTACTGCCTCTAATGGACATTGTTTAATTCTTGTCGCCATTGACTACTTTACCAAGTAGGTTGAAGAAACTTCATTTTCCTCAGTTACCAAGAACGTCGTGGCCCGGTTCATCAAGAATAACCTCATCTGCCGATATGGTATCCCTGAGAGGATCATCACTGTTAATGGTACCAACCTCAACAACGCCATGATCACTGAACTCTGCATGCAGTTCAAGATCAAGCATCACAACTCTTCTCCATACATACCTTAGATGAATGGCGCAGTGGAAGCCGCCAACAAGAACATAAAGAAGATTGTGCAAAAGATGGTGGTAACCTACAAAGACTGGCATGAGATGTTATCATTTTCTCTTCATGGTTATTGTACTTCGGTGCGAACATCAACTGGGGTAACCCCTTTCTCTTTGGTCCATGGCATGGAAGTTGTCTTGCTTGTCGAAGTTTAAATCCCTTCTCTAAGGATTATGAAAGAAGAAGATTTAGATGAAGATGAATGGATTTAGACTAGGTTGGATCAGTTAAATTTGGTTGACGAAAAGAGGCTGGCGGCTGTTTGTCATGGTCAGTTGTACCAGAAACACATGATCAACGCTTTCAACAAGAAGATCAAGCATCAGGTATACCAGGCTGGCGACTTGGTAATAAAGCGCATTATTCTACAACAAGGCGATCCCAGGGGTAAATGGACTCCCAACTAAGAAGGGCCACTTGTTGTCAAGAAAGTATTCTTGGGTGGTGCTATGATGCTAACCACTATGGACGAAGAAGATTTCCCGCACCTTGTGAATGCGGACATAGTCAAAAAATACTACACATGAGAATGACCTGCTAGGTTGACATACCTAGGAAAAAATAAGGGCATCCCTGAGAACCAAAAGGGTTCGGTCAAAAGTTAGAGATATATACAAAATATTGTACACCCGACAAGTCGAAAACCTGAAAGTGTTGCTTGGGAAAAAAAGGGTATCCTGGTGGACTAAAAACCAGAAAGTGGTCCAGGCAAAAATTAGGGATAAAAAGCGTACGACTATGTCTCGTTGGATCACTTGCATGCAAGTTTTATTACCAAAGTCGAAAGTTCAAATAGTTCAATTAACTTCTTCCAATGGCAAGGGACGAGATGCTCGAAGGCATAGGAGAAATAGCAGAGTTTGAAACCCAATGAGATCACTTCCACATGGCTATATACACTTGTTTTCACTTTGTACTCTTTCATTTCACGACGACTTCCTCTTACTAGGATTTCCATCACTTTGTACAAAATCGCCTATTTATAGGCAAATTATCAATACAAATATACTTTGAAGTTCAAACTTTTTGTTTTTTTTTGTTTTGCTTGCAAAAACGTCCAATGACTAAAATTGAATGAGCATGTGCATATGAAAATGATTAACTGTTAACAAATAAATAAAAACAGGAATAAGCATTTACTCAAAATTCTAGGATCTGGGATGACACTCAAGCTATCCATAAATCCCCACAAAATCCCTTTCATAAGGTTATCCCCCGTGAAGTCTCCAGAGCCACCTCTATAAGATTATCCCCACTGAATAGTCTTCACAAATAATGGTACATTCCTCAGAACCTCCCGGGCAGATCACTTCAACAAATAAAGGAGTATAATCTCCTCCCTGTTAAATCTCCCCACGGAGTCCCAATCAGTATGATTCATGGAAATTCCCTTCCCCAACTGAGCTTGTTCCTCCAAAGTTGAAGAAAGAGACCATGCAGACTTTCTTCTCTTTATCAAATTCAATTTCCCCAAGGGAGTTAGTTTCCTCAGTATAGCACTTCTCCATCAACAAGGGTTTATTTACCCAACAGACTCCAAATTCCCCAGCTCGAGTCTATTCCTCAGACTACTACAAATCACTGACAAAATTCTTCTCCCCAGTGACGTCATCACTATCCCCTGAAAGTTGCTGCAAAACCTGGAACCCGACCAGATACTAGTTAACTTTATCCTCCCCAAACAAGTCGGAAGATTATCCATCTCTTTTATCCCCATTCAGGGTATATAAGAATTATATTCCCCAGGCGATTCGAAAGTTTAACCATCTCTTTTATCCCCAGTCAGAGTATATAAGAAATAAAATCTCCAGTGGAGCAACGGACGACCAATGTTCCTAAACTCCACTCCACAAATAGAAAACAATACATCCCCTGCAGATTTTCCTCAAACAAAGTAACCAGTAATCCCCAACGGAAGCATTCTAGATAAGATTGAAGATATACACACTCTTTATCCCTAACAATAGTCAGGGGTGTATTTTCTAGGACAAATAAACTTCAACAACATTGCACACTTATTCATCATAACATATGCATACGAAACACATATAGCACAATCTCATTTATTTTGAGAACATCATTACGCAATGCATTTCATACATCATGACATTGCATACAACTAAATATTTACCTTTTCAGTAAAGATCAATCAACAAACTGATATCATCAACAAATCCTCAAAGCATATTGTAAAAGACAGGGAAAATATCTACATGATGAACACTCCCTTTAAACCTCTACTGGCTCAGATTAAATCGACCAAAAATTTATTCTGATACTTCTCTCAGTAGACCTTTTTCTGGCTCAGATTAAATCGACCAAAGATTTATTCTGATACTTCTCTCAGTTAAAGATTTAAAGACATCTGTTGGCTCAGATTAAATCGACCAAATATTTGTTCTGATACTTCCCTCAGTAGATCTTTTTATGGCTCAGATTAAATCGACCAAAGATTTACTCTGATATATCTCTCAGTTAAATATTTAAAGACCTCTGCTGGATCAGATTAAATCGACCAAAGATTTATCCTTATACTTCTCTCATTAGACCTTTTTCTGGCTTAGATTAAATCGACCAAAGATTTATTCTGATAATTCTCTCAGTTAAAGATTTAAACACATATACTAGCTTAGATTAAATCGACCAAAGATTTATTATGATACTTATCTCAGTAGACCTTTTTCTGGCTTAGATTAAATCGATCAAAGATGTATTCTAATACTTCTCTCAGTTAAATATTTAAAAACATCTACTAGCTTAGGTTAAATCGACCAAAGATTTATTAGGATACTTCTCTCAGTAGACCTTTTTCTAGCTCAGATTAAATCGGCCAAAGATTTATTCTGATACTTCTCTCAGTTAAATATTTAAAGACATTTGCTGGCTCATATTAAATCGACCAAAGATTTGTTCTGATACTTCCCTCGGTAGACCTTTTTCTGGCTCAAATTAAATCGACCAAAGATTTATTCTGATACTTATCCCAGTTAAAGATTTAAAGACCTCTGCTAGATCAGATTAAATCTACCAAAGATTTAATCTGATACTTCCCTCAATAGACCTTTTTCTAGCTCATATTAAATCAATCAAAGATTTATCCTGATACTTCTCTCAGTAGACCTTTTTCTGGCATAGATTAAATCGACCAAAGATTTATTCTGATAATTCTCTCAGTTAAAGATTTAAAAACATCTGATGGCTCAGAGTAAATCGACCAAATATTTATTCTGATACTTCTCTCAGTAGACCTTTTTCTGGCTTAGATTAAATCGACCAAAGATTTATTCTGATATTTCTCTCAGTTAAAGATTTAAAAACATCTGTTGGCTCAAATTAAATCGGCCAAAGATTTATTCTGATACTTCTCTCAGTAGACCTTTTTCTAACTTAGATTAAATCAATCAAATATTTATTCTGATACTTCTCTCAGTAGACCTTTTTCTAGCTCAGATTAAATTGACCAAAGATTTATTCTGATACTTCTCCTAGTTACAGTCGAGTGTAGACTTAGTCTAATTTCTCTATCAACAAGTACTTTGGATGGCATCTATAAGCCCATCTCCGAAAACTTTATGTCACTTCTCCAAATGGCATCTCTAATCCCATTCGCGATATATTGAACAAATAGTTTTACTTTTTGCACAAGCGAGTGCAAATTTATGGGCACTTAAGTGTTTAATCATCTTCTACCCTCAAGTCACGAATGGCGAACAAACCAATCTAACTCTTCAGGTTTAATAATATTGAATAGGGGCAGTTGTTGTACCCAAAATATTTCCCTCTCTTTTCTCAAGACATTTCTCACCAAAGATCTCAAATGCTCAAGGGTTCTCAAGGGTTTGATCATATAAGCTCACCTCCTAAGCATCGAGCCTCCAAATTAGGGTTTTGATTTTCTCAAGGACAATTTGACTTTTGATGCCTCAAATTATTTTCATGGTTCATTGTAGGTCTTTAAGATTTCTCATACCAAGTTTCAAGCCTTGCATCATAAATTTTCTCAATCAATTGCTCAGATGACTGAAAATAAGTTGTATTGGGTAAAAAGTCAATTATGGTCAATATACAGTCAAACTTCATGATTTTTGGCCAACATCAACATTTTGAAGTGATATTTATAAATTGACCAAGGTTTGATCACAATTCCTCAAGAAAAGCACTCAAATCATCAAAGGGGCAAATTTGTTAAAATTAGGGTTTTGACTGAGAATGACTGATCAGTGACTTTTGACCTAGTACATGACCTAATGGCTTGAAACATGATTTCAAGGACTCAAACACAACATGTTTACCTAATTGCATGGCTCAAATAATTTCTCAAGATCAATGGATTGATAGTTGAAATTTGATCAACTGATGAAAAGTCAACTGATACACAAAAAGTCAAACTTTGACTTTTTGGTCAACATTAAATTTCAAAGATCAAATTCATCAAGACATTCAAAAATTTCAAACTTTATCATCAAGAATCAATAAAGTCAAAAAGTCATAAAAAAAGTCAAGATTTCAAAGACTTAGAATTTTTCTAACTGTTTTTAACCTTGATAATTTCAATACTTCATGAAAAATTTTCACCAAAATGCAAGATGATTCAAGGAAAACTTTCAACATTAAAGTTGTAGATCTTGATGAATTCGACAACATTGTCCCTTAGGTTTGATGGCCAAAGAATGCTTAGATT
This sequence comes from Vicia faba, assembly GCA_948472305.1. Lineage (NCBI taxonomy): Eukaryota > Viridiplantae > Streptophyta > Magnoliopsida > Fabales > Fabaceae > Vicia > Vicia faba. The sequence continues at coordinate 1,197,525,153 of OX451741.1, forward strand.
TGAAGATATAGGCTCATGAAGTCATGACATTTTTCATAAAACACTTAGTGGAATTTTCAACAAGTTTAGGAAGATTTTTGACCTAACTTCTTGACCAATTTTCACATAGTTCCACGATGATTTAGCCAAAGTTCTCAACATGAAGGTTGTAGGAAATGTTTCAAGCTTTCCCAAATGTCAAAGAACTTGAAGAGATCATTTTTTTAGCTAGCATATTCGAAGAGATGAAGTTGGACATCCATTCTTGAATTACAAGTCATTTTCTTGATGAACACATAATCCAATCATAATGTTATGTTGCATAATATTGCTTTGCAGGCCTTCTAACTTGTGTATCTACGCATAATTAATGTATTACACTAACTTTTAAGCTATGATCCAAGTGGTTTAAGCATTGTCCAACTCAATTTTCCATTTTGGGGAGAAAGTTAACATTGCCATTCTTGAAAAGCAAGCTTTATGCACAAAGTCAAATCTTGATCCTCTCACTTGTTCCCTATGATCACACTCCATCTACAAGGTCAGAAGCATTGTGATAAAAGTGTTTAACCACTCTATGATCAAAAGTATACGACATTGAAACTTGATTTTTCAAGAAAATCACATGTTGAGCTTAACATGTGATTTTGAATTATGATCAACTTGAGCATTACAAAACTCTTATATATAAATAGAGACACTATTTTCAAGCCAAGACACGGATTAAATATCCCTTAAACTCACTCAAACTCCCAAAAACTCAAAATTGCACACAAACCTCCATTGTTGGCATTTATGACCAAAAACATCAAACACTCAAATCCCTTGTGAGTTTTCACTTCTTATCATTTACAAAGCATTTGTACATCATAAATAACTCAACCCCACACCTATTTCACAATTGTAGCATCATCTTTCTCATCTTCCAAACTCAAAAATAGAACTCTACACATTGACTTCTCCAACATGATTCAGGCACTTTCAGCACAAAGTAAGATTTGCATTAGCTTCCTAGGACTGTAGTGAATTTATCCAGATCATCAAAACACTTCCAGGGGTGCTCAAACTCCATACATGATTTCCAGTTTTGAGGTAATTTTCTCAACTTTTAACTCTCTCTACAAGCATCATTAATGGTTACTTTGTGAATAAAAAATGTAGACATCATATCCCTGAAGCTAACCATGCCCTTAGTTTCCATTTATGTTGCCTGAGTGATGCGAATTTTGAAGATGAACTTTTTGGAAAAAAATAGGTTTTTATTGGTACCAGTAAAACTCTCATTCATCATTGATTTATAGATCATGAAATTTATATGGTTGAATTCGTATTGAAAAATGGAGCAAATTTCATGTTTATATTTTCTGGTTTGGTTGAGAAATGAGGAAGTTACAAAATTCAAAAATGGTGTTGGAGATTCTGGCGCGAGGTCAGGGATGAAGTGCCATTAGGATAAGGTTTATTTTAAACTTATTGCAAGTTGTATTATTAACAGATGAAACAGCCACACCAGTGGCAGAGGAAGCGCGCGTAAGGCATTACCCTATAGGGACCTGGGTTCGAGCCCCAGTGGTACCCTTTTGTATTTTTTTCATATTTTCTTTGCATATTCAATGCATCAAGTGTAGTGTGCGTCCCATACATCTTCTTGGCCAGACCATCAGATCATTGTGCAAGTGGATCCAACGCCTCACATGATCCAGCCCAGGATGCATCATCAATGAACCAGCCACACTTGATCACCAATGGGCGCTAGACTCTCCTTTTGGGCTTTGACTGGATTTATTTTTCCACCCCCTGACTACTTCTTTAACACCGTCCCATTCATAATTTTTTTTGTTTTTATTTTCTGACTCATACAAAAAACACATTTGGCCCTAGCGCCCCTTTTTCTATTTTTAACCCCATCTTACATTTCAATGCCCAACCCATTTATTTTATTTCTTTTCATCATTTTTATTTATCAATCTATTTTATTTAAACCAAAATACAAAAAAAAATATTTTTCTTAAATAACTAGATTAAAATAGTTTAAACACTTTATCTTATTTTTGCTAATTAAATTAAATTTTATTATTTCTCGTACATTGTAAAAAACATTTTCTTTATTAACATTAAACAACAATTATTTTCTAAACAATTTAAAATTAGACTTAGGTTTTATTTTAATTAGCTTAAGTTTTAGGTTTTGTTAATAATCAATTAATTTCTCTTGTAAATAAAATTGAGTAGTTTTAATTAGGTTAACATTAAATCTTTTTCTATCAAGAACCCTAAAAAACAATTTCTCATTCAACTTTACATCTTGTACATTCTATTATTATTCATGATCAATGGTTTGTAATAGTAATTAGGGCTTTATTGCTTTTCTCCCCCTATTCACAAAATTATACCCCCATTCCCAAAGCATTGTAATAGCGTAGGACATTTACATTCCGCAATTTATCGCTTTCCTTATTATTGCTAGTAAATAGGGTTTTCATGATAAGACTAAAATAAACCATATAAAAACCCTAATTCAAAGATAAAATACATGAAAATAAAACACTTTGCACACATGCACCTCTAGGGTTAACCTCACTTGTTGCTTCGGATTTTAACAGTCGTGTCCCTCGAACATGGGATGTTTTAGCAAAGACCCGCGATTAAAAGATCCTAGTCCCTCGATGACCCTTCGATGTTTCCTTCGGTAAATGATCTTAGTCCCTTATGAAAATTGCTAAAACATCTTACAAGTTGCCTTCTATGATTGTACGATGACCCACGACCATCTGTCACATCCAATGATATGGCTATCTACCAATCAATGGTAAAATAGCACTATCTAAAGGAGGAGGAAAAGAACGAAGACTTTTTGAGTAGGTAGATTGCTCGTAATTTCTTTCACATAAACAAGACAATTTACACCTCACACTTTCAAAACATTTGTCAAAGCAAACATTTTATATACATTCTCAACGATACGAGAATCATTACAAAATGGACTTACATTGGAATCTTCAAAACATCTTTCTAAACACTCCTTTTTAAACTAATATTTTCAAAACTAACACTTTGTATACATTCTCAACGATACAAGAATCATTGCAAAGTTTTCCATACGAAGGCGTTTTCAAAATATTTTCAAACTTACACAAACACAAAGCATTTCAAAGTGAGCTAGTAATTAAGAGGCCGTAGATAACTACGGATGAAAAGGGTTCTAACACCTTCCCTTTTTGTAACCTACCCCCAAACTCAAGAAAATCTCAAAATGTATTTCTTGTTCTTTTCACCCTTTCCTTTATTGGATAAAAGAAAAGTCGGTGTGAACTCTTGTTATCCGCAACATTTGCGATAAAACGTAAAACACCCAAATCAGTTCTCCCACCGTACCACACATCACCTCCTCACACGAGGTATCACATTTAGCTTTACTATCTTGTTCTACATACTTGTGGAACAAGATGACCCTTCACTATGACATCAATCATGACAGACATCTTCATCATAAACAACTCTAGAATGGGTCAGTGGCTTGACGTAGTGCTTCATTCTGGACAAAACAGGCTTCCTTGGATGAAGACTAAATAACTGAGATGATGTTCCAACATCAATCTCACACACATGGGTTTGATAACTACTATGGTTTTGGAGGTAACATCCATAGCAATCCATGCATAACTCTTACAGGGGATACAAGATCACTCTTTAGCAGTTGATCATCCTTCATGACCAGACATATAATACATGCAATGACATGCATGATACACACCTATGAAACATAAGTACAGACCTCTTGTCTAACTTTGAGGTGGTAGGAGCCAATCTTCTGCACCTAAAGAGAATATTCCCTCTAACAGGTATCTGGAGAAGAAAACAGCAAACAGGTGATAAGGCCAGCACTATACCCTAAGCACCACTGCTTCTTCAAGGCTTACTAATGCACTTCTAGCCCTAGTGCATAAACAAATGTTCCAGTATGTGAGGACACCACCTATTTGGACTCTGAACTTGAGAGTGACCTCCCTTGAGTATACATACCTTGCTCCAATGAGGCATGATCAACTCCCCTTACTCAAGTAAACAATTAAAGACTCATTCCAACAGATTGGATGATACTTCAAAAGTACATACGCCAATCAACCATTGAGCTTAGGTTGATAAACCTCCATTTATTATTCTTCCTTGGATAATTGTTTTTCTCTTAATAGAATAAGAGTTTCATGCTCTCATAGACTTGACAGTAATTTCAAGTTTGAGTAAACAACCTTTATCCTGTGTGAGAGAAACACCAGTCAAACAAAATTGAGAAAAATAAATTCCAAACACAAAGATTCCAAGGCATTATATCTGACATCTCAAAAATATCCAACTCCAGATTAGGGATTCTTCTTCATCAACTGTTATGATCATCTTGATAATGATATACTCTCCATCTTAATAGCAGTACAAATATGGTTAGTGCACACCCACACAAATCTTTCTCTATTGTAACAGAAATTGTTCCATCTGAACAAGATCACAAAGATCTGGCTTCTTTGATCAGAAGAGACTAGATGATAGAGAGAATAACCTTCACATACGAACATGACCTTCACATATGAAAACAACTGGATGAGATAACACAACTCTATTGGATACTAGAGATCAACCTCTTCACTTTTACTAACCTGGATCAGAAATAAACTGAACCAAGAAGTAACCAATTGGTTGATCAAAATTCAACCAGTCCCTTAATCTAAGACATGTTTTCTGGATAAAACATCTTAGATTCACAACCTAGATGCCTCCTGTTCCAAATTAGGAGTAGGTTCCAAACATATATGATCATCACACACTTTTTTAGCACCTAGTGCATTTGTTATGCAACAGGAACCTACACACCTGCTGAAATCATGTCCCAACATCTGGTAGGACATTAGTTCCCTCTTTCTGGAACACATAACTGAGCTTGGTTTTGAAGCCTAACACTGATTCCTAAAAACAACTTGATCACCTTCAAGGTCCATACAAGTATTCCAAGCTTCAGCAATATTAAGCAGCAAGAAGACTCAGAGTCACTTTCCTAATTAGGTCAAGTATTAGGAAGACTCTGCAAGAAGCCAAAATAAATGACTCTAATTCTCCTTCAACAAACTCATCAAAAGTGCCTTTATGAGTGGACTTGAGAGATAAAACTCAAGTATCATTGGCAACTTCACAGAGATAGTTAAGGCTTTCTTATACAAACTACATTATCATACACCAAACCTACTGAGGGGACCAAACCCTAATGACTTTCCTTTACTTGCGACACAAGGAACAACCAGGGTTACAATAGATACCATGCAGTAGAATATACAACAAAATCTCCTCACTAGTCTTCAAGTACAACATATTGCACACAATCCAGGTGCAATCAAAAACATCCTAGGTTTGAAAATAAACCAAACCTAACATAGTAGCTTACCACCAAAGCTAGAGGCCTGAAGCCAACAGACATGTCCAATACATCCCCTATCACGAATAGTCCATCCTTCACTTCAAGGGACCATTCAAAAACAATATGAAGTATCCAAGTTCAAACAAAATTTTTAGTAGAACCTTCTACCTTGAACATGAACCAGAAAGTATCCTCTCAGGATCTCATCCAGAAACAGATAGGATGTCTACTCTGATACCAATTGAAATTATGGTATAGTCATAACTCAGATATCTTATGACATATTAAGACATCTGATCTAAACACAACAATCATGGAAAGATATCAACATGTAAAAACAGTACTGAAAAGTAAAACAATACACATAATTTTTAACTCAGATCAGTGCAAACCAACACCTACTCTGGGGGCATACCAAGCCAGGAAGGAAATCCACTAGATAATATCAATTCGAATTTAAACTCCCCCGCTTACAACTTCTCAATTAATCACTACCCTGTAAAACTTCTACCTAGGTCCTCCCTAGATATGAGAAATCCAATCTCACCTCCAATCACCACAATGATGTCTAACAGTCTCAATCCCATTTATTGTATCGACAGTTTTCTACCTATATGAAGATCATACTTGAAACATAAAAAACAGGAAGGCACACTTCCATGACAATACCTAGCCAAGACATAAATCTAAACTCCCAGGTTTACAGTTTTCCTCCTAACTAAGAACACGCCCTTGGAGTTTCTTACAAGCTTCCTCCAAGAACAATACTCACTCTTGCTTCACAAATTTGAGGAGAACATAGTGACCATCTCACAATCTGAGTGGTTCACTTACACCAACTCTCATAGAGAGTGGCTACAGACTCAGCCCTAATAATTACATCTTTATATTTTTGGCTGGTACACAAATTAGGTTATAAAGCTTCTATCTATAACCTATAACCCAACTGGATTTAGGACATCAATCACAGCTCATCAGCTATTACAAGTCTGTAGAAGATTATATATAACAATAGGTCTTCAATCATTAGTTTCATAAATTATCTCCATAATTAGGAACTGCATAATCTTCAATATTTTGACTTTATTCTTCATGACCTATAAAATAGTGCCACATAAGATAATATAATATCCTAAAATATATTATGTCATTATGACTTAACAGAATAAACAGATCACTTTAGCTCAGGCGCGATGTCATATGCTCCTTCATAAGACATCTTTTTTGACATGTTGCTTTAGATGGTGAGATATCTCATCTCAACATGTTTCTTCATTAAATAGAACTTCAACCTGCTTTCTCCTACAAGTTACAAATCATATTTAACCTATTGCTACTATATTAGTTTTACCAAACATAATGCCAATCCAAATAATACAGAATTAACAATAACAATTTTATTCTAGTATACAGATCTTTGAATAAAATATTCAACAAATCATGAGATAATTCTTCAAAACAGAAATCTTCATTAGAAATCCAACTTCCAGTCAAACTAGATATACAAAACCTATACAGTTGCTCTTGAGATAAGTAGGGTCTTATGCTCTACAAAGATCCAAGGTCATCACACTCATGAGAATGTTTTGACATTGATTGATCTATACTCCAGTTCCAACCTTTTTCTTTTAGCATAAAAAACATGTTGAAGTTAGTACAAATGTTCTTGACGTTTGGTTCAGACATCATGTTCAAACTCTTGAACACCTGATTGGATTGCCTTCCCAAGAACACAATAATAATAAGAAACCCTTCATTAAAGACTAGGGTACAATTTCCTGTAAGTTGAAAAATAATACTCCTGTTTTTCTTCAATAGCTTATCATTATCATGTCAAAATTCTTGATTAGAAACCTGAGAAAACACCTTCTTGATCATCTTCACATCATAATACTTTTCTTCCAAACACACTTAGATGTGCCATTATGAGTGGACTTGATAAATTCCCAAGTATCTTTGGCTATATTACAAGTGATGCAGAGAACCTACCAATTTCATAGAACATGAATTTGATAATTTCAGAGTGACAAAGAACCAACTCAAACTCTTCCCTTTTATCTCTTCAGAACCAGGTATCTATTATCCTGATAATTCTTCAAGCTCTGTTGTCTATTGATAACCAGCATGATATCGCTCCAGTCTTCCACAAATAACAGTAGTACCAGAAAAATACTCCATGAAGCTCACCTAATGGACCAAGGTGCATGCTCTGATACCAATTGAAATTTCTCTGGTACAGGAAACACATGGTAATGCTAATATTCTAACATCAGAACAATGTCTACGCAGATATTACAACATCTGATTTGACATCCGAAACAAATTTATCAAGTTATAACAGATACTGAAACATAAACTGCATAATGATAAATAACACATAGGGTTTTTAACCTAATTCGATGTAACATCATTACATCTAGGGGCTGTCAAGCCAGGAAGGAAGCACACTATCAGCAGTATTAGTTCAAAGCTAAATAATCTCAGTTTATAACTTCTTTCCTAATCACTATCCAATGCAACTTCTACCTAGGAACCTCCTAAATATGAGAAATTTTCATCTCACATCCTAAATTACCTCAGTGATATCTAGCAGTCCCAATCCCAGTGATTGTATCGAGTATAACTCAACAAGAAGACCACACTTACATTACAATACCTAGCCAATACTCCTGGCTAAGAACAATACTTGGATTTTCTTAAAAGCCTAATCCAATAATAATACTCAACTCATTACCTAACACTACGATAAAAAGTCCTTGTAACATCGGACGTAGAATGCGTTTTACCTCGATTACAGTAGCGACTTAAATAAGGTCATCATAAAAGTATGGACTTAGAACCTTGGTGTTTAAAACACCGAGGGGTATTGTAATTACGCATGGGTTCTGTTGTACCCCAAAATATTCCCTCTCTTTTCTCAAGACATTTCTCACAAATATCTTCAATGGTTTAAGCTTGCACAAGTATTGACCAGGTCAAGCCATCTCCTCAACACTGATACCTCAAATTAGGGTTTGAGTTTGCACAAGGACAATTGGACTTCTAATACTTCAAATTACTTTCATGGATCATTATGGACCCTCAATATTGCTCATATCAAGTTTCAAGTCTTGGATCATAAAATTGCTCAGTCAATTGATCAAATGATCTAAAATCAGCTGTATAGGGTAAAAAGTGAACTATAGTCAACCTACAGCAAAACTTCAAGATTTTGGACCAATATCAATATTTTGAAGTCTTATGTATAAATTAATCAAGTTTGGATGATAATTCCTCAAGGAAAATATTCAAATCATCAAAAGGGCAAACATGGTCAAAATTAGGGTTTTCACTGAGAATGACTAATCTTTGACTTTTGACCTAATACATGGCTCATTGGTTTGAAACATAATCTCAAGGATTCAAGTACATAATTTTGACCTAATTGCATGACTCAATTCATTTCTCAATATTAATTGATTGATAGTTGAAATCCAGTCAACTAATGAAAAGTCAACTAATACACCAAAAGTCAAACTTTGAATTTTTGATCAAAATTGAGTTTCAAAGATCATAATTCATCAAGAAATTCAAATATTTGAATCTTAATCATCAATAAATCAAGAAAGTCAAAAGTCAATTTGAAAAGTCAAACTTTTCAAGACTTAGAAAAATTTCTAAGTGTTTTAAGCATGATAATTTCTTAACTTCATGACATTTTTTCACCAAGATGCAAGATGATTCAAAGAAAACTTTCAATATGAAAGTTGTATATATTGATGAGATCTACAAATTTTCTTTACTGATCAAGTCCTAGAAGCGCTTGGATTTTGAGTTATAAATTTAGGAAGTCATGCACTTTTTCTAAAACACTTAGTGAAATTTTCAACAAGTTCAAGCAGAATTTTGACCTAACTTCTTGGCCAATTTTCACCAAGTTCCAAGATAATTTTGTCAAAATGTCCAAGAACTTGAAGAGATTATTTTTGAGCTAGGAGATTCGAAGACTTGAAGTTGGCATGATAAACTTGAATTATAAGTCATTTTTGTGATGAACTCATAATCAAATACCATAACCTTATCATTCAATCTCACTTTTCTGGCCATGTTGCTTCTAAATCTCTCCATAATTAAGTAATTACACAGGCCCTAAGTGTATTACACAAGGATTTTATCCTTTGTCCAAGTCTTGATACCATTTATGGTTGAAATTGCAAAAAGTAACATATCCACTTTGATAAAGCAAGTTTTATGCTAACCACTCTATTCATTCAAGCTTGTGAGTTATTCCAAAGAGTACAAACAATCTTGGTGATCATAGACAATCTTAAAGAAGCTATCAAAGCATGACAAAGTCCCTTGAATCACTCCTTTCATCATCATGAAGCAAACTTGCATTTTGTGCATTTTCAAACCAAATTCAAAACCATAAGTTGTTATCTCAAGATTCTAGTTACTTCAAGATGTCAAACCTCTTGCCTATAAATAGAGGTATTATTTGCAAGCCATACCACGAATTTACAAGCCCTTAAGCTCTCTCATACGCTCTCAAACCCGAATTGGCTATAAAACTCATTTCTTGAGTTTTCAAAATCCATTTCTTTGAAACTCATCACTCTTGCAACTTTTGTCCAAATAAATCATTCAAACACTTTATTTACATCATATAGAAGTGATCCAAACACCTGTTTAACTTCTGTAATCACTCTATCATCATATACCATTTTCAAAATCCACCATTACAACTTGACTTGAGTAGACCAATACAGACACTCTCAAGGAAAAGTAAGAGTTGCAACATACTCACTAAGATCCAAGGAATCTAAAGCAAGCATCACATTACTTCTGGAAGTCGTGTAGAGGACATTAAATTTTTGCATCAAGAGGTATGTTTTTCCAACTTTAAAATCTTGATACAAGCATCATTTTCACTTACTTTTAAAAGATAAAATGTATATATCATGTCTATGAAGCTAACCATATCCTTAAATTTCATTTTAATTGATTGTGGGATGAGAATTTTGAAACTAAATTTTTGGACATTTAGGTTTTTAGTTTGGTACAGGTAGAAATTCATGAGTTATAGTGGGAACAAAAAAAACTAATTACATATTTGAAATCCTTGCAAAATTCTAAGCAAGTTTCATTTTTACATTTTTTAATTTGGTTGAGAAATGAGGAAGTTAGAGTTTTTTAAAAAAATGGAAATCATATATTGTTACAGTAACAGTAACGATGAACGTAAGGAAGAAGAAGAGAAAAATCCAATTTATTGAAAAGAGTTTATTTTATATTTAATAGAACATATTTTACAAATGGATGAAACAGCCACCCCAGTGGTAAATAATGCGCGCGCTAAGTCACTTGTCTATACGGATCTAGGTTCGAGCTGCAGTGGTACCCTTTTGCATTTTATTTGTTATTTTTCAAACTAACATGCAGGTTTACTGTATTTTGTGTGATACCTATATCTAAAACACAAGCAGGCGCTTGACCTGGTGGTAAGGGCGCACACTGGAGCCTTAGAGGTGTGGGTTTAATATCCACCCTATGCAACTTTTGTTTTTTTCTTTTCTTTTAATTTCTTTTGTTATCATTTATTTTCATCATTTTCAACTAATTCTTTTTGCATCCAAATTTAATCATTTCAAGCTTATTTTTTGCACACTATTAAATTATCACCTTTTCTTTACAAATATTAAAAAAATATCACAAAAATATTTTTTATTTCCTTATTTTTTTTAAATCAAAACCTTTTCCATAAATTAACCTTTTATTTTTTAGAATTAAAACTAAATTAGACTTAGGTTTTTATTTTCTTTTCTTTTTAATTAACTTATACTTTAGGTTTTATTAAATAATTAATTAACTTCTCTTGTAAATTAATTAGTTCAATTTACTTTAATTAAAACCTTTTCATACAAAAAAACCATAAAAAACAATTTTCTTTTCTTTTACATTATTTTTATATTCTTGTGCATTCTATTATTCAATATAGTTGTAATAGTAATTAGGTTTTAACATCTTTCTTCCCCCCATTTGTAAATTATACCTCCATCCCCAAATGATGTAATAGCATAGAATTTTACATTTCCGCAATTTATCACTTTAAATATAAATGCTAGTAATTAGGGTTTGTATGGCAAGATATAAAATCAACTAATAGAAAACCCTATTTCAAGACAAAAATGCATGGAAAACAAACACTTAGCACACTTGCACCTCTAGGGTTAATCCACACTTGTTGCCTCGGATAAAACAGTCTTGTCCCTTAAACGTGGGATACTTTATAATAACCCTCGAATACAAGATCGTAGTCCCTCGATGACCTTTCAATGTTGCCTTCGGTAAACAATCATAGACCCTTACAAAAATTGCTAAGGTATCCTACAATGTTGCTTTATATGACTATACGACGACCCACGTCCGTCCTTTCACATCCAATGATAGGGCTTCTTACCAATCAATGGTAAGATAGCAATATCTAAAGGAGGAGGAAATGAAAAAAACTTTTTTTGAGTAGGTAGAATGCTCGTAGTTACTTTCTCACAACCATTTTAAAAACATCTTTCAAACACACCAACACTTTCAAAATGAAATATTTTCAAAAGTCAATACTTTGTATGCATTCTTATAGAGACGAGAATCATTAAAAAGTTCGCCTAAACGAAGGAACTTTTCAAAAATTCTTTCAAAACTATCACAAACACATTTCAAACAAAGCATTTCAAAATTAGCTAGCAACTAAGAGTCCGTAGATAACTACAAATGAAAAGGGTGCTAACACTCTCTTTTCATAACCTACCCCCCGAACTCAAAAAAATCTCAAAAGGTTTTTCCTGTTCTTTTCACCCTTTCCTTTATTGGATAAAAGAAAGGTCGATGGAGACTCTTGCTATCCGCAACAATTACGATAAAACGCAAAACACCCAAGTCAGTTCTCCCACTGTATTACAAGTTCGAACCCTATCAGTTGCGTTTTTATTATTTACAATAATAGTTCCTCATGTATCTCGGGTTATCAATAAAACCGAGGGGTAAACTATTTGTATTTCTTTAATTTAAACCGGTTACAATGCTTACACAAAAAATTAATAAAATAATTTGTTTACAAAATACAATATTTACCCAGAATATTAAACTGGTTACATTGTTACACAAAATATCAAAATATAAATTAAATTGTCCATGAAGATTATATGTTGGATCTTCAAATCCTTGACATCCTGGGAAGATCATATGCTGGGAAACAATATATTTTCTATGTTATTCCTTGCATTTGTCTCTGATATCAACAAAAAAACGGTTAGATAAATAAATAATTTTCTTCTCAAATAAATATTGAAGTACACAAACCTTAAACCCAAATAATTTTCTGCTCTTACAATCCATCATAGAGAACTCTTCATGACAAAGACTCTTGCATAATTTAAAGTGGAGGATAGTCTCAAGCACTTCATGATGTTTTATTATCAATTTTGGATATTTAGAATGCTTTTATGATAGAAGTTAACCTAGGGTTCATGCAGATCATTAATGGTAGTGTCTTGAGCGTTGATAATCATGAAATGGAGGACAAGGATTTGATTAAGGACAGTGACAAATATCCTCAACTTTAACGCTAAAATGTCCCCTCGGTTTTTAAGAACACCGAGGTGCAAGATATTTTTATTTTTTAAAAGTTAAATTGTTTACAAAGAATATTACAACAAATTCCCACTTCTGATTTAGGCTTAGTAAAATTAACAAAACCATATCCTTTATTCAGCCCAGTTCTGAAAATTAATAGTAAACAACACATAATCATCAATCATCATTATTTTTAGAGAAGGATATGAACACTGAATGTTCTAGAGAAGGAATTTGGTAGCGTGCCTGAAATCTATCGGCAAGTAGACAAATTCAAAGGAGAAAGTGTTTTCAACAATAGATCTTTGGTGGAATCCAAATTTTGTTTCATACATTTATGCTGCATATCCAAAAAGCACTCCATAACTTATCCAACTTTGAATAAGTTATTTTATTTTCTGCACTTGCAATCCATCTCAGAGATATGTTCTTAAGCAATTCTAGATCAAAAGTTTTCATGATAATGAATAGTGATTAGAGTAAGATTTAGGGTAAAATATGTTTAACAAGTATTTATAGTAAAATCAGATAACTTTACCCTTCGGAGTTAGCATAAAAGCGAGATATTAAATCTTCTGATTATAGCTATCACCTCTTTTTTTTTAAAACCGAGGTGAAAAGATTTTTTTTTTGGGAATTTACATTGTTTAGACAAAATATTAAAGTAAATGGTTTAAAATAAACCTTTGGTCTTTTGAATGAATATCTTTGATGATATCCATCATCCGATTAGTTAAGCTCCCTTCATTGTGTAACTTTTAAAAAGAGAAGGGAGCTTCCTTCATTGTCTCCTTGAATCAAAAATGATTTTTCTGCACTTGTAATCTATCAAATGAGAAAAAATACAACAACACCAACAACAAAATCAACATTATTGTGTGAGATAGATTGCAAGGGTAAATTTTTTTTTTTGTTATATAAGAAAATTGAAGGTTTTTCTGTCTTGCAATCCGTCCCAATGATGCTTGTGAGTTTGGGGATGCTACAAATAAGTAAGGATTAGGGTAAAATCTTTTTACTTTTATAGTGAAATCTATTTAGTTGATCCTCGGTTATATCAAAAAATAATCGAAGGGTTAGTTGTTTTAGTTTACAATTATAATCAAAATAAAATATAAACTGCAAAAGTTTGGACTCGAAGTGCATCCATATTATTTTTTACCCGTTGGATATATTATAAACTGAAGTAAGTTTTTATTTTTATAATTAAAAAAATATAAAACATGGCGCTCATATGCTTAATACCTCATCGTTTTTCTGGATGATCTGAAAGCTCTATCATGAAATGCGTTATTTGTTATAGTGTAAAGGCTTCTGAGTGAGAACATAATGTCGACTACAAGTATCAAAAGATACAAGGGTGACTTACACCACACAATACACAAGAGACTCTCAAAATCTAAGACTATTTTTTCTTCCCCTAATTTTACAGTTGTTTAGTTCTTATCTTTAAATACACCTCTGCAGTCCACGGGCTTTAAATTCTGCATCCAGAAGTTTCTTTATCCATAAGCTGAGTGATGCGCCAATTGTGCAGCAAAATCTACTTAAATCTTGGAACAACCAATACAAAGTTTCCTAAATTGTCTCAAGGCCCAATTTAGTAACTAATATATAGCTGAAGATATAAAACCTGTTCCAGATTAAATCTTCTTGACATGCAGAATAAACTGAGATATATCCAAAAGAAATATCACATAATCAAATCAAATATGTCAATATTTAAAAACAGCAGCACCTGTTGTACCATACCAAGATGTCATGACATCTGCTTCGACATCTGGCTGAAAAACTCATAACAGAAAAACAGTTATGATAGTTGACAAGAATGTTTTAACATCTTGATCAACATCAATAGAACCATATTTTAGCAAAATTATGTCAACCTCAAAACCATGGAACTAACAATCATCTACTCATAAGTAATAAAGCACGAGATATATTCACCGTTGGAAGTTTTTTCTAATATTTTGGATCTACCCCCATGATGGACCTCACTTCAAGCCAAATGAATAAGAAGAATCTGACATCTTCAACTACAACAGTGTTGCCTCCTCTTTTCTGATGAATCCAAAATCTATGGTATTCTCTTTATTCACTGTAGGTTGTGTGCATTCAGACGTTCATCTAATTTATTATGTGCTAAATCATATACTCTTTCCAAGAAAAATAAACTTCATTCATATAACTAGCTTTGATGTTGCCACTGTGTGCTTCGGTTCCAACAAGACTGAAACAAACTGGGCAAGTGCATTAATCCAATAAATGTTGGAATAAAAATTAATCAAATATGCTTACCATTTGGTAACTTGGTCACAAAGATCCTGGAATACGTCATGTATAACTTTGAAGAAGAAGAATACGTCCAAGATGTAACAAAAATAGGAGAAGCATCACTAGGGATGATGTGGTACAAAATTATTGATAGGGGAATAATTCAAAACCTCCTTAATGAAATATAAAAGGATTTTTTATATCAATAACAAAAAGCTTCTATGATTCTATAATATTTTGACTGTGACGTCCCCAAAATGCCCTCAACTGAAAATTTAATTAAGGATATTAGCAAGTGACTAAAGTAGACAAATGAGAAGATTAACTTCATGGCATTTTAATTCTCCCAAGACCAAAGACATCTAACTTCATGGATGTTCATTGATGATGATAAGGATATTTAATAGTAATCTCAATTATATGTCTTAGCTTTATTTAAGTAAGTTTAGATTCTCTCATTTTCCTGCTTTCTATGGTCTTTATAATTCCTAAGCATTTTCTATTGTTAGTATTTGAATTCTAGTATTTGAATTCCAGCATTTAAATTAATAAAATAATTTTTTCAATTCTTTAACAAAATATGCTTAATTCATGTGAACTATGTGCTTGCATATTTACAATTTCTTCTAACATATTTACCCGCCTTTTTTACTATAACAAAGAGGGGAACTATACTATCAAAGGGAGTAGAGTAGCTGGCTCTGAAAGTAACTTCTGGTAAGAAGCATTAGAAGCAGACCTGGTCAGAATCCAGGAAGAAAATTAATGGTGGTCAAAAGTCAGAAGCTTCAAATTCTGATAGGCAGAAGAATGTCCAGAAGGGAAAGGAGAAGCCTGACAAGAAGAATGTTAAGTGTTACTATTGCAAGAACTTTGGTCACTATGCCAGAGATTGCTGGTCCAACAAAGAAAGGAAGTCAGAAGAAGCAAATATAGCAAGAGGAGAGTCTGATGATGAACCTGTGCTATTGTTGGCTTCTGAACCTGATGATCTAAATTCATCATAATGGTGGTGTGATACGGTGGGAGAACTGACTTGAGGATTTTGCATTTTATCGCAAATGTTGCAGTTAGCAAGAGTCGCCACCGACTTTTCTTTTATCCAAAAGGAAAGGTGAAAAAGCACAAGAAAGACCTTTGAGATTATTTCTTGAGTTCGGGTGGTAGATTATGAAAAGGGAAGGTATTAGCACCCTTTTCATCCATCTTTTTCCATGGGCTCTTAGTTACTTGGTAGATCACTTGCATTTGTTTGAAATTGTGCTTTGTGTGGTTTTTGAAAGTATTTTGTAAAGAGGCCATTTGCTTAGGCAATCTTTATAATGATTCTCGTTCGTAAGAATGTATACAAAGATGTTTGATCTTTTGAAAATGTTTTCAAGTTTGAAAGATGTTTGAAAGTGTATGTGATTTTTTTGAAAATAGTAAGGATGTTTTATTTAAAATTGAGCAAGTAATTAGGAGCATTCTACCTACTCAAAATTCTTTCTTGTTCATTTTCTTTTCCTTTGACATTGTTGTCTTAACATTGATTTGGTAAGCAACCCTATATTTGGATGTAAACGAGACGGACGTGGGTCATCGTATAACCATGATTAGAAATGTTGCAAAGTATCTTAGCATTCTTTTTTAGGGACTAAGATCATTTGAAAGGCAACTTAGATAGCGTCATCAAGGGATTATGATCTTATATTTTCTTGTTTTTTGCTAAGACACCTTACATGCATAATATGACCATTTTGTATAAGGCAACCAAATGGAATAACCCTAGGGGTGCTTGTGTGCAAATGTATTGTTTTCATGCTTATTTTTGTCTTGAATTAGGGTTTTCTAAGCATTAGTTTTAGTCTTTCCACACAAACCCTAATTACTAGCATGTTATATAAAAGCGATAAATTGTGAAATTTAAAGTTACTACGCTATTACAACATTTGTGGGGGGGGGGGTGTACAATTTGTAAATGGAGATTGCAAGAATTTAAACCTAATTAGTCTATTACAACCATATTGAATTGGTATGAATATACAAGGAATTAAATAAATACAAAGTATAAAAATGAATAAATGTAAAAGGATGCAAAATGTAAAGAAAATGTATTTTGTTTGGTTTTCATGAAAGGAAAGATTTTGTCTTAAATAAAGAAAATAATTAATTAAGTTTGAATTTATGAAGAAAAGATTTTAAATGAAAACCTAGTTCTATTAATTAATCAAAAGAAAATAAGTTTAAGAAACGTATTTTTGGTTTTTTTTTATCTTGAAAATATTTGTAGCATTATAAAATATTTTTAGTCTTTTTTATATTAAAATAATGTATTTTAAATGGTGTGAAAAAATAAATAAATAAAAACATGATATTAATTAAGTTTATAAGATTTACTTAATAAAATAAATAAAGTATAATAAATAAAAATATTTTTTTGTTGGAAAAATAAAAAATATAATAAGTCAAAATATCAATATATCATTTTTTGTATTTTATGATTTTTTTAGTATTTAGAAAATAAATTTAAGAAAACTAAAAATGAAAATAAAAAGAAAATAAATAAATTTGGGCCAGGGGTGTCAATAGGAAACAGGGAGGTCAGCTAGCAAAAAATGAAAAAAAATAAGCCATGCCCAAAGAGGCCCAGCGCCTTGCAAACAAAAGAAAAGTCAGAATTGTAAAAATATGAAAAATGAAAAGGGTACCACTGGGGCTCGAACCCAGGTCCCATAGATTGCAGGCGCACGCTTCTACCACTAGGTGGCTATACATACGTTAATACAAATGAAACAATAAATATGTAAGGCAAAACGTGCCCTGAAGACTTCATCTTTAACCTCCAGCTAGACCAACTGTAACTTGCTCATTTCTCATCAAAAATGAAAACTGTAAACATGAAACTTGTAGCAAATTTTCTCACGATTCCAGAAATATAAAGTATTAAAACTATAGATCAGAGATAAGCAAGAATTTTAATGGTCCTAATATGAACCCAAAAAATTTCAAAAATTTCAGTTTCAAAATTCTCTAAGCTCAAGCAAAATTAATGGAAACTAAGGACATGGTTAGCTTCAGGGCAATGATATTTACATGTTTTATTCAAAATAAACTGTTGATGATGCCTGTATGAAGAGTTCCAAGTTGAGAAAACTTACCTCAAAACTGGAAATTGTGTTTGGAGTTTGAGCTTGTTTTAAGTGATGGTGATAATCAGGTTAGCTTCCTTGAGGTCCTAGGAAGCTAAAGCAATGATTAGCTTGAACAATAGATGGCTGAAATGGCTTGGAGAAGTCAAGTTGCAGACTCTGTTTTTTGGTTATGGAAGTTATGGTAAATTGTGTTACAGTTCTAGAATACGGATGGGGATGAGTTATATTTGATGTAAGGAAGCTTTAGAAACTAAAAGGCCAAGAAACGCACGAGGGAAATGAGAGTTTGATGTTCAAGGTCAGAAACTGTGCAGCAATGGAGTTTTTATGAAATTTTTTATTTGAGAGAGTTTTGGTGTATTTCAGGATACTCAAGCTCGTGTTCTAGCTCACAAATAGTGACTTTGTTTATAAGCAACAAGTTTGGAGGCCTCTTGTTGATCAGAATTCAAAATCATAAGTTTATGCATAACATGTGATTTTTGACAAATTCAAGTTTCAAAGCCTTGTGTACTTGCTAAGATAGAGTGGTTATGCTTTAAACAAGCTCGCTTCTGACTTTGTGGATGGAGTGTGATCAGGGGGAACAAGTTAGAGGCTCAATGTGAACTTTATGCAAAAAGCTTGCTTTACAAGAATGGCAATGTTAACTTTGTGCCCTTAATGGAAATGCAACTTGAATAATAGCTCAATTGCTTGGATCAAAGCCCTAACAGCTGTGTAAATATTTAATTATGGAGTTACAAACAATTTTGAGGCCTGCAAAGCAAAGATTATGCAGCCTAGCATGGATTTGGTTCATGTGTTCATAAAAAATGGCTTGTAATTCAAGTGACAAAACCCTAACTTCATATCTTCGATTCTCCCTACTCAAGAATGGCCTCAAGGAGTTCTTGGACATTTTGGAAATCTTGCAATGTGCTATGCAACCCCTCTTTGAATTTATTTTGAATATTCTCCTTGGAACTATATGAAAAAGTGTCATGAAGTTAGGTCAAAATCCTGACCAAATTAGGGCAAAATTTCACGAAGTGTTTAGTTTCCTGACCCTATGCTCATAAAATTATAACTTGAGATCCAAGGATTTTTGGAAGGAGTTGTGCAAATCAAAGTTGTATATTTCATGGAGATCTACAACTTTCATGTTGGAAGTTTCTCTTGAATCATCTTGCATCATGGTGAAAATTTGGATCAAAGTTATGAAAAAACATGAATTTTTCAACACTTAGAAAAATTTCTAAGTTTAGAAATTTTGACTTTTCAAAATGAAATCTTGAATTTTTAATTTCTTGATGAATAAGTTTCATATTTTTACATGTTTTGATGAATTGTGACCTTTGGCACTTGAATTTGACCAAAAAGTCAAAGTTTGACTTTTCAGTACACAGTTGACTTTTGATCAGTTGACTGCAGAATTCATTTGTCAATCCAATAGACTTGCAATGTTTTGAACCATGTCATTAGGTTAGAATGATGCAATTGGACTCTTAAGATCATGGCTTAAACCAATTGCCCATTTACTAGGTCAAAAACCAGAAATTGCCCTTTCCCAGTCAAAACCCTAATTTAACCATTTTGCCCTTTTGGAGATTTAATCAAATTTCTTGAGGAGTTATGGTCCAGACTTGGTCAAATGATACATATGAGTTTAAAATGTTTATGTAGATCAAAAATTATGAAGTTTGACTGTAAATTGGCCATGGTTGACTTTCCCCCATTACAACTGATTTTTAGGTCAATTGCTCAATTGACTAAGCAAAAATGTGATCCAATGCTTGAAACTTGACATGAGTAATCTTGGGGGTCCATAATGATCCATTAAAGTCATATGAAGCATTGAAAGTTCAAAAATACTTGTGCAAACCCTAGTGCAGTCTTGAGCCCAAGGAGATCTTGTGAGCAAATTCTTGATAAGTGAGAGGGCAAATTTTGGGGTACAACAGCTGCCCTTGTTCAATCTTCTTAAACCTGAAGATTTAGATTGGAAAGCTTTGCCATTCATGACTCGAAGGTGGAAGATGATTGGAACTAGAGTGCCCAGAAATTTTCACTCGGTGATGTGATGGTAGAGAGAATGGGGTTAATGATGGCATTTGGAGAGGTGCTAGAAAGTTGTTGGATATGGGATTGTCGATGCCATCAAAAAGTGATTTGTTGAATTGTAATTTGTAAGCTTAAATAATGAGTATTAGAAAGGCGTCTGTGTCTGGAGCGTATCTGAACTGTATCTTAGAGTTAAATCTGAACGAGTATCAGAATGGCATCCGTGTTTGAGCGTTTCTGGACTGTATCTGAGAAAGAATGAGTTTTAGGATGGCATCCGTGTCTAGAGCGTATCTAAACTGTATCTGAGAATCTGGACCTGAATGATTATCATAATGGAATTCGTGTCTAGAGCGTATCTAAACTGTATCAAAAGTTGAGTTTGAATGAGTATCAGAATGGCATCCGTGTCTGGAGCGTATCTGAACTGTATCAAAAGTTGAGTTTGAATGAGTATCAAGATAGCATCCGTGTCTGGAGCGTATCTGAACTGTATCTTGAGAATTGCGTCTAAATGAGTATCAGAATGACATCTGTGTCTGGAGCGTATCTGAACTGTATCTGAGAGCTGAATCTGAATGAGTATCAGAATTGAATTTGTGTCTGGAGCGTATTTGAACTGTATCTGAAAACTTTGAACATTGTCAATGGTAGTTGTTAACCTTATCCTAAAAAGGGTAAAATGTTAGCTAAAATGAAAATTCATGTTGTATGAAATGCATGGTATAATGCATTTGTGTTATCAATTTTTATGATATATGGATACAATGTATGCGCATGTGAGCTAATCTAATGCGCTGTTTGTTGGATTTGGGGAAAATAAATCCCTGACCATTTCTGAAGATATGTAAGTCTTCATGTTGTGAAGTTGAAGTGTTGATGAATTTCCACTTAGAGAAATAAATTTTTTTGTAAGGGGAATGTCGTGTACTGCTTGAAAAATCCTGCTTGGGGAATTTGGAGAAATTGGATGATTTCTACCGGGGATTGATAGTTGGGAGCTTTGTTCCGCTGGGGATTAAAATACATACTGCGGGGACTTATGGAAATAGCATAGAGAGATTTCCATACCCCTTAAAGCCATCAGTGATTGTCTTTTTATTTTGTTTATTTGTAAACAGTAATTATGTTCAAATGCATATGTTCAAAAATGAATCATTGGACGTTTTTGTAAACAACCAAATAGAGTATAGAAAAACAGATAGTTTTGCACTTTCAAAGGGATATTTTTGTATTGATTTTGAGTACGTATTTTTGTACAATTAAACAAACATTCTAGTAAGAGAATGCTGTTGTAAAAAAATGAAAAAAATTTGATACAAAGAAAAGATAGTTATGTGCAATAATCTTGTGCGGTTCTTATCCTACTATAGCCTTCGTATCTCTGAGCATCTTGTCTATTCGTTGCCTCGTCTGAAGATGATTGAATTGATCAGAACCTCTGAGTTTGCAGGTTGTCCGTAAGGTGATCCAACGGGACATAGTCATAAGCTTTAATTCCCTAACTTTTTCCTGGACCGCCCTTTCGGGTTTTTAGTCCACTGGGAAACCCTTTTTTGCCCAAGTCGCCCTTTCGGGTTTTCAACTTGCCGGGTGTACAGATTTTTTTGTTTTATCCCTAATTTTTGCCCGAACCTTTTGGTTCGCCGGGATGCCCTTGTTTTGCCTAGGTGTGTACACCTAGCGGGTCTCTTATGTGTTGTATCTTTTGACTATGTCTGCGTTTGCAGGGTGCGGCAGGTCATCACCATCCATGGTGGTCAAGATCATTTCGCCACCAGAGAATATGTTTTTGATTACAAATGGTCCTTCGTATGTAGGATTACATTTGCCCATGGGATCACCTTGTGGTAGTATGATACGTTTTATCACCATATCTCAAACTTGATATACTTGTCGTCTAACCTTTTTGTTGAAAGCCTTGATCATCCGTTTTTGATACATTTGACCATGGCAGACAGCAGTAAGTCTTTTCTCATCAATTAAGTTCAGTTGATCAAGTCGATTCTGGATCCAATCGTCTTCATTCATACCTGCATCCTTCATGATTCTTAGAGAGGGGATCTGGACCTCAATAGGCAAGACAACCTCCATGTCGTATACCAGAGAATAGGGTGTTTCCCCGGTCGATGTGTAAGCTGTAGTATGATACTCGTGGAGAGAGAATGGTAACATCTCATGCCAGTCTTTGTATGTGACTGTCATTTTCTGTATGATCTTTTTAATGTTCTTATTTGCGGCTTCGACAGCACCATACATGTTCAGCCGGTAAGGGGAAGAATTGTGATGCTGGATCTTGAATTGCTCACACAAGGCGATGATCATAGTATTGTTCAAGTTCATAATATTTTCAGTAATGATCCTCTCCGGGATACTGTAAAGACATATGAGATTCTTCTTGATGAACCGGGCTAAAACACTCTTGGTCACGGAAGCAAAAGAAGTTGCCTCCACCCACTTTGTAAAATAGTCAATGGCCACTAAGATGAAGCGGTGTCCATTGGAGGTTGTTGGCTTGATTTCCCCAATCATATCAATTCCCCACATAGTAAAGGTCCAAGGAGCCGTCAAGACATTCAAAGGAATCGGAGGTACATGCACCTTGTCAGCATAAATCTGGCACTTGCGGCAGGTTCGAGAGTGTTGATAGCAATCTGCTTCCATGGTAGACCAGTAATAGCCTGCCTGTAGTATTTTCTTTGCCATCGTATGCCCACTGGAATGGGTTCCAAAAGTGCCTTCATGTAACTCAGCCATGACCCTTTCAGCTTCAACCTTGTCTACGCACCGAAGTAACACAAAGTTATGGTTACGTTTGTAAAGAATGTCATTACTAAGGAAGAATTTAGCAGAGAATCTCCTTAAGAACGTATTATCATTTACTGAAGCTCCTTATGGATATTCTTGAGCCTCGAGATACCTCTTGACATCGTGAAACCAAGGTTGGTCCACTACTTCTTCAGTATTAATCTTGTGGCAGTGTTTTGGTTCATCCATTTGTTAAATGGTGATCCGGGGAGCCTCGTTATCCCATTTAAGTTTAAACATAGATGACATTGTGGCTAGTGCGTCTGCTAGCTGATTTTCTTCTCGCGGGAAGTGCTCGAAGGTAATCTTCTCAAAATGTGGGAGAAATGTCAAAACATGTTCTTTGTAAGGGATAATGTTAGGGTGTTTGGTGTCTCATTCCCCTTTGATCTGGCTGATAACCAAAGTTGAATCTCCGAGTACATTCAAATATTTGATTCCCAAGTCTATGGCACCTTTGAGACCAAAGATGCACGCTTCGTACTCCGCCATGTTATTTGTACAATTGAAGCAGAGTATTGCCGTAAAAGGAGTATGACATCCTTCAGGAGATATGAGTACAACACCAATACTATAGCCGAGTGCGTTAGATGCCCCATCAAAAACCAGGGTCCATCGAGATCCTTGTTCAGGTCCGTCATATAGTCTGAATTCTTCATAGTTGTTTACCATCATGATGTCTTCATTTGGGAATTCGAACTTCATGGACTGGTAGTCTTCTACAGCTTGGTGAACAAGTTGATCAGCTAGTATACTTCCCTTTATTGCTTTCTGGGTAGTATACTATATATCATATTCTACCAGGATCATATGCCATCTTGCTATTCTCCCAGAGAGAGAAGGTTTCTTGAAGATGTATTTTATTAGATCCATTTTAGATATCAACAAGGTAGTATGGGTCAACATATACTGTCTTAGCCGGCGAGCAGCCCATGCTAGAGCGCAGAAAGTTTTCTCGAGTAGTGAATATCTTGTTTCACAGTCGGTAAACTTTTTGCTCAGGTAATAAATATCGTGCTCTTTTAGGCCAGACTCGTCATGCTTCCCCATCACACACCCCATTGAATTTTCTAAAACGGTCAGATACATGATCAATGGTCTTCCCTCGACTGGTGGCATTAAAACAGGAGGCTCTTGCAGGTACTCTTTGATATTGTCAAAAGCAGTTTGGCATTCATCATTCCATTTGACTACTTGATCTTTCTTCAGTAGTTTGAAGATTGGTTCACAAGTAGCTGTCAAGTGAGAAATGAATCTGGCAATGTAGTTCAAACGTCCCAAGAACCCTCTGACTTCCTTTTCAGTACGAGGAGAAGGCATCTCTTGTATCGCTTTCACCCTAGTAGGATCTACTTTAATACCCTTATTG
The DNA here is from genome assembly GCA_948472305.1 of Vicia faba. NCBI lineage: Eukaryota > Viridiplantae > Streptophyta > Magnoliopsida > Fabales > Fabaceae > Vicia > Vicia faba. Next base: position 1,197,549,772 of record OX451741.1, read on the forward strand.
TTGACGACAAAACCTAGGAGTTTACCAAACGTCACCCCAAACGTGCATTTATTTGGGTTCAACCTCAACTTATACTTTTTTAACCTCTCGAACAGTTTCTGTAAAATGATCCAGATGCTCTTCTTCTGTTTGAGATCTAGCTATCATGTCGTCCACATAGACCTCTATTTCGTGATGTATCATGTCATGAAATAGAGCTACCATGGCGCGTTGATAGGTTGCCCCAACATTCTTTAGTCCAAATGGCATAACCTTGTAGAAGAATGTACCCCACTGGGTGACAAAGGTTGTTTTCTCCATGTCCTCAGGCGCCATTTTGATTTGGTTGTAACCTGAGAAACTGTCCATGAAGGAAAACACTTTGTGTTGTGTCGTATTGTCAACTAGGATGTCAATGTGGGGAAGTGGAAAATCATCCTTAGGGCTTGCCCTATTCAAATCTCTATAGTCCACACACATTCGTACCTTGCCTTCCTTTTTTGGCACGGGAACAACATTGGCCACCCATTGTGGATAAGAGGTGATGGCCAAGAATCCAGCGTTGAATTGCTTCATGACTTCAGCTTTAATCTTCTCCGACATATCTGGTTGCATGCGATGGACCTTTTGTTATACTGATGGGAAATCCTCTTTTGTAGGTAGACGATGTACCACAATATCTGCATCAACTCCTGTCATGTCTTTATACGACCAGGCAAAGACCTCCACACACTTGTGTAGCAACTGAACAGACGCTCTTTGACACTGGGTTCCAGGTTGGCACCCACCTTGACTTCTCTTTTGTCTTCCTCGGTACCTAGGTTGATTGTATCCACGGGTTCCTCGTGGGGTTGAATGGTTCTCTCTTCTTGTTGTAGCAATCTGGCAAGTTCCCCTGGTACTTCACAATCTTCCTCACCTTTGTCTTCGGCTTGGTAGATTATATTTTCAGAGTCTCAAAAATCCATAGCAGAACCGTTGTCCATGGGATCCCGAATGGATGTAGACCTGCATTGTGAGTGAAGTGTGTGTAAGGGTATAACTATCTTTGAAAGAAATAAAAATGTAAAAAGAAAAACAATGAGCATAAAGTTTGTATGCAAAAACGTCTATGATTCATTAATGTCATATGGAAATGAGATAATAACCCTTACAAATGGACTATTGTGCCTCGGGTGAGATACAAGGTTTTAAGAGTCTGAATTGTTTTAATATTACAGATCCAACAAAATGTAGACAAATTACTGTGGGATAAAAGTGATCGGGACAAAATCTCTAGCCTCCCAATTGTTGAGCCCTCCACTGATAGTTGGGAATATCCAATCCTCTAGGTTGCAGCCATCTTCATCATCCTCTACTGCATTTATTTCACAGTTGTTGATATTCGGGGGTGGTCCTCCAGCACGAGTGCGGCATACAGCCTTCTGAGCACCTGAAGTAAAACCCAGGCCAAACTTGTCATACTTGTATGGGATATCTGGGAGTTGTCCCCAGATAGTGCACCCACCTTCTTCTATCACTGCCTTGGCATCCTTCAAAGATGACATCCTGAGTGGAGGCCTTGTAATCTTGGGAATTAGAGACACAACCTTGGTCATTGCCACATCTTGTGGGACTTCTTCAAAGTGTTGGAATGGAGTTTCAATAAATTCACCATCTAATTCCACATATCTGAAGGAATTGAGATGGCTGATCATATACACTTCTTCTCCATGAATGGTGATAATCTTCCCTTGAATTGGATATTTCAAAATTTGGTGCAACATAGAAGTAACAGCACCAGCATTGTGGATCCATGGTCGGCCTAGCAAGCAGGAGTATGAAGGGCGAATGTCCATTACATAAAAAGTTGAATCAAATGTTTGGGTTCGACCCTTTATGGGGATATCCACTTCCCCATGCACCATCCTTTTCGAGCCGTCAAAAGCCCTGACTACTATGTTGCTTGGATTTAATGTCAATCCCTTGCAGTCCAGCCTATCAAGAGCCTTTTTAGGAAATACATTCAGAGACGAGCCAGTGTCCACCAAGACATGAGCCAGAGTTGTGCCCCAGCATTCCACTGAGACATGCAATGCCTCATTATGCTTCCTTCCTCTTGGCGTTAAATCAGCATCCAAAAAACCTAGACCATTATCTGCAGTCAAGTTGGCTACGCAGTCTTGGAACTGATCGGCAGATGTTTCTTGGGGTACATGGGCAATTTTCAGGAATTTTACCAAGGCCTTTACATGCGCCTCAGAACATAGTAGTAAATCCAGCATGGAAATTTTAGATAGAGTTTTTCCCAGTTGCTCAACTACATCGTAGTCGCTTCTTTTTATGATTTTTAGAATTTCCTCCATCTCTTTCTGGGAGGTCTCAGGGATAGCCAATGATTGAGTCTTTGTCTTGACAGACTCAACCAGAACACCTTTTCCCCGAGTCTCGGTTAACTCGGCAGCAGGAGTGTCAGTAGGAGTGATAATAGGATTTATAACAGCTTTGTCAGTTGGACTATCAGTGGACATGATTGTAGGACTAGGAATAGCCTTTGGAGGAGCAACAACAACAAGAATGATTACGGGTCCAGAAATAGCTTTTGGAGGAGCTATCTCTGGAGAGAAAATCCTTCCGCTTCGAGTGATCTTGCTAGTCCCTGCAATATTAATTATATCAGAGTCAATGTTCTCAGAACTTGAATCTTCGGCGGCAGGCCAATCTTGCTTGATACCGTGGTAGTAGACAACCCCTCCATAATTCCAAGGCACGGTCTTGTCTGACAAATATAGGACTGGTCCAGGCATTGTAATTATCAAAGGAGCTACTTTTGGAACTGATGCAATTCTAACGGGTCTTTTGGTGGAGACCTTGGAAGAATTGTCGGATATGGTCACAATGGAAAAATCATTATAAGAAACAGGTGGAACAAAAGTCTTTTTGAACAAAATTTCCTTGTTGTCTATCAGGCACTAAACGCCTACCTTCAACAAAGGACAGCTAGTTGGTGAGGACAAACATAAATGACATCTTTCATCACAGCTTAGGAAAACAATGGAATTTAATAAGTACTTTTTGATAATCAGGAGTGGGTTCATAAGTTCATCAACTGAAGTAACAAACATATCTTCCTCAATAGCGTTGGCATTATGGCCGTGTTTGGGCATAGGCGCAAAAATGACACTGGGCTTTTCTGGCGCATCGAATTCAATCTCTTTGGCTTCAAGGAGATCTTGTACTTTGTTCTTTAGAGCCCAACAGTTATTAGTGTCGTGGCCGGGACTTTCAGAGTGGTATGGACAGTGGGTATTGGGATGATAGTGAGGAGATGTTGTGTTAGGGTTCTTTGGAGCTTCTTTTAAAGTCGCCAGGATGGATCTTAATAGATGTGGCAATACTTGAGATAGGGTCATTTTAATTCTGGTGAATTGTCTGATTGGTCTTTGCATCCTTGGTTGGTTGTTCCTTTGTTGATCAGGCGCATGTTTAGGAATCATAATAGCCCCCACCGTTGGACGACGTTCGGCCCTATCTTGATTTCTGAGTATATACCACAACCACTTCCTTCTTTCCAATGAATGACTTCCTTACAGAAGTAGAGGATGCATCCTTCTGAATCTTCCCATTCTTTATCCCAGCTTCTACCCTTTCTCCGGTCAATATTAGTTCGATAAAAATTGCCGATGAACTTCCAATTAAGTGATTGAAGAAAGGTCCGGACAAGGTGCCCAAGAACATATCAACTAACTCTCTTTAAGATAGGGTAGGTTGAACTCTTCCATCCAAGTCTCTCCATTTTTGCGCATAGTCCTTGAAGCCATCATTCGAAACCATGGCCATACTCTTGAGTTTAGTACGGGTAGGTGCAAGATCAACGTTGTATTGGTATTGTTTGTAAAAGGCTGCAACAAGATCTTCCCAATTATGAACATTGGCTCTTTCTAACTGCTAAAACCAATCAAGTTGAGTTCCGGACAAACTGTCTTGGAAGAAGTGTACCCATAAATCTTTGTCAGCGGTATGGGGCTGGATTTTCCTCACATAGGACCAGAGATGCATTTTAGGGCGTGAAACTCTGTCATATTTGGCAAACACAGGTGCTTTGAATTTTGGAGGAATGACAATTCCCGATACTAACCCCAACTCCTCAAAGTCTAAGCCAAGCACTTTTTGGATTTCCATTGCACTCAATCGTTCTTCTAGATGTTTATACTTGTCATCGACTGAAGGGTATTGTTCTTCAGAATAGTCTTCTTCTTCCTCTACTGATTCTGATTCTAACTGGACAACTGTTTCTTTGCCTTTACCATCTTGATTGTCTTTCTCACCGGATGTTGTTGCAAAGTCCAAGGCCCTTCTTGTCTGCCCTTGGAATATTCTTCCCATGTTTAGAACTCTGGTTATCTTCTTCGTCTTCTTTTTCTTCTCCTCAGCCAGCAAGGTCTTCAGCTCTTCTTGTCCTTTGGCCAGAGTTAAGAACAACTGTTGAAATCGGGCATTCTGAGCTTGGAGGTCCTTCACTGTTTTCTCGAGATCCACCTTACTGAAATAAACAGTAGAGAGATGAGGAGACTTATTGTAAGAAACCTACTTATGTTATGATGAATGGTAAATGCGTATGCAATGATTTCAAGGATTTTAAGATTGAAATTTCTTTTAGACAAAAAAAGAAACACACGTTATATTAATAGATTAAAGCTTGAGTACAATAATTCCTTCTTGGGCAAAGCAAATACAAGAAACTCTAAGATAAAAAGATAATGCAGATCCTCTTTGGTGCAATGTAAGCATGCAAAGTCCGCTCCTCATGAAGTAGCCTAGTGAGTTCCAAGACCTTCTTCTCGCTTGCGTAGAATTGGGCTTCGAAATTATCTTGCTCCCCCTTGAGTTATATCCAATCTCTTTGTAGGTCTTAAAAATAGGTGGGCATGTCAGGATATAGGATAGTGTATGGAACATCTCCTTTCATGACAAGCTCAATGATTATCGGGAGAATGGAGGGATAGGGCATCATAAGACTCTAAGCACGAGTTCGTACCCATTTGAGGTAAAGCTCAAGAGGGATGGAATTCTTATGCCCCAAAGTATTTCTATCTACCTTGTTTAACATCCTCCAAGCTTGGATAAATCTCTAGTGAAGACCTTGATCATCGTTGTCGTAGTCAAATACCAAACCTTGAATCAGCATCTCGTGCCGGCCATCCCTTCAGGCATAACCAAACTGTCTTAAGGCTAAGCAGGGGTTGTAGGTGATACCTCCCTTAATGCCAAGTAAAGGGACATTAGGAAATTCTCCACAATGGTCGATAATAGTAACATTCTCTATGGACTGGGAGCACCAATGAATGTCTGAATGTTTGAGCATCATCAACCTTTGTGACCATCTTGAACCTTGCTCATTCTTCAATACAGATCGGGGAAGATGCAAAATAAACCATCTCGCCAAGAGAGGAGTGCAACATATAAGGATACCTCTTTTCCTCATTGTGCAAGTGTGAAAAGAGTGTAGGATGTCCCCTAGCAATGTAGGCACCGGGTTGCGGGATATGAAGGTTTTAACGGTGTTTACATCTATGAGTTGGTCAGGGTTTGGAAACAAAACCATCCCGTATATGAGGAGAGCCAAAATTTCCTCAAAGGCTTGCAGATCCAAGGAATTCCAACAGCTTTGGGCTTTCTCAAACAGGAACTTTGCTAGGAAACCTTTGACACCACTCCTTGTTTCCCAATGAGTTGTGATATCAGATGAGTGCAAGTGTAGAGCTTGAGAAATCTCTTTTAGCTTTGGGTCTCTTTCTGTACCATTGAAAGGTAGTTAATTGAGAATGGGAATCCTTAAGAGTTGGGATAATTCTTCTAAAGTTGGCATAAGTTGATAGTCAGAAAATGTGAAGCAACGGTTTAAAGGATCAAAGAACTGAAAGAGCACCTTCGCCATGTCCTCATCAGTTTTGGAAGTGACCAAGTTGAGTAGGCGACCATGTCTCTCAGTGAATGGAGAATTTTCAGGAATATTTGAATCTAGCTCCTTAAGTTGTGGAGGGATCCTTACAAGGTTGACTTGAATAGTTTTCCTGCGAAGAGAATCCATATCCTACAAAAGAAGAACAAAGATGAATCCTAAAATCCTTGAAATGGTTAGTGAATGTGTATGATGTTATTATGTTCATAATGTTATGTACAAGTATGTATGTATAAGCAAAGCAAACAAGTTCTTAGTTTTAGGCTTGTATGGGGTCTCATAGGTAAGTACCCTCTTGAAGTTTAGTTGGCTCAAACATGTCCTAGTAATAGTAAATGGGTTCTAAGGAGCTTAATATCACTGGTTTGTTTCCTTGATCATTATTTCAGCATAATCCTCTTTAATGGCGACCGAAATATCCCAAGAAACCAAACCTCAATGAGTGTAGTATCAAGTATCTAACAACTTTGGACTGTACCAAATCCGGTCATCTCACTACATCCTAAAGGCCAACTTGGTCAAGTAAAGGTTCTAGAAGTTCATTAGTGCTTCATGACATCACTCAGCGGCCCCGTATTCTCTTTGATTAACTCAAAGGCTACCGGTACCTACAAATATGTCGCACTAATGTAGATATTGCTTAGACCATGTCGGTATACCCCGCATAGTTTCCACAGCGTATTGCTACTTACCTATAAGGTATCCCAAATCCGGGTAGAGGATTCAAACCAAAACAAAGAACCATAATGTAAAGCAAACAAGTCAAATAATGTAAGAAAGTAAATGTGACCTAACCCTAAGGTAACCCCACTTTTAGAATATTCCCCAGCAGAGTCGCCAGTTCTGTGATACGATGGGAGAACTGACTTGAGGAATTTGCGCTATATCGCAAATGTTGCGGTTAGCAAGAGTCGCCACCGACTTTTCTTTTATCCAAAAGGAAAGGTGAAAAAGCACAGGAAAGACCTTTGAGATTATTTCTTGAGTTCGGGGGGTAGATTATGAAAAGGGAAGGTATTAACACCCTTTTCATCCATAGTTTTCCATGGGCTCTAGTTACTTGCTAGATCACTTGCTTTTGTTTAAAATTGTGCTTTGTGTGGTTTTTGAAATTATTTTGTAAAGAGGCCATTTGCTTAGGCAATCTTTGTAATGATTCTCATTTGTAAGAATGTATACAAAGATGTTTGATCTTTTAAAAATATTTTAAAGTTTGTAAGATGTTTGAAAGTGTATGTGATCGTTTTGAAAATAGAAAGGATATTTTATTTAAAATTGAGAAAGTAATTAGGAGCATTCTACCTCAAAAGTCTTTCTTGTTCATTTTCTTTTCCTTTGACATTGTTGTCTTAACATTGATTTGGTAAGCAACCCTATCTTTGGATGTAAACGGGACGGGCGTGGGTCATCATATAACTATGATTAGAAATGTTGCAAAGTATCTTAGCATTCTTTTTTAGGGACTAATATCATTTGAAATGCAACTTAGATAGCGTCATCAAGGGACTATGGTCTTATATTTGCTTGTTTTTTGCTAAGATACCTTACATGCATAATATGGCCATTTTGTATAAGGCAACAAAGTGGAATAACCTTAGGGGTGCTTGTGTGCAAATGTATTGTTTTCATGCTTGTTTTTGTCTTGAATTAGGGTTTTCTAAGCATCAGTTTTAGTCTTTCCAAACAAACCCTAATTACTAGCATGTTATATAAAAGAGATAAATTTCAAAATTTAAAGTTACTATGCTATTACAACATTTGTGGGGAGGGGGTGTACAATTTATAAATGGGGATTGCAAGAATTTAAACCTAATTAGTCTATTACAACCATATTGAATTGGTATGAATATACAAGGAATTAAATAAATACAAAGTATAAAAAAGAATAAATGTACAAGGATGCAAAATGTAAAGAAAATGTATTTTGTTTGGTTTTCATGAAAGAAAAGATTTTGTCTTAAATAAAAAAAATAATTAATTAAGTTTTAATTTACGAAGAAAAGATTTTTAATGAAAACCTAGTTCTTTTAATTAATCAAAAGAAAATAATTTTAAGAAAAGTATCTTTGGTATTTTTTATCTTGAAAATATTTGCATTATAAAATATTTTTAGTCTTTTTATATTAAAATAATGTATTTTAAATTGTGTGAAAAAATAAATAAATAAAAACATGATATTAATTAAGTTTATAAGATTTACTTAATAAAATAAATAAAGTATAATAAATAAAAATATTTTTTTTGTTGGAAAAATAACAAATAAAAAAGTCAAAATATCAATATATCATTTTTTTATATTTTATGATTTTTTTAGTATTTAGAAAATATATTTAAGAAAAATAAAAATGAAAATAAAAAGAAAATAAATAAATTTGGGCCAGGGGTGTCAATAGGAAACAGGGACGTCATCTAGCAAAAAATGAGAAAAAATAAGCCAGGCCCAGCGCCCTGCAAACAAAAAAAAGTCAGAATTGTAAAAATATGAAAAATGAAAAGGGTACCACTGGGGCTCGAACCCAGGTCCCATAGGTTACAGGAACATGCTTCTACCATTTGGGTGGCTATACATTCGTTAATACAAATGAAACAATAAATATGTAAGGCAAAACGCGTCCTGGAGACTTCATCTTCAACCTCCAGCCAGACCAACTGTAAGTTGCTCATTTCTCATCAAAAATAAAAACTGTAAACATGAAACTTGTAGCAAATTTTCTCACGATTCCAGAAATGTAAAGTATTAAAACTATAGATCAGAGATAAGCAATAATTTTAATGGCCCTAATCTGAACCCTAAAAATTTCATAAATTTCAGTTTCAAAATTCTCTAAGCTCAAGCAAAATTAATGGAAACTAAGGACATGGTTAGCTTCAGGACAAAGATATGTACATGTTTTATTCATAAATAAACTGTTGATGATGCATGTATGAAGAGTTCCAAGTTGAGAAAACTTACCTCAAAATTGGAAATCGTGTTTGGAGTTTGAGCTGGTTTTAAGTGATGGTGATAATCGAGTTAGCTTCCTTGAGGTCTTAGGAAGCTAAAGCAATGATTAACTTGAACAATGGATGGCTGAAATGGCCTGGAGAAGTCAAGTTGCAGACTCTTTTTTTTTGGTTATGGAAGTTATGGTAAATGGTGTTACAGTTTTGGAATAAGGACAGGGATGAGTTGTATTTGATGTAAGGAAGCTTTAGAAACTAAAAGGCCAAGAAACGCACGAGGGAAATGGGAGTTTGATGTTCAAGGTCAGAAAGTGTGCAACAATGGAGTTTTTGTGCAATTTTTGATTTGAGAGAGTTTTGGTGTATTTCAGGGTGCTCAAGCTCGTGTTCTAGCTCACAAATAGTGACTCTATTTATAAGAAACAAGTTTGGAGACCTCTTGTTGATCAGAATTCAAAATCACAAGTTTATGCATAACATGTGATTTTTGAGAAATTCAAGTTTCAAAGCCCTGTGTACATGCTAAGATACAGTGGTTATGCTTTAAACAAGCTTGCTTATGACTTTATGGATGAGGTGTGATCAGGGGGAACAAGTTAGAGGCTCAATGTGAACTTTATACAAAAAGCTTGCTTTACAAGAATGACAATGTTAACTTTGTTCCATTAATGGAAATGCAACTTGGATAATAGCTCAATTGCTTGGATCAAAGCCCTAACAGCTGTGTAAGTATTTAATTATGGAGTGACAAACAAGTTTGAGGTCTGCAAAGCAAAGATTATGCAGCCTAGCATGGATTTGGTTCATGTGTTCATAAAAAATGGCTTGTAATTCAAGTGACAAAACCCTAACTTCATCTCTTCGATTCTCCCTTCTCAAGAATGATCTCAAGGAGTACTTGGACATTTTTTAAAGCTTTCAATGTGCTCTACGACCCATATTTGAATTTATTTTGAATACCCTTGGAACTATTTTAAAAAGTGTCATGAAGTTAGGACAAAATCCTGGCCAAATTAGGGCAAAATTTCACTAAGTGTTTAGTTTCATGATCCTATGTTCATAAAATTATAACTTGAGATCCAAGGATTTTTGGAAGGAGTTGTGCAAATCAAAGTTGTATATTTCATGGAGATCTACAACTTTCATGTTGGAAGTTTCTCTTGAATCATCATGCATCATGGTGAAACTTTGGCTCAAAGTTATGAAAAAACATGAATATTTCAACACTTAGAAAAATTTCTAAGTTTATAAAATTTGACTTTTCAAAATGAAATCTTGACTTTTTGATTTCTTGATGAATAAGTTTCATATTTTGACATGTTTTGATGAATTGTGACCTTTGGCACTTGAATTTCACCAAAAATTAAAAGTTTGACTTTTCAGTACACAGTTGACTTTTGATTAGTTGACTACAAAATTCATCTGTCAATCCAATGGACTTGCAATGTATTGAACCATGTCATTAGGTTAGAATTATTGAAATGGAATATTAATATCATGACTTAAACCAATTGACCATTTGCTAGGACAAAAACCAGAAATTTCCCTTTCTCAGTCAAAACCCTAATTTTGACCATTTTGCCCTTTCATCTTTTGCAATTGTTTCGAAGTAAGAAAAACCAAATATACCTTCCTCCATATCCATTTGATGAATAGCACCATTCATCAAATCTGATGTTCCCACAAGTTCTTGGAAGATTATTTTTCTTGTTGGGTACGCTACTAAATTTCTGGCTCACTTGTTGTGACCGTTAAGCATGTACCTAAAAATCATATAACTTAGGTAAATTATAAAATCATGTAGTTTTTGAATTCGGATCATACAATTAACACTTTAAATGTACCTCTTTTGTGATGCAATAGACTCGTTGTGCCGTAAAATCTCTTTATCCTTAGATGTGGATTTTGTAGGAGTCTGAAATTCACATATAATAAAAATGTACGTAATGGTTCAGAATTGAAACTTGAATACTAAAATATTCATAATGATTTTAAACATACCTCATCATCTACGAAAATGAGGTCCGACGACCATGCAACAAATGATCTTATTGCATCTCGTAGCAATGTTGTCTTTGAAATAATGTCAGGTACCGATAGCAACGCATCCAGATCTAATACAACATCAACTGATACTTTCAGATGTCCATCGGGGAGCGGTCTATGGTGAAGTAAATCTCCCAAAGTGTTATGCACTTTTCCCTTGCCAACTAAGCGGTAAGTCGGTGACGATAAGTATAACTGACAAGATGAAATGCCCTAAACCAATAATAAATATGTTATTGTTAATGTGTATATATGTCAATTAAAATGAATGTGCTAGTTTAATTTCATAATAACATATATAATTACCGTGGGAAATTTATTTTGACAATTGATATTAGCTTTATCACTAGTTTCTTTCTCCTCTGAACTGCACTTTTGTGCCATATATCTCTCTCTATCCTGTTACAATTCAAGGACTTGCGCCTTTAATTCCTCCAATGTTTGCATCACTTCTTGATTGCTAGGATTTCTTTTCCTTGGATGCTTATACAAGGAAGATGGAGTCACACCATGTCCTTTACCCCTCACCTGACCGGGATGCTCAGCAACATTTAGTGCACGACTAAGTACGCTCCTGTTATCCTGGTCCTCATATGTGGTTACCGATTGAGATAGAGTCTCCTAAAATTCATTTACACACACACACACACACACACACACACACACACACACACACACACACATACACACACACACACACACATACACACATATATATATATATATATATATATATATATATATATATATATATATATATATATATATATATCGAAAATTATTAGTGGAGATAAAAAATTAAGTATATACTAATAAACTTTTGATTTACTTAAAGACACAATGTTATACTTACACATTCATCATAAATATGTTGAACATCTTACCTAACAAATCCATCCTTTCCCACACGAGCTTCCTTCCATAAAACATGCGTCAGAAGTGATGTTTCGTCACTTTTCGTCTCCTCTAACTACGCATTGACACAAATCATAAGATCATCAATTATAACACATTGAGACAATTAATAAGATCGTAGCATTTATATATACTTATAACTTTTTGTTGTAAGCGTGCGTATCCCAAACGCCCTTTTCTGTATGGATATGTGGGTGTTGATGCTCTCTCGCGATTTTTGTCACTCACTTTCTTGAATTTCTCATTTTCTATTCGTTTGGATACAAATTCATCCCATTCTTCGGGTCCAGTGAAGTTGCTATACTTCATTGGACGATCCGCTTTAACAAGATTTCCTTTCTCATCCTTAAGAAATTTGTTTGTTAAAAAAGTTCTCCACCCTCTGTGTCTTTTTCCGGCCACTTGAAGACAATACTTTTTCGGTTATCTTCAATGTTAAAAGACCTCTATGAAAAAGCATACGCATTATAGTGTGTTAGTATAAGTAATTTAAAGACATTACCATGTCATCTTGATTAAGGGAACAAATATTAAGCATACACATAAGACATTCTCAAGCCTTACTTAGTTAGGGACTAAAATAACAAAAACATTATACTTTAAAACTAAATTATATGGTACATGTATATCAGTCAAAATTTTGTCTTTTTAGGAATCCAAATCTTTATTAGTCCATTTATCAAAGGTGATTGGAACATGCATACGAGCAAGTGTACCAATGTATCTTGTCAAATTTGCACCATTAGGATCGATTAGTTGGTTATCATCATTCCAATGTACATCCTATTTTACTCCTTTATCTCTATCAAGAATGATTTTTCTCATAATAGTGATGCCTCGTGTAATTTCTCTCTCTGATGTCTTATCTGGAGCATTTGTATCTTGTGAGTTTTCTTGATTACTAGCCATTGACCTGTAATAAAGAAAAAATAAAAATGAAATGAAAAATATAAAAATCCACTAAGGAAATATAAAAAAAATATGAAATGCCCATCCACCATAGCAGTTCATTCAAATGGTTATTAGTCAATTAAGCACTTCTTGACCAAGCAATTATTTTGGTAAAGATGCATGACTTAATTGTTTTTTTTTCTTTTTTGTTTGACAGGTTTGTTCATCATTAAGAGGACAACTTCTGCAAGTGGTGGAACGGCCTAAAGAAGAATGAGATCTTCTGTATAGAAAATAAAATACCACGTAGTTCGAAATTCATCACATTTGTGTTGATGGGTTGAAATGAGAATTTGGTTTGATTAATAAAAGAATAATGAATATTCAAGTTCTTGCAATGTGATAGCCTCTTCTCTATTTAGTTTTTACAATTGAAAAATTGAAATATGATTAGCAAGCGAAATCTCCTAATTACTCAAAGATTAAATAGAATCAACGCGCTGGTAGGTACCGACAAAGTACAAGAATCTACACGCTGGTATGCAACCCCCTAAAAAATGAAATTTTATTTCCTCGGATTGTTATCCGAACCCCTAAAAGTTGTAGTTTTAGCTGCTAATGAACCATATAAGGACTTAAGAAATAAGCTCATGCAAGGAGAGCTGAAGATTTAGTTTTTATTCATACAAATTTTTGTCTTCTCTCGAGAAAGTGTAAGACTTATAACGGAGTTGGAACAAACATGTGACATATTGGTGGAAATGAATAGGTTCTATTTAATGGAGTTGGTATTATTAAAGTTGTTAGTCTTTCTTTCGATTAACCGAAATTAGAGTAACGGTAGCATTTCTTATCTCTAAGAACTAATTCTACTGCTCAAGTTGTATCATTTGAGTTTTTATAATAAAAAAAAATGCTAACAATAACAAAGGCATTAATTGTTGACATGAAAATAAAGAAACTACAAAATATTGTTCATACATGTCATATGAAATTGTGAAAGGAATAACTAAACTCGGCTAAATATAGTTCAAGAATCGATTTTCATGTACCGCTGCTATCTGAATTTTCAACCATCATATTCATTAGCCTAACGATTCCAAAACCTTATTCATTGCTCATATGACCATATACAAGGATGGACAATTCAATCTTACAAGTATTATAAGACACAGTACACTGTCCAACTTCTAAAATAGACACAATATGCTCGCTAAACTGAAAGATGAAAACATCGAAAAGAGGTGAGGACAACAGCAACTTCTTAACAAACTTCTTAACAAAAACTTCTTAACAGCAAGAACAACGTAGAAAACAAGAACAATAACAACAACAAGTTAGAAAACAGCAACAATGTACAACAAGAACAATGTTACAACAGCAAGAATGACATACCTGAACTACGGCGGTCTACGAAGGTCAACAAATTCTTCTTTTTCGTCAAGCAACTTCTTCGTTTTCGTCAGCAAGAACAATGTTACAACTTTTTCGTTTTTATCGAAGAAGAAACAGTCGGAGAAGAAACGATTAGGAAAGGTCGGAGATGAATCGGTCGAAGAAGAAATGGTTGGTCGGAGAAGAAACGATCACGAAGAAGAAGACAACGATTAGAAATGAATGAATAGGGTTCTGAAAATTTTATTTTTTCATTTTATAATTTGACCTAAGAAAGGGCTTTTTAAAAGAGCTTTCTATCATACAAGATCTAGCAGCGCTTTCTTAAGTGGGGAAATTTTATATTTTAATTTTATAAATTGACCTAAGCCAGCGGTTTTTAAAAGCGCTTTCTATCATACAAGATCTAGCAGCGCTTTCACGAGAAAGCACTTTCTTAAGTGGGGCGAATTTAAGGCCTTTAGCAGCGCTTTCTAAGGTTGTCTATAGCAGCTCTTTTTTTTTAGCAAATTTTTTAAAAGCCCTACAGCAGCGTTTTCTCATTAAAGCGCTAAGGTAGGGAATTTAGCAGCGCTTTTTAAAAGCGCTTTCTAAAGGTTGTCTATAGCAGCGCTTTTTTTTAACGAATTTTTTAAAAGACCTACATCAGTGTTTTCTCATTAAAGCGTTGTCTTTTTGGTGATGCCAAAAGTCAATTTTGGCGTAGTGCTTCTACACAGTATGAGGTATGTTCTACATCTCAAGCAATTTTTTTATTCATAAGCATATTTCATGGTCTACGTTATTGCACTAGAGTTGAACATGTGATGTTAAGATTTTAGATGATGGAGTGATCGTGGCTAAAAAGTATGAAATATGTGGATTATATATTTTAGAAGGTTCCCATGATGTTTCTCATTCATCATCAACTAGTGAAGACTTTCATGACAACGACAAGCTATGGGATTTGAGGTCAATACATGGTAGATTTTTTAAAGTTGTTTTAGAGCACTTTAATAAGTTTTGTAGAAGACAATGGATAAAAATTTATTTGACCATTGAGTTTCCATGGAGTTTGTGGGGTAAGGTTGGTTCCAAAATAGCATATATGGTTGCAAGGTCTCCATTCAAAAGAATACACTTCTAGATACGTATGGAGGTTTAAATTAGAAAACTTATTTACTACTCTATTTTGAAGGTCTTTAAAGCTTTTTCTATTGTGAAAATCAAGTTAATTTGGCTTGATGGTAAGGTTGTAAATTGTTCTTTCAATTAGTATCAAGAAATTGGGAAGGGTTATGAGTTGTGGGAGGTGGATTCTAGAAGATCAAAGTTCAACAGTTGAATATTAAATACTTTTAGTGAGTTCCATCAGTGGAGGAAGAGTTAAGACCTGAAGATAAATGTTTTATAAACTATGACACAGAAGACTTGATTTAAGGCGAAGGTTCTTACTATGGATAGTAATAGTAGTGAGGGAATGATTACAAAGGTCTTTAGTTATCAAGGTTCGGGTGTGGATTGAACTTGATCAAGGTTGTTGAATAATGAATTTAACATGGTAGAGAGCAACAGGGTAGTTAATGGATAAATTGGCATCACCATGGTTTAAAGTCAATATCAAGAATTATAGAAGTATGCCTTAAAACCTTAAGTGATTAAGAGAAGGAAATTGTATTTCATGATTGTCGCAAATTAAAGTTGAAGAAAGCCAAAAAAAATAGAATAAAGGTCGATAAATGACGTCAGAATTGTGGTGGCGATGACAGTCTAGTGCTCACCGACAATAGTGGATGAGGTAAACATTGTGATCAAAGGTGACAGCCTCCGTAGCAGCACTGATGACCAGCCAGCGAAAACAACTCTAATAGTTTGTAAGACTCAAGTTTGGTCGTTTCGATTCACAAATTTCAGGCATAATTAGATTTTAAATTTTACTTTTATTTAATAATATATTACAATTAAAAGATGAATGATATAAATTAGTTAAATGATGGATACATATTTAATCGAGTATTATAGTGTTTAGCTACATTTAAAAAATATTAAATTAAATTAATAAGTATTATTATAAAAAATAAAAAAACCGGCAAAGTATAAATGATCAAAATATATTTTATTAATGTTAAAAAGTATTAAAAATTATACATGTAATTTAATTTTTTTTTAAATCAGAAATTTGATATGATACAAGTAGATTTTACAAAAGAAAATTAAAAATTATCCAATAAAATTTGTTTTGTGTGGTTTTGAATTTTTTATGAACTTACTTTTTATTCGAATTAATTTCAACATGAAATAAAAAATATGAACTCTTCCATAATTATATTTATTGGAGTATGAGGATTATATTTAAGGAAAAAATATAATTGTATTTTTTTAGGTGTGGTTTATGTTTTTTTTTCTAATAAAAATATGTTAAGTCTATAATTGACTCTTATACAATATGTAATTTTTTTTTCTATTTTTACTCCTTAAAAGATATTTAGATATATTTATTATATTTTTATTAGAGAAAAGTATGAATCACACCTATGAAATTGTATCTAAATATTTTCCTATATTTAATGTAGATTTGTAAAGTAAAAAGTATTATTTTATATTAAAAAAAATCAAATTTTATTTCTTATCAATATAAGATTTTAAAATTTTCTCAATACACTTCATCAAACTTAAAACTATTAAGTTTGGTGTGTGAATATTAATGATGGACGTTAAATAAATTTTGATATTATATTAGAAAAAAATTATTTTATGTATTTTATTACATAATTGAGTATATATATATATATATATATATATATATATATATATATATATATATATATATATATCCACACTGGCCGAGAGCCTCACATACTATGAAATCAGCCTTAACTATATCGTCATTAAACAACCAACCATAGGCATAATATAGACTAACAATTAAAACTGACATTCCATAATAGTGAGGACCGTAGTATGGATCGATGGTCATATGTTTTCTGATACACAAGATCCTCATGTTGAGGCAAGTGTAGAGCATACTTGCATCTGTATGGGGAATTATGACATGAATACAATAACTAAAGCTTTTAGGGAGAAAGAAAAGAGAGTTAGAACATTTTGTTCTTAAGCACACAAGATGGTTTTTATTCTTATTGCTTCTGACTTGAAATATTACAAGAGGTCTCCTTTTATAGCCAAGGAGATTCACAAAAGACAAAACCATAATATTTACAAACATGGCATCATTAATGCCTTCTTTCAAAAGTCTGACACTCTTATCCCTTATGGATAAATTATTGTAGTACTATTACATAAAAGGACGAAACTTAACTATTTATAAACATGTTTGTGATTAATAAGAGACACTTGTCCAATTAGTCTTTAAAGATAGGTTCATGACTTGGAGACATATTATAACCGGATAAGTATTCTTCTGAAAAGCAGTCTCCGTATCGAGATGTCTTTTTTTTCCACATGTCATCCATCATGTAAGCATGGTCTGATATTTTTCTATGAACTTCTTCCACGTTTCCTTCTGAGAATTCAACTTCCATTGGGGAATCTGCTTTTTGTTGTGTGGCTTGAACTGAGCTTTCTCCAACCTCTCAATTTTTATACTGAGCTTAATGACTTATACAAGTGGAGTTAGCATTCATCTTGTATGGTTCATGGAGGTTGATGAAGTTAACATATTCCATTAATTCTCTTGTGACTTTTAGATTTGGAGGATAATCATCAATGGTTTCCCATATATGAACATAATTCTTACAACCAAGTAACTTAGTAGCAGGATCTGTTTGATAGGGCTTGTGCATGAAGAAAACAGTCTTGAATTTGCTAATAGCCTATGAGGCTAACCCCCTTTCTTTAACCTCGTCTAGGATTGGTTTTAATTGATCTCTCCACCATGTTAGCGGAGAGTGCCATTCTAGAATAGTCCAAATAAAGGATTTGTGGTTCTTCGGATCCATTATATGGACAAACATGGTTTCGGTGGGTATGAGGACAGGCATAAAATATAAAGCAGTGGCACACCAGATATACCATAAATGGTTTTTTGTGAATTTAGCATTAGGGTTTATTAAAATTGGTAGGAGAAATGGTGTGTCTGGGAAATAAGGAGTATGATCAGTGAGTTTATTCCTTATGATTTTTGTCATATAATAAAAAAGATTATTCTTGGCATACTGCTTAAGCTGTGAGGGTGAAGAGGATACAGTTACTCCTGGAGGAAAGTCTTTGGTCTTGGAGGCACGGGTTGGCAATGGTTTGACCATGAGAATTAAAGGAAAAGTGTGCTTGGTAGTAATGATCTGGATGGGTTTCATAGGCCTAGAAAGTAAATCGGGAATCACATTTTGAGTTCCTTTGATATGTTTCACAATAAAATCATATCTAGAAAACCAATCTTTGAGCCTAAGAGTTTGAGGATCATGAGGTATCTTATTTTTGAATTTGAGGATCTTAGGGAAAGAGGAATTATCCATATGAACTTCAAACTGATGACCTCTCAGGTGAAAGTCTAAATTTTGGATACCCATCTAAACTGCAAGAGCTTCCTTATAAGTGGTATGGTAATGTTTTTCAGCTTCTTTGAACTGACCACTAGCATGACCACAGTAATACTTTATTCCATCAATTTCTTCTATGAAGACGGCTCCCCAATAATTATCACTGGCTTCCGTCTGTAAGATTCTTTTACAGTCTCTCGGGATCTTTAAGGCAGGTGGGGTTTATGCGATCTTTTTCAAGGCTCTTACTACTTCAGTTTTCTTTGTTCCCCATGGTGGGGGAGTTTTCTTCAGCATTTGAGATAGAGGACTCGTGTATCTTGCAAGTTTTGGCAAGAAATCTCTGATATAATTAATTATACCAAGAAATTGCTGAATCTTCTTAACAGTGAGATTTTTATCGGGAAAGTTTAACAATTCTTGAGCAATATGAGGCTGAGGTTGATACTTCCCGTGGGAAAAATGCATTCCTAAAAAGTCAATTTCTGTTTGGCCCAATTGGCTTTTCTTTTCAGAGAGCATCATTCCATGTCGTTGGGCTATTTGAAGGAATTGTCCCAATAGTTGTTTATGGGATTTTTCATCTTTCGAGAATAATAGCACATCATCAATATAAATAAGGATACTATTGAGAATTGGCTCAAAAATTCTAGTCATGGCCTTTTGAAAAAGTGATGGAGCTACCTTAAGCCCAAATGGTAACACAGTCCATTGGTATTGGGCATTAGGAATGCAGAACGCCGTTTTGTAACGGTCCTCGGGGTCGATACCCAATTGCCAAAATCCAGACTTAAGATCGAACTTGGAATAGATCTGGGCATCTTTGATGAAAACATTTAAGGACGTGGCCTTTGGAATAGAAAATTTATCATCCTTGAGGAAATGGTTTAGAGGTTTATAATCAATCACTAGCCTCTTTTTTCCTCTTAACTCTTCATATCTTTTTTCTACATAAAATGCTTGGCAAGCCCCTTCTGATTTGGTGGGTTCTATCAGACCTTGTTTGAGTAACTGGTTGCATTCTTCTCTGGCCAATGTATAATATGATGGACTCATTCCTGGATGAGTGGACTTGGTTGGATTAACATCTTCATTGAGCTTAAAAGGAAGTTGAACAAAAAAGTCTTTATTCTTCCATAGAGGTTTTGGATGGCAGAATGTTTCATGGCTGTTTGCACAGAGTTTGAGTAGGTTGGACTTCATTTCTTCATATCCAGCAGGGATTTTAGATAGTGAATATAACTTCAATACCCAAGAATAAGGTTTGAATTCTCTTTTGAATTTTATTCCTGTGGGAAGAATCTGGAGTTTATTGCTTGCTGAGTATACATCCATCCCTACTACAATATCTTTATTTGGAAGATTGCTTCCAATGACCTTGGTCCAAACTATGGAGTCGGGGAAGAATTTGATTCCTATCTTTTCCTTAGTCATTAAATCTGTCCTGAAGACTTTCCCATCTGCTGCTACAAAGTATGCAACATGTGTTACCCATGATTCTTCTGGGAGAATGCTAGGATTCATCATTGTAATCTAGGCCCCAGTGTCCATATAAGCTATAACTTTCTTCAAACGGGAAAACTTTGTCGCGAGTACATGAGCTTCAATACATGGGAGTGGTGGAGTAGGAAGAGAACTTCCTATCTCTTTTAAGGAGTAAATAGGGAAATATTTGTCATCTTCTGATTCAGAAAATGATGCTTCATCAGACGTAGAGTCTTGAAGGGCAAAAATTGTTTCTTCATCAGCAGAACTTTGTTCAGAATACAAAGATTCTAGGTCTCCATCTAGAGGTTTAAGCGATTTGATCAATTTTGCGGCTTTGTGGGTATTATTAGGACATTCCTTAGAAAAGTTCCCCTTTTCCCCACAAATAAAGCATCTCTGATTTTTCCCCTTTCCTCTGAAAGATTTTCTTTTAAATAACTTCATAGTCTTATTTTTCTTTCCTTAAAAGGTCCTATGAGATTAGGAGTATTTTTGATGATGATGTTTCTTTTTTGTTTCACAACTGCACCTTTTATCTTTACACTTAATCTCCAGATAAGGTTTTTTGCAGGCCTTGGTGAACTTTGAATTTTGCTGTATAACTTCTTGAAATTGATGATGAAAGCTGCAAAGCTTTTCAAGTGCTTCCAACGTCGCCTGATGAATCTGGACAAGACTCATTGTTGCAATATCCTTTTTAGTTGTTGCTACCATCCTATGGATTTCTTGCTTGAGTTCATGTGGTAGAGAAGATACATAGGTATTCTTGAGACTATTATCATTGTACCCATTGAGGAGATAAAACCTTTGTGCCATCCTGTGATAGTGTTTGTCAAGGTCTTTTGTTTTGAGGAAACAACACTTCATCGCAAAGAAGTCCTATCTGTTTTTTTTATCGAACATATCCATATCTCCGATAAACTCCTGGTGGAGTACACCAAGGATATTAGCTGTGCTTTCTAAACGGTGTAACTCATCTTGTTTGAAAGCCCCAAGATTATGATACCATTCCTTCATTGTGCCTGTCATTCTACAACAAAATTCTTCAATGACCTTATAACTATCTGCATTTATTTTCATCATCTGGGTATCAAGCCATGCTCCAAATTCGAGTAGTCTCTTTCTCCAACGACTAGGCGGTATATCATCAAATGTGAACCAAGGACCGCCATTTGGTTTAGTCCTTTCAGGGACTAGAGTTTCTTCAGGAGATTCTTCAAAAAATGAATCTTCCTCTTTTATATTTTCCATGAAGAGTCTTGGGATGTAGTTTCCTTCAGATTATGATTCTGATGAAAAGGATCTTGGTCTTTCATCACTAGACGTTTCTTGACAAGAGTCTTTATCATCATCCGAGGAGGACTCGTCTTCTTTTTGTGCCGATGATTCAGCAAGAGAGTAACTTTTCTGGGGAAATTCATAATTTCTAGTGATTTCCATGGCTTGGAAACCTTTATCAGGAATTTCTTCTTCCTTTTGGAATTTTGGAATTAGATTCATGCCATATGCACCCCATAAATAGAGTAAGTAAGGGAGAAAAATATTCTTATGTTCCAGTAGATGCTCAAATTTCTGAAACAGTACCTCCAAATATTCACCTCACTATTATGGAATGTCTGTTTTAATTGTTAGTCTATGTTATGCCTATGGTTGGTTGTTTAATGATGATACAGTTAAGGTTGGTTTCATAGTATGTGAGGCTCTCGGCCAGTGTGGTATCAGAGCATCAATAGAAAGAAGGGGTGCATATGGCATGAATCTAATAAATAGAGTAAGTTAGGGAGAAAAATATTCAACCATGGCGCTATTACAACAAAACACTCATCCTATTACCACCACCTCTTCCCTATCACTTCCTAAACTATGTAAAAAGACTGATACCCATAAAATAGAAAACCTTGTCAAGTATTCTTATGTTCCAGGAGATGATCAAATTTCCGAAACAGTACCTCCCCTTTTAAGCCCTTATAATATCTTCAAAAAACAAAGAACAATTACCAGATCCATCAGAAACCTAATCTCTACCAATCGCCCTCATATGAAAGAATACGTCCAGTCATCTCGACTAGACCAATGTAGTTTGAGAGCTACAAACCAAGAGAAGTATGTGGATTTAGAGATTCCTCAGAGTCTCATAAGTCACTGGAAATCTGAAGGATACACAACTTTACATTTTGGAGCAGTTAGACTCATCCTCTCTCTCCATTGAAGAAAAAATCAGCATGTCTTCTGCAAAATAGCTCTCCTAGATTCGAGCTATCTCCATTATGAAAATGTTGTCATAGGGATTGTTCTGACCTCACTTCATGCAGGAAGCGTTGTTCTTACTATTCTTCCAAATTATAATACAAGCCCCAACGAAAGCACCCTATCTACAAGACTAAAGGTCCAAGTTTAAATCACTAGATCTGACCAAGTTCCAGAGGCCATGTATGCTACTCTCTATCACCAAATAATATATCGCCTACAAAATCATTCGATAGATTTGCCTCTCACGGGATGTTCTTCTGATTCTCTGTTAGTAGTTACTAATAGAGAAGAAGATATACCCTTTATTTTTCAGATTCCAAGAAAGATCACAAGGGAAGAACTAACTCAGTTAACTCCTCTTGAGTGGATAACAAACTATGAAAAAATCCATCAAGATAGAAGACAAATACAATCTCAAGAGGCCACCTTTAGAAGATCTGTTGACAAAACGGTCAAAACAATTTTCAAAAAACCAGATGAAGGACCGAATTCAATTTCTCCTATTTTCCATACCATGATGATCCGACCGATTCTCAAATAATATTGGTGCCCAATTCATGCTATAACTAGTAAAGGAGAACCTATCTATACTGACAAGATAAATGGTCATTTTATTTGGGAAGTAGATCCCAATAAATGTGACCCAGGATGTGAATGTTGGATGCACGATAATAATTATGACAGAGATATTATCCTCCTGAAAAGAAAAAACAACGGGGCATGCAAACCATCTCCTCCTCCACAAAGAAGATATGATCCTGATAACTGTCCATGGGTAGGTATCCATGATAAAAAGAAACCTCTTCCTATTTATGAGGAAGATCTTGAGATCCTCAGGAAAGAAAAACTGCTGCCACCAAATGATCCTGCTCTAGTTACGTGGTCAGCGTCAGATTACCGCAAAGTTTTGGACCCTCCAAAAAATGTTGAGTTAATCCCTTGCTTTATGTACTCAACTACCGCACCAGATTATAGCCAACAATTTCCTGATCTAGAAAGGAAGATGGATCCAATCACTGGAAGAACATCCAAACCCTGCATTCATCCTAATGAAGTACAACCCGGTGGAAAACTCAAACCTTTAACTCAAGCTGAAGAAGTTCTAAATTGGCAATCGGAAAACATGATTTCTCAAAATGACATCCTCCAAAATCTCGACAAAAAAGTGGACAAGATTGCTGAGAGAATAGACGAGACAGATGATTATCTCAAGGTTCTATCACAGAAAATGCAGAAGCATTACAGAAGCTTAAAGGCTCAAGTGTCTCAGTTGGATCGTGATTTGCGACAGATGTTAGAAGAAAGAACTTTTGGAAAAACTTTTGACCAAAAGGAAAGAGAAATCAGAAACCTACAAGGCAAAGTAAAAGAAATCGATGATTTCTTAAGAGCTTCATACGAAAGAAAGCCCAAGCCTGTTGAAAACCTTTTCCCTAACCCTCTTACTTTCCATACACATTTCAAACGACCAGAAAGACCTTCTCCCTTCTTCCCTACCTATGTTTCTTCACCACCAGATCAGGTCAAATACATACCTACAGCTTACAGACCAAAATCTACCAGAACTACCATTACCTCAACCTCCAAGACAAAAGGAAAGGCTGCCTGTTTAAGCGCTTCATCGTTAGAATCTCAAGATTTTCCTGAAACACCTCCTCCAAAATTCCAAAAGGAAGAAGAAATTCCTAATAAAGGTTTCCAAGCCATGGCAATCACGGGAAATTATGAATTTCCCAAGAAAAGTTACTCTCTTGTTGAATCATCGGCATAAAAAGAAGACGAGTCCTCCTCGGATGATGACAAAGACTCTTGTCAAGAAACGTCTAGTGATGAAACACCGAGATCCTTTTCATCAGAATCACAATCTGAAGTAAACTACATCCCAAGACTCTTCATGGCAAATATAAAAGAGGAAGATTCAGTTTTTGGAGAATCTCCTGAAGAAACTCTAGTCCCTGAAAGGACTAAACCAAGTGGCGGTCCTTGGTTTACATTTGATGATATACTGCCTAGTCGTTGGAGAAAGAGACTACTCGAATTCGAAGCATGGCTTGATACCCAGATGATGAAAACAAATGCAGATAGTTATAAGGTCATTGAACAATTTTGTTGTAGAATGACAGGCACGATGAAGGAATGGTATCACAATGTTGGGGCTTTCAAACAAGATGAGTTACACCCTTTAGAAAGCACAGCTAATATCCTTGGTGTACTCCACCAGGAGTTTATCGAAGATATGGATATGTTCGATAGAAAAAACAAACAGGAACTCTTTGAGATGAAGTGTTGTTCCCTCAAAACAAAAGACATCGACAAACAATATCACAGGATGGCACAAAGGTTTTATCTCCTCAATGGGTACAACTATCCTAGTCTCAAGAATACCTATGTATCGTCTCTACCACATGAACTCAAGCAAGAAATCCATAGTATGGTAGCAACAACTAAAAAGGATATTGCAACAATGAGTCTTGGCCAGATTCATCAGGCGACGTTGGAAGCACTTGAAAAGCTTTTGCAGCTTTCATCATCAATTTCAAGAAGTTATACAGCAAAAGTCAAAGTTCACCAAGGCCTGCAAAAAACCTTATCTGGAGCTTAAGTGTAAAGACAAAAGGTGCAGTTGTGAAACAAAAAAGAAACATAATCATCAAAAATACTCCAAATCTCATAGGACCTTTAAAGGAAAGAAAAATAAGACTATGAAGTTCTTTAATAGAAAATATTTCAGAGGAAAGGGGAAAAATCGGAGATGCTTTATTTGTGGGGAAAAGGGGAACTTTTCTAAGGAATCTCCTAATAATACCCAGAAAGCCGCAAAACTGATCAACTCACTTCAACCTCTAGATGGAGACCAAGAATCTTTGTATTCTGAACAAAGTTCTGCTGATGAAGAAACAATTTTTTCCCTTCAAGACTTTGCATCTGATGAAGCATCATTTTCTGAATCAGAAGATGACAAATATTTCCCTGTTTACTCCTTCAAAGAGATAGTAAGTTCTCTTCCTAGTCCACCACTCCCATGTATTGAAGCTCATGTACTCGCGACAAAGTTTTCCCGTCCGAAGAAAGTTATAGCTTATGGACACTGGGGCCCAGATTACAATGATGAATCCTAGCATTCTCCCAGAAGAATCATGGGTAACACATGATGCATACTTTGTAGCCGCAGATAGGAAAGTCTTCAGGACAGATTTAATGACCAAGGAAAAGATAGGAATCAAATTCTTCCTCGACTGCATAGTTTGAACCAAGGTCATTGGAGGCAATCTTCCAAATAAAGATATTGTAGTAGGGATGGATGTATACTCAGCAGCCAATAGACTCCAGATTCTTCCCACAGGAATAAAATTCAAAAGAGAATTCAAACCTTATTCTGGGGTGTTGTACCCCAAAATTTGCACTCCCACATTTCTCAATACATTTCATGTGAGGTCCTCAAATTGCTCAAGGAAGTCCAAGGGTTGACCAGACAAACTCTCTCCTAAGGAAGTCTACCTCAAATTAGGGTTTCAGTTTGCACTAAGGTACTTGATTCCAAAGGGTCCCAAATGCTCACAATTGTCCTAATATGTTCTCAAGATCATCCATGTCAAGTTTCAAGCCTTGCAGAGAAATTTTGCTCAGTCAACTGCTCAAAGGCCTTAAAATCGAATTTGTTAGGGCAAAAGTCAACGATGGCCCACATACAGTCAAACCTTAAGATTTTTGCCCAACATTCTCATTTTTAAGTATTATTCATCATTTTATCAAAGGTTGATCATGATTCCTCAAGGATTGCTCACAATTCATCAAAACCCAAAAGTTGCTAAATTAGGGTTTTGTTGGAAAAGTCAACTCAACTTTGACCAAGCATAACTTTCTCATACTTTATCAGAAATGACCCATCTAAAGCTCATTTTGAAGAGGATGTAATTCCATACAATTTATCTTCATCTACCAAGTTCAAAATATGAACTCACAAGAAGATATAAATTTGTACATTATAGGTCATTTTGAAAAGTCAACAAAAACACCTTTTTTGTCAAAGCTTCATACATGAACATGGAAGACTCAATTGAGATGATACCAAAAATATTGCTTAGAGGACATCTTAAGCTTTCTAAAAAGTCCAAGAACACATATCTAGGGTCAAAATTGAAGGAGTTATGTATTGGCAAAGTTGACCTTTTTTGCAAAATTGCCAAAAGTCAAATGTGGCTCAAATTTCAATTTTTGTCAAATGGGCCCAACTTTTTATGCTTGCATTGAGTTTGTAGCATGACCCACGACCCATGATCCTTCCCACTTGGCTTTATTTTATTTTTGTCATTTATTTGGATTTTATTTCAATTAAATCATATAAAATTAAAATAAAATCATGAAAAATATCAAAACTAATCAAAGCTTGAGATTTTGTGCATGTTTAGGCCTCTTGTATAGCTGGAAGAAGAATCAAATCGTGCAAACTTCAAATGGACACAAAAAGATTAGATTTTCTTAATTTGGAAAGATTTGCATAAAGGATCAATCTTGAATCAATGATCATTATTGGAGAAGATTTGAAACCAAATTGCAACCCTAATTCGGTCTAGGGTACATATAGAACAAGTGCAGATCAAAAGAGGAGGGATTAGATGCGTGCAAAGCTGAAAGCAACTTTCATAAAAATCAAGAAAAGTTGCAAACTGTTTTCTCAGTTC
This sequence comes from Vicia faba, assembly GCA_948472305.1. Lineage (NCBI taxonomy): Eukaryota > Viridiplantae > Streptophyta > Magnoliopsida > Fabales > Fabaceae > Vicia > Vicia faba. The sequence goes on from OX451741.1 coordinate 1,197,576,780, forward strand.
CAGGCCTCCTCAAGCCTGTCCAGCCACGTAAATCACTTCCTAGATGTTCTAGGATCCCATTCCAATCATTAGCAAGCATTTTTGTGCCCAGAAATGCGTTGTAAGTATCCCACGACTTCCATGCTTTTTTGAAATCGTATATCATAATCTTGGCATTCTTAGCATGATTTGTTTACATATTCTGAATCCTTGAATCATTTGCAAGCTAATGGTAATAGCCAATTGTATTTTTATTGGCTATACAACAAGTTGCCATGTTTAGGGTTTTAGCTTCCTTTTTAGGGGTTTTGCTTGCAGGAAAAATTAGCCATGGATAGTGGTACCATGATGCTTGTGAGGTTGCAACGAGTTGATTGGTACCACACGTATTGATTTATCATGCGTGCGTAGAATTTTGGAGGATCACAGGGCTGTACCTACGCCCAGATAACCGTAGGTAAAAGTTGCTGAACTTTTAGCAACGGAGGGAGGAAGAAGAAGGGTTACGTGGCAGGCAGTGACTGGCCCATTCAAAAATTCGCGCGTTTGTAATATATCATTGTGTTTTTCCAATATAATGTTTGCTTATTGATCTTTGTACAAATAACCAGCATAGCCCAACTGGCAAGCGTGCAATAGACAGAAGCCAAAAGGCCTGGGTTCGATCCCCAAGTCCCCATATTATTTCATGATTTTTCTTCTTACATAATCAGGCACATGTACACACAAGGAGACCACCATACACCATCATCCTTCAACCATGAGATCTCCAGCATGCCAAGTCCAATGCCTATCACATGAGGGCCTATCATGGGCGTGAGTCAAGCAGGCACATGGAATCTAGAAAAGTCAAACGGGTTGTTAGCATTTGGGCCCAGAAAGTGCTAATCATACCCATTTTCTTGCTGAAACAACCAGGCCAATTCTAATTTCTTTTCTATTTTCTTTTCTTTTATTTAATTTATTTGAATTTATTTATTTTCTAATCACAAATTAAATTTTTTTTTTTACAAAATCATAAAATCAATTTCATCAAATTAGAATTTAGGTTTTTATTTATTTTGTCAAAATTTATTTAATATTAGTTTAATTTAATTTTAGGGTAATTCTAACATTTTTGTAAATAATTTAAAATCAATTAGAAAATTAGGTTTTGTTCTTGATTATATGTTTATTTCTTTTTATAAAATAACAAAATACAAAAATAGGTCAAATTATTTATTTTTCTTAAATTAAATTAATTAGTAATTAGGTTTGTATTTATTCAATTAAAACCTTATTTTCTCAAAATAATACAAAAAACCACAAAATATGATTTTTCTTTCAATTAGGTTTAGACGGGGTCAAAACCCTAATTTTTCTCGTTCTTAATTCATCGGCGCATTTATTATTTTTACGATATTAGTGTAACTGCTCATGGTATGTAATAGTTTAATTAGGATTTTTCTGTTACTTATCATTTTGCGGGTTTTTGGCTATGTAATTAATCCCCCTCCACGAAGCCTTGTAATATCGTAGTTTAATTTCTCGCATTTTAATTTTCGCCAACATTAACTGTTAGATGTATGATAATAGAATTGCATGACAAGACTGTATGTTAATTTAAAATGGTTAGAAAACCCTAAATGTGCAAAGATACTAACTGAAATCAAATCACTCACACATGCGCACTCCTAGGGTATACTCTCACTTTGGTTGCCTTCGGTAAATGATCATTAAGTATAGGGTGTTTTAGTGGTCACCCTCATGTCTAAACAAAGATCAAAAGTCCCGTTCGGAAAGGTTGCCTCGGAAATGTTGCCTCGAATATGATCTTAAGACATTAGGGTTATTACTAAGACGTCCTAACATAGCTTTAGTGACCGTACGTCCCTTTCGAATTGACCCTTACAACTCCAACGACGATGATACCTACTCATTAATAGTGGGATAGCGTTGTCCAAAGGAAACAAGAACAGAAACATTCTTTTTTCGAGTAGGTAGATGCTAGTAGGTACTTGTTCAAAATAAACTTTTCCACACTTACACTCTTTTCAAACAAAGTTTTCAAAAACACTTCGTAACACTCTTGAGGACTGATACAAGGGTTAGAACGAAGTAAAACAAAAACTTTTCAAAACACACAAACACGGAAGCAATTTTTAAAATGATGAGAAAGTACCTAAGAGCCCGTGGAAAACTACGGATAGAAAGGGTGCTAATACCTTCCCTTTCTATAATCTACCCCTCGTACTCAAAATCTCGAAAAAGGAATTTTTCTGTGCTTTTTTCCTTTCCAGTTGGATAAAATAAACGTCGGTGGCGACTCTTGCTTACCGCGACATTTGCGAACAAAAAATGAAAATCAGTATTAACAGTCAGTTCTGCCACCGTATCACAGAACTGACGACTCTGCTGGGGACTTATAAGTGGGGTATACCTTAGGATCTAGTTCATCATATTTGCTTCTCTTGTTTGTCTTGGTTGCTTTACTTTTAAGGGTTGTTTGGGAGTTACTATAGATCCTAACCTGGATCTGGGGACACCTTTTAGGTAAGTAGCAATAAACTGTGAGGGAACTGTACAGCGTAAACTGATACGGTTGAAGCAGTAGCTACGTTGATGTGGCACATTGGTTGGTACCGGTATCCCTTATGGAGAAACGAGGAGAATACGGGTCCACTACGTGGTGTCATTAAGCATCAACTTACCTTAAAACCTTTAATCGACCAACTTGGCCATTAGAAAGTAGTGAGATAGCTGGCCTCGGTATAAAGCTGAGAACTGGTTGATACTCGATGCTACACTCATTGAGACCATACTCTCGAGATAGTTCCGGCTGCAAGAAAAGATTGCGTGAGCTGAAACCATGACCGATGGAGGATGGTCAGTGATATTGAGAACCTCTAGAACCCGGTTACTTTTGCTAGGACAGGTTGAAACCAACTGAAATTCAAGAGGGTAATACCTTTGACTCCATGCAAGCCTTGAACTTAAGGGCTTTTGTGTGACTTCTTTGCCTTTACCATGTCTGTTATCTGCTATACATGTTGTTTGTTTTACCATGACATCATGCATCATAACATAGCATGCATACTTCATTACACTAACCATTTCAAAGACCGAGGGGATTTATCGTTGTTCTGTTTTGCTGATTATGGCTTCCATGCGCAGAAATACCATCCGAGTTAACTTTGTGCAAATACCTGCTCAACTCAAAGATTTAGCCTCGAGAGTTTCTGATACTTCTTCATTCATTAGGAGACATGGCCAGCTTCTTATCTTGGTTACCTCAAAGCTTAATGAGCATATGATGAGTGTGCTTTTCCTGTTCTTCGATCTTGTGCATCATTGCTTTACCTTTTCGGATTATCAGCTGGTTCCTACTTTGGAAGAGTTTTCTCACTTATTGGGCATATCCATCCTTGAGAAGATGCCCTTCACAAGTTTGGAAGAGACTCCTAGACCAGAAGACATTGCCTCAGCTCTGCATCTGAAACAGGCTGATGTAGTATCTAATTGGGAAACACGAAGCGGGGTTGAAGGTTTCTTAGCCAAGTTTCTGATAGATCAAGCTCAGCTATTTTGGGATAGTTTAGATTTTCAGGCTTTCAAAGACATCCTGGCTCTCCTTATCTATGGTTTGGTTCTCTTCCTGAATCCATATTCTTTTATGGATGTAAATAATGTCAAGATCTTCCTATCTCATAATCTTGTGCCTACCCTGCTAGGTGACATCTTGCATGCCCTCTACACTCTTATTATGCGTAGAAGAGGGACTCTTATGTGTTATATGTTGTTGCTATCGAGGTGGTTTATTTTGCACCTCCCTAAGTCTGTGCTGAAGAACGAAGAAGGTTTGGGTTGGTCCTACAGAATAATGTCACTTGCCCATACAGACATTCTTTGGAGTTCCCGGGTTATGGAGGACATTGTTGTCATTGATCGTTATGGGGGATATCCTAATGTCCCATTGCTTGGAATCAGAAGAGGTATAACCTATAGTCCTTATTTAGCTTTACAACAATTTGGTCATGCTCGCAGAGACGGTCCTCATGAGCTACTTCTTGAGGATATTGCCTTTGACTACAAGGAAGACATTAAGGAGCATCGCCGAAGGTTCATACGAGCTTGGGGCATGGTGAACAGATCTGACCCCCAAGAGTTGGGACCAAAGACTTCTCTTCCTATGCAGCCTTATCTCCAATGGGTCCGAGCTCGTGCTCAGAAGCTTGGGATGCCTTATGAAGCCGTATTGCCTGTGATCATGGAGCCCACTAATGAAGAAGACGTTCCTTACACGTTTCTTTATCCTTACATGCCTACTGACCTTGGGGCATTGTAGAGGTCTTAGATTCAGCTGAAAGAGGAAAGGGATACTTATCGGGAGAAGTACCATGAGCAAGAAAGGAAGATTTTGAAGCTCACTATGCAGCTCGAGAACGAAAGAACGATTAATGACTATGTCAGCACGAAGGGGAAGCGTCCATGGGATTTTTGATTTTTTGCTTTTCTAGTTTTAGATTTTTTTTTTCATTTACTTCTTTGTAATTCCTCAAAAGACATTGTTGAACCTTTTACAAGTTTTTCTAATAAAGTTTGTTTAATTTTTTATTTGAAAATTTAAATCTCCCAAAGTCTTTGAAATCATTACATACGCATCCCATTGTCATACACATCATTACATGTATCATTACAGGTTTCTCATCTCCTTCGCTGTTTATTTCAGCATGAAATGTCTTCTGAAACGTCTTCCAATCAAGCCATCAAAGCTCTCCAGGCACATAATGTCCAATTCCAAGAGATGTTCTTAATCTTGGCTAAAGGGCAAGAGGATTTGAAGACTCTCATTCTGAAGGAGAAGAAGAAAAAGAAGAAGAAGGTGGTTCTTCTAAGTATGGGTAAAAGATTTGGGAATAGATTGCGACAGGAAGCTGATCTGATCTCTTTGTCCAAGGACGGGGAAAACCAAGAAGAAGAAAAGGGCTCCAATCCTGTAGTCTCTGATAATGATACTGATTTTGATGATGAGCAATATCCTCCTGCCGAGGATAGGTACAAGCAACTAGAAGACCAGATGAGTGCTATGGAGGTTCAGAAGATCCCTGGCTTGGATTTCGGAGATTTGGGACTGGTATCAGGAGTGGTGATCCCTCACAAGTTCAAAGCTCCAGTTTTTTCCAAGTACGATGGAGTGTCCTGTCCAAAACTCCATCTCCGCTCGTATGTTAGGAAAATCCAACCCCACACTGCTGATAGAAATTTGTGGGTGCATTTCTTTCAAGATAGTCTGCCAGGGACTCAGCTTGAATGGTTTTATCAGTTGGAAGGAGCCAACGTCCGAAACTGGGAAGACCTTGCTGCTGCTTTTTATAGACAATATCAGTATAACGCCGACCTTGCTTCCACTCGTACTCAGCTCCAGAGTATGTCAATGGGTGCAAGTGAAGGTTTTAAGGACTATGCTCAAAAGTGGAGAGATTTGGCTGGCAGGGTTCAACCCCCTTTATCTGATCGAGAGTTAGTTGATATGTTCTTGGGAACGCTATGTGGTCCATTTTTCAATCATCTGATTGGTAGTTCATCATTTGGGTTTACTGAGTTGATTATGACTGGAGAGAGAGAGTAGAAGCTAGTATCCGAAGTGGTAAGATACAGAAGGATGCTTCATCAAATTCATTGAAGAAGCCTTTCATCGGTAAAAAGGAAGTTGGTGCAGTCTACGGCCCGAGGGGCCAAAACAGAGCTGAACACCGTCAAGCAGTAAATGCGGTAGTGATATCAAGACACACAGTTGCTCCACAATGAAACCATCAACCAAGGCTGGAAAGATCACAGAGACAGTACACTCGGCTCAATATGCCCTTGTCTCAAATTCTACCACAATTATTGAAGACCAACCTGATAACTCTGAGGGAGGCCCCGAAGAACCCCGACACCACTTCTCCTTAATATAACCCGAATGCCCGCTGCGCCTATCACTCTGATAGACCAGGTCATGATACAAACAACTGTTGGGATTTGAAAAACAAAGTATAAGACTTGATCGAGGCCAAAGAAATTGAGTTTGATGCTCCAGAGAAGCCCAACGTCATAACCGCCCCTATGCCAAAACATGGTCATGGAGTAAATGTTTTGGGCAATGATTTATTTGTGACCTCCATGGAAGAGATTTCTACTCCTTTGATGACAGTTAAGAAGAATCTATTGTTGGCCATTTTATTTCTGGGATGTGGTGAAGGTTGCCACATGTGTTCAATTCTGCCTACTGGTTGCCACTTATTAAAATCAAGTGTTCAGCGCCTGATGGATAACAAAGAGATCCTGTTCGAAAAGTCTTTGACTCTATTTGTTCCAATTCAAGATGTTGCCATCATAACCATTTCTGCCAATCCTTCTAAGGTTTCCTCGAGAAAGCCTGTTAGGATTACATCCGTCCCAAGAATCGCTCCGTTAATAATCACTGTTCCCGGTCACATCCCCTACACTTCAGACAAGGCTGTCCCATGGCACTATGGTGCTGATGTGTATTACCATGGAGTTAAACAAGACTTTAGAAGTGAGGAAGTTGAGGCTGATGTCAGCAATATTGTTGGGGCCAGCAAGGTCACCAGAAGTGGAAGACTCTTCTCTCCCGAGATTTCTCCTCCGATTATCCACAAACCTGTTGTCATTCCATCTGCTAGTACATCAACTACGGCTCCAGTTCTTACTCCAGTTATCACTCCTGTCGCCGAGCCATCTGAGACTCAGGGAAAAGAAATCACTGGTGAGCCTGCCCGGACAGAGGCGCCTAGAAAGGTTGTGTTGGAAGCCTATAAACAAGAGATAGAAGAAATTCTAAAGATTATCAAGAAGAGTGACTACAACGTAGTCGAGAAGCTGGGGCAGACCCCGTCGAAAATCTCCATGTTGTCCTTATTGTTGTGTTCTGAAGCCCATGCAAAGGCTCTAATTGCATTCCTCAAGACTGCACATTTTCCGCAGGAAACTTCAGCCGATCAATTCAAAGACTGCATAGCTAGTTTGACTGCCGACAATGGGTTGGGTTTCTCAGATGCAAATCTGACTACTAAAGGAAGAAATCATAATAATGCTCTGCACGTCTCGATCGAGTGCAGGGGCACTACTATGGCCCATGTACTGGTAGATACTGGGTCCTCATTGAATGTTTTGCCAAATAAAGCATTAGACCATCTGGACTGTGAAGGTTTAATTCTAAAGCCGGGTAATATTATGGTTAGGGCTTTCGACGGGTCAAAAAGGATGGTACACGGGGAAGTGGACATCCCTGTTAAAGTTGGCTCTCAAACTTTTGGATCCACCTTCTATGTAATGGACATCAGACCATCATATTCTTGCTTGCTGGGTCGTCCTTGGATTCATAAGGCTTGGGCAGTGACTTCAACGCTCCATCAAAAGCTGAAATATCCGGCAAAGGGGAAGATTGTCATGGTACAAGGTGAAGAGGAGTATATGGTGAGTCATCACAATTCCTTTCGCTATGTGGATATGGATGGAGAGTTCATCGAAACCCCTTGTCAGAACTTTGAAGAAGTCCCCCAGACATTGGCGTCGACTGAAGTTGCTATTGACAAACCTCCGATGAAGATGGCTTCCCTCAAGGATGCCAGGGCTGTAATTGAAAAAGGTGGGTGTGCGAATTAGGGTCAGCTCCCTGATTTCACACACAAAACTGACAAGTTTGGTTTGGGCTTTACTGCAGAGGCTCAAAGGGTTGTTCGGCGCGCACGAATTAGAAGACCTCCTCTGCACATCAGCAATCAGGGAATTAATGCAATTGAAGATGGTGAAGAGGATTCAGATATCGACAGTTGGATCTACCCTACAACCAATGGTGGCTTGAACAACTGGACGGCAAAAGACTTCATACCTGTTTCTTTTATTCCACAGTAATTGACTTTTGTTTAAAGAGTTGTAATAAATAGTTTGAAACTTTACGACGTGGTGCCTTGCCCGAGGCACCTTGGCCTTGCTTGTGAGGGCTTATTATTTGTCATTTTCATATATCATTAATAAAGCATTGGACGTTTCTTGCATTACAAATTTTGCGCTCTTTATTTTTCTTTTCTGTCTCTCACTCTATTAAAACAGTTATTCTCTTACACACACTCACGTATCATAATGCAGATCCATATCCACTCTGGATCCCATTGATAATAACTCTTCTACTGCCAGTTATGACTTCGAAAATCCGATCAACCAAGCTGAGGACGAAGGTGGGGATAATTGTGAGGTTCCTGGAGAACTTGCTAGACTGTTACTGGAGGAAGAAAGGGCCATACAGCCCCATGAAGAGCCAGTTGAATCAGTGAATTTGGGTACGGAGGAAGACAAGAAAGAGGTTAAGATAGGTGCAAATCTGGAGCCTGGTATCAAGTTGAGGTTGATACAGATGCTACGCGACTATGTTGAGATCTTCGCTTGGTTTTATGAAGATATGCCTGGTTTGGATACTGATATTGTGGTACACCGCCTACCAACCAAAGAAGACTGTCCTCTGGTAAAGCAGAAGGTTCGTCGTATGCGCCCTGAGATGTCTGAGAAAATCAAAGCTGAGGTCATGAAACAGTTTGACGCGGGATTTTTAGTTGTCACTTCTTATCCGTAATGGGTTGCCAACGTTGTTCCGGTGCCTAAGAAAGATGGTAAGGTATGGATGTGTGTGGACTATATAGATCTAAACAGGGCAAGCCCCGGGGATGATTTCCCACTTCCTCACATCGATGTTCTAGTCGATAACACTGCACAACATAAGACCTTCTCCTTCATGGATGGTTTTTCTAGCTACAACCAGATCAAAATGGCTCCCAAAGACATGGAGAAGACAACCTTCGTTACGCATTGGGGGACCTTTTGCTACAAGGTAATGCCTTTTGGGTTGAAGAATGCTACGGCAACTTATCAGCGCGCCATGGTTGCTCTGTTTCATGACATGATTCACCATGAGATTGAGGTTTATGTTGATGACATGATCACAAGGTCCCAGACTGAGGAAGAATACCTTGACCATCTCCAAAAGCTATTTGACAGGTTGAAGATGTACAGGCTAAGGTTAAACCCGAATAAGTGCACATTCGGAGTAAGGTATGGTAAGCTGCTGGGTTTCGTCATCAGTGATAAAGGGTATTTAGTTGGACCTTGCCAAGGTAAAAGCCATATAGGAAATGCAGGCTCCCCGCATAGAAAAGGAGGTCAGAAGCTTTTTGGGACGTCTGAACTACATCGCCCGATTTATTTCACATCTGACTGCTACTTGTGAACCAATCTTCAAGCTACTGAAGAAAGATCAAGTGGTAAAATGGAATGATGAATGTCAGACCGCCTTCGAAAGTGTGATACGGTGGCCACAACTGGGACGTGGTTTCCCTATTTCGTTAAGGAAATTTTGCTGGTTTGTGTTTTGTGTTTGTTTTTGCAAAATGTCGTGGTAAGCAAGAGTCGCCACAGACTTTTATTTTATCTAACAAGGAAAGGAAAAAAGCACGGAAAAATTCCTTTTTCGAGATATTTCTGAGTACGGGGGGTAGATTATAGAAAGGGAAGGTATTAGCACCCTTTCTATCCGTAGTTATCTACAGGCTCTTAGGTACTTGCTCATCATTTTCAAAATTGTTTTCTTTATGTTTGTGGGTTTTGAAAAAGTTTTTATTTTAACTTCGATTTAACTCTTGCTTCTGTCTTCAAGAGTGTAATGAAGTGTTTTTGAAAACTTTGTTTGTAAAGGAGTGTAAATGTGAAAAATTTGTTTGGAATGAGAAAGTACTTAAGAACTAATCTGCCTACTCGAAAAAAGAATCGTTTTGTATTTGTTTCCTTTAGACAATGATATCCCACTATTAGTGAGTAGGTAGCATCGTCGTTGGAGTTTTGAGGGTCAATTCGAAAGGGACGTACAGTCACTAAAGCAATGTTAGGACGTCTTAGTAGTAACCCTAATGTCCTAGATCATTTATCCGAGGCAACAATATCCGAGGCAACTATGATCTTTGGACAAGAGGACGACCTCTAAAACAACCTATACTCAATGACCGTTTACAGAAGGCAACCAAGTGGGAGTGTACCCTAGGAGTGCGCATGTGCGAATGATTCAATTTCAGTTTATTTATCTTTGCACATTTAGGGTGATCTAACTGTTTTAAAATTAATCATACATTCTTGTCATGCATCCCTATATCATACATCTAACAGTTAATAATTTGCGGAATTTAAAATGCGGAATTTAAACTACGCTATTACAAGGCTTCGGGTATTTATATAGCCAAAAACAAACCCTTTGAAAATAAAGCGATAAATGTAAATAAACGTCCTAATTAAGCTATTACAAACTGTAGGCAGTTACATCAATATGGTAAATAATAAAAATAAAGCGCACGAGAAGAATTAAGATCGACGAGAATTTAAGGTTTTGACCCTTCTAACCTAATTAAAAGAAGAAAACTTTTTTTTGTTGTTTTTAATAAAAGAAATAAGTTTTCTAAATTAAATATGCAATTAATTAGTTAATTAAATTAATTAATAAAAATAATTACATGACCTATTTTGGTTTCTTTGGTTATTTTAGGAAAAAATGAAATATAATTAAGTTAGTAATAAAACCTATTTATTCTAATTATTTTTAAGTTATTTACAAAAAGAAATTAAAGTTTTACGTAAAATTAAAATTTAATTAAGAAGGATGTGGTTACATATCATGCATTACATATAGCTAACATTTACCTTTCAGGAAGGATGCGGTTAAACTCTCACAAAACTCAAAGCTATGAAGCTTTTACCTCAGTAGAATTACTGACAAGTTCTTAAATCTCAACAAAGATGTTTTTCTCAGTTGAATTACAGACAAGGTCCTAAATCTCGACAAAGTATTCCTCTATTGAATTACAGACAAGTTTGTAAATTTCAGCAGAGAATTTTCTCAGTTGAATTACGAGCAAGTTCTTAAATCTCGATGAAGATGTTTCCTCCAGTCGAATTACTGACAAGTTCTTAAATCTCAACAGAGTTTTTCTCAGTTGAATTACAGACAAGGTCCTAAATCTCGACAAAGTATTCCTCCGTTGAATTACAGACAAGTTCCTAAATCTCAGCAGAGAATTTTCTCAGTTGAATTATGGGCAAGATCTTAAATCTCGATGAAGATGTTTCCTCCAGTCGAATTACTGACAAGTTCTTAAATCTCAACAGAGTTTTTCTCAGTTGAATTATAGACAAGGTCCTAAATCTCGACAAAGTATTCCTCCGTTGAATTACAGACTAGTTCCTAAATCTCAGCAGAGAATTTTCTCAGTTGAATTACGGGTAAGTTCTTAAATCTCAATGATGATGTTTCCTTCAGTCGAATTACTGACAAGTTCTTAAATCTCAACAGAGTTTTTCTCAGTTGAATTACAGACAAGGTCCTAAATCTCGACAAAGTATTCCTCCGTTGAATTACAGACAGGTTCCTAAATCTCAGCAGAGAAGTTTTCTTAGTTGAATTATGGGTGAGTTCTTAAATCTCGAAGAAGATGTTTCCCCCCAGTTGAATTACGGACAAGTTCTTAAAACTCAGCAGAGATGTTCTCTCAGTTGAAGTACAGGCAAGTTCATAAATCTCAACAAAGATCAGAATTCCCCAGCAGAATCTTCCACAACAACAGGTATACAAGCTCTCGCTAAGGAATCTCTTATGCGATCGAAACTGCTTCAGATGGCATCTTTAATCCCATCCCCCCGTCGGCAATCTCCAAATGGCATCTGTAAGCCCATTCCCGACATCACAAGGCTGATACCACTTCATACGAGTGCAAATTTCTGGGCACTCTAGTGTTCAATCATCTTCCACCTTCGGATCACGAAAGGCATGAAAGCCAATCTACATCCACGGGTTTAAGAAGATTGAATAGGGGCATCTTTTGTACCCAAAAATTTTCCCTCCCATATTTCTCAAAACATTGCAAGAAAAATCTCCAAGTGGCTCAAGGTTGCTCAAGAGTTGGTCAGACAAGCTATCTCCTAAGGCAGTCTACCCCAAATTAGGGTTTTGTGTTGCATCAAGATCCCTGAGTTCAAATGACCTAAAGTGCTCCCCAATGTCCTAATATGTTCTCAAGAACATCCATGTCAAGTTTCAATCTTTGCAGAGGAAGTTTGCTCAGTCAATTGCTCAAAGGTCCAAAAGTCGACTGTGCTAGGGAAAAAGTCAACCGTGACCTACAAACAGTCAAACTTCAAGATTGTTTTTGTCAACATTCTCATTTTGAAGGATATTTCATCATTTTATCAAGGGTTGATCATGATTCATCAAGGATTGCTCAAAATTCATCAAGATTCAAAAGTTGCTAAATTAGGGTTTTATAGGAAAAGTCAACTCAACTTTGACCAAGCATAACTTTCTCATACTTTATAACAAATGACTCATACAAAGCTCATTTTAAAGAGGCTTAAATTCCCTACAATCCATATTCATATCCCAAGATCAAAAAATGCACTCACAAGAAGTTATGAATTTGGACATTATAGGTCATTTTGAAAAGTCAACAAAAACACCCTTTTTGCCAAAGCTTCTAACCTGATCATGGAATATAAAAATTATATGAGACCAAAAGGGTTGGTTAGAGGACATCTCAAGCTTTCTAAAAAGTCCAAGAACACTTCCAAAAGTTCAAAATTGAAGAAGTTATGCATTGTTGAAGTTGGACTATTTTGCAAAATTGCCAAAAGTCAACTATCCCCAAAACTTCAAATTTTGCCAAATGGGCCCATTCGTTTTCACTTGTTTTGAGTTTGCCTTGTAGCCCACGTGCTCTAGCCTTGGCCATGTGTCTATATCTTATTTTTATTATTTAATTTAATTTTTATTTGAATTAATACATTTTAAATAAAATAAAATCACATAAAATCAAAGGCATTTATAACAAATGATTTTCTGGTTGTTTTAGGCTCCAAATACAGCTATCATTACAATCAAATTGTATCAAGGGCATTGGGTACAAAAAGATGTGATTTAGGCCAAGTTTGGAAAGCTTTTATGGAAGAATCAAATCAAATATGTCATCATCAATGTGGGACGATTTGGAACAAGTTTGTTACCCTAATCCAATGTACAATACATAAGCAAGCAAAAGGCACGAAAATCAGGGTTGGAGATCAAGTGTGGAGGCAGAACCAACTTTGCAAAAATCACAAAAAAGCTTGAGATCGAAAACAAGGTTGGAGGCATTTTCAAGAGTCGAGACGTATCCCAATCGCTTCCTGGCAACGCACATAAGCTATCCTAATCCAAACCAGGCATTCTTAGGCCCTCATATGCGCTGTAAGTCCTTCATAAAACTGCCTTGTTCTTGATTTCGTATTTCTCAATTTAGGCATGGTTGATATGAATTGATAGCATATTCTGAATCTACAAACCATTATCAAACATTTGGTATCATTCAATTGCGTTTTTGTGACCTGTAACGAGACCCACCATTATTAGGGTTTCGTCTTTTGTTTTTGGGGTTTTTTGTTTTAGGGAAAATTGGTCCACATGAAGGACATGGTTGTGATCAGGAGGTTATGACGAGTTCAACCATGTTCTTGGAATGTGTTTACATGGCCTGAGGAATATTTTAGGAGGAAGCTATGCTTTTAGCTGTGGATAAAAATCCGTAGGTAACATTTACAGTGTTGGGAGGACAGGGATGAACTCGTGTCATCCGTCCATTGGGCCATTCAAACGATAACGCGCGTTTTTTTGTTTTTTTTGGCATTTGATTTGTTTTTTTTATATAATATATTATTTGTATTATTATTAACCAAACCACAACGTGCTTCAGTGGTTGCCACATAGGCCATAAAGGACCCAAAGGCTGGAGGTCAGGGGTTCGATCCCTGCCTCCAGCAAATTATATTTTCTTGATATTTTTCAGGTAATCATGTGCACGCTCAGGCTTGATGTCTACTATACTCCCTCATCAATCCACACTCCAGATGGCCAGATGGCCAGATCTGGTGGCCAAGCCTTGAGGGTACATGATAGTGCTAGTCAACGTGTGTGTACTGGATTCCAAAAGTCCATCGGATCAGCTACTAATGGGCTAAGAAAATTGCTTCCAACACCTCCTAATCAGGCCCAATTCTTCTACTTTTTTATTTTGTTTATTTCATTTAATTGCTTTATTTTAATTAATTATTAACAAATCATAATTTTTCCTTTTTATCAAAAATCATCAAAAAATAATTTTATCCAATAAATTTTAGAATTCTTTTTAATAAATACTAATTAATTAATTTAGCTTTTTTTCTCTAGGAAACTTTAATTTATTTTTGTAAATATTTAAAATTAATTAGAAATCATTAGGTTTTAATTCTAATTTAATTACTTTATTTTCTTTCTTTAAATAATAAAAATTCCAAAAACATGTCATTTATTATTATTTTTCATTTAATTAAATTAATTTAGTTATTTAATTTAGGATTAATTTCTTTTCTTAAATAAAAAAAAGAACAAAAAAAGCATTTTCTTTTAAAAAGGGTCAAAACCCTAAATTTCGCATTCGATTTAATTTCCCGCGCGCTTTATTTTTTTTATCTAATTATGTAGCTGCTTACGGATTGTAATAGTTAAATAGGACATTTAATTATTTTTTACCGCTTTATTTTATTTTCAAAGGGTTGCTTTTGGCGATGTAAATACCCGACGCCTTGTAATTTAATTTCCGCACCTTTAATTTCTGCAAATTATAACTGTTAGATGTTTGATAAGAGGGTTTGCATGACAAAGATTGAGTTTTAATCTTAAAATCAAATTAGATCACCCTAAACATGTGCAGAGATGAAAATAACCGGAAACGACACACTCGCACATGCGCACTCTTAGGGTACACCCCACTTGGTTGCCTTCGTACGCGGTTATTGAGTATAGGTCGTTTTAGAGGTCGCCCTCTTGTCTAAAAGATCATAGTCGCCTCGAAACGGTTGCCTCGGATATTGTTGCCTCAAACAAATGATCTAAGACATTAGGGTTACCGCTAAGGCGTCCTAACATTGCTTTATTGACTGTATGTCCCTCATTCAAATTGACCCTCAAACTCCAACGATGGTGCTACCCACTCACTAATAGGGGGATAGCATTGTCTAAAGGACATTAGCATAGAACGATTCCTTTTTCGAGTAGGTAGATAGCTCTTAGATACTTTCTCTTTCAAAAAACAAAACTCTTTCACACTTACACCTTTTCGAACAAGTTTTCAAAAAAACACTTCATTACACTCTTGAGGACAGAAGCAAGAGTTAAATCAAAGTTTCAAACAAAAACTTTTTCAAACCCACAAGCACAAAGAAAGCAACTTTGAAAACAATTGAGCAAGTACCTAAGATCCTGTGGATAACCACGGATAGAAAGGGTTCTAATACCTTCCCTTTCTATAATTTACCCCCCGAACCCGAGAAATATCTCGAAAAAGG
Source organism: Vicia faba (assembly GCA_948472305.1). Classification (NCBI taxonomy): domain Eukaryota; kingdom Viridiplantae; phylum Streptophyta; class Magnoliopsida; order Fabales; family Fabaceae; genus Vicia; species Vicia faba. Next base: position 1,197,592,185 of record OX451741.1, read on the forward strand.
AATTTTTCTGATGCCAAGCATTGTCTTTGACTTCCAAGGGGATAGTGACCAGTATCGCCGCAGATTCATACGAGCTTGGGATAGGGTACACAGGTCTGATCCGCACGAGTTAGGTGTGAAGACTTCTCTTCCAATGGAACCATATCTCCGTTGGGTTCGTACAAGTGCTCAGAAGCTAGGGATGCACTACGAAGCTGTCTTGCCTGTGATAGTTGAGTTTGCTGATGAAGAAGGGGTTCCTCCTACCATCCTCCACCCTTACATGCCTACTGACATTGGGGCATTAAAGAGGTCTTGGATCCAACTAAGGGAAGAACGGGATACTTACAGAGAAAAGTATCACGAGCAGGAGCAGAACATTCTAAAGCTGACAAGGCAACTGGAGAATGAGCAGATCCTCAACGACTATGTCAGCACCAACAGGAAACGACCATGGGAGCACTGATGTCTTTTATTGTTTTTTAGCTTTGATTTACTTTTCAGTTTATCTTTTTGTAACGCCTTAAAGGCTTTTGTTAAACATTGAATTCAAGTTTTTATCTAATAAAAGTGTGTTTCGTTTTGGTTTACGAATTTGAATCTCTAAGGTCTTTGAAATCATATCATACACATATCATTCCCATGCACCTCATAACAGGTACCCTTACAGGTTTTCTCATCTTCTTCGCTGTTTATTTCAGCACATCATGTCTTCTGAAACATCAACTGATCAAGCTATCAAGGCTCTGCAAGCTTAAAACGCCCAGTTTCAGGAAATGTTCATGAATTTGGCCAAGGGTCAGCAAGATCTGAAGACCCTTATCTTGAAGGATAAGAAGAAGAAGACGGTCCTACTTAATATGGGTCGTAGATTTGGAAACAATTTGCGAGATGATGTTGATTTATCTCACTCACCTGGAGGGGGAGAGAATCAGGAAGAAATAAGGGCTCCTAGCCCTATGGTTTCTGACAACGAGACTGACTTTGACGAAGACCAGTATCCTCCTGCTGAGGATAGATATAAACAGCTTGAAGACTGTTAAGTGCGATGGAGATCCAGAAAGTCCCTGGTCTAGACTTTGGTGATTTGGGTTTGTCATCTGGGGTGGTAATTCCCCACAAGTTTAAAGCACCAGTCTTTGCTAAATATGACAGGGTTTCCTTCCCAAAGATACACCTCTATTTGTATGTTAGAAAGATTCAGCCATACACCGTTGACAAGAACCTTTGGATCCACTTCTTTCAAGACAGTCTTTCAGGGACTCAGCTTGAATGGTTTTACCAGCTGGAAGGAGCTAGTGTCCGTAATTGGGAGGACTTGGCTGCTGCTTTCTACAAGCAGTACCAATATAATGCCGACCTTGCTCCCACGCGTACCCAACTTCAGGGTATGTCTATGGGTGCGGGCGAAGGTTTCAAAGACTACGCTCAGAAATGGAGGGACCTTGCTGGAAGAGTACAACCCCCGCTGGCTGACAGGGAGTTAGTGGATATGTTTCTGGGGACCTTGTCTGGTCCGTATTTCAACCATCTGATTGGAAGTTCATCGTCAGGTTTTACTGAGCTGATTATGACCGGAGAAAGAGTTGAAGCCGGTATCAAGAGCGATAAAATACAGAAGGGTGCTTCGTCAAGTACCGAGAAGAAGCCTTTTAAGAAGGAGTCCAGTTCTGTTTACAGTTCAAAAAGCCAGAATCGACCTGAACTCCACCAAGCGGTTAATACGGTAGTTATTTCAAGACCTGCTGTTGCTCCTCAGCGCAACAATCAGCCAAGGGCCGAGAGACCACGAAGACAATTTACTCAGCTTCATATGACCCTGTCTCAGATTCTGCCGCAGTTATTGAAGACCAACTTGGTGATTCTGAAGGAGGCCCTAAAGAATCCTAATACAACATCACCGGTGTACAATCCAAATGCCCGCTGTGCTTTTCACTCCGATAGCCTGGGGCATGATAGGAATGATTGTTGGATTTTGAAGAATAAGGTACAGGACTTGATCGATGCTAAGGAGATTGAGTTCGAAGCGCCTGAAAGGCCTAATGTTGTGACTTCTCCTATGCCCAAGCATGGAGTAAATGATATAGATGAAGACTCATTTGTGGTTTCTGTGAAAGGCATTGCTACTCCATTGATGACTGTGAATAAGAACCTTCTGTTAGCCGGTTTATTTCCGGGATGCGGTGAAGGTTGCCATCTGTGTGCCATCCTACCTACTGGTTGCCATATTTTGAAGTCAGGTGTCCAACGCCTGATGGATAATAAATAAATTTTGTTTGATAAGACTTTTGTTCCTTCGGTTCCTGTTGAAGAAGTTGCTATAATCACCATTTTCGACAATTCTTCCAAGGCTTCCTCGAGAAATCCTGTTAGAACTACATCTGTTCCGAGAATCGCTCCATTGATCATCACTGTTCTTAGGCCTATCCCCTATACATCAGATAAAGTTATCCCGTGGCACTACGGGGCTGACGTGTATTATCACGGAGTTAAACAAGATTTGAGTGCTGAAGAGGCTGATACTGACGTCAGCAATATTGTTGGACCTGCCGAAGTCACCCGCAGCGGAAGACTTTTCTCCCTTGAAATATCTCCACCAGTTGTTCAAAAGCCTGTTGTTATCACACCTGCCAGTACATCTGCTACTGTCCCTGTTCATGTTCCAATTCCTACCCCTGTTGCCGAGTTAGCTGGCACTCGGGGCAAAGGGATTACCGGTGAGCCTGCCTGGACGGAGGCACCGAAGAAGATTATTGTTGAAGCCTCTAGACAGGAGATAGAGGAAATTCTAAAGATCATCAAGAAAAGCGACTACAATGTAGTCGAGCAGCTGGGGAAAACCTCGTCCAAAATCTCTATTTTGTCTCTCTTGCTATGCTCAGAAGCCCATGCCAAGGCTCTGATTGCTTTCCTGAAGACTACGCACGTACCGCAAGAAACATCAGTTGATCAGTTTAAAGAGTGTGTGGCTAGTCCGACAGCAGATAATGGGTTGGGTTTCTCTGACGCCGACTTGACTGCTAAGGGGAAGAATCACAATGACGCCCTGCATGTCTCCATTGAGTGCAGGGGCACTACTCTTGCTCACGTGTTAGTGGATACTGGATCTTCGCTGAATGTGTTACCCAAGAAGGCACTAGACCGGTTAGACTGAAGGGTTGGAGGTGAAACCAAGCAACATTGTGGTTAGGGCCTTTGATGGGTCCAAGAGGATGGTACATGAAGAAGTGGATATTCCAGTTAAGTTTGGTTCTCAAATTTTCGCATCTAAATTCTATGTGATGAACATTCGGCCATCTTATTCTTGTTTAATGGGTCGCCCGTGGATCCACAAAGCTGGGGCAGTGACTTCTACACTCCACCAGATGCTGAAATACCCAGTCAAAGTGAAAATTGTTACGGTACGAGGAGAGGAGGAGTACATGGTGAGCCACCTCAACTCTTTCCTATATGTAGAGGTGGACGGGGAGTTCATTGAGACCCCGTTTCAACATTTTGAAGAAGTACCCCAGACACTGGCATCAGCTGAAACTGTTACTGAAGATCCTACAATGAAGATGGCTTCCTTCAAGGATGCCCGGGCTGTTGTTGAGAAAGGTGGGTGTGTGAATTGGGGCCAACTCCCTGATTTTGCACATAAGACTAAAGAGTTTGGTTTGGGTTTCACTGAAGAAGCTCAAAAGGTTGTTCGAAGTGCGAGGGCTGGAATACCTCCCATGTTTATCATCAATTCAGGAGTGAATGCCATTGAAGACAGCGATGAAGAATCTGAGTTCGACAGCTGGATTTACCCAACTGCCGATGGTGGACTAAGCAATTGGACGGCAAAGGACTTCGTGCCAATTTCTTTTATTACCCAGTAATGAGACTTTTGTTTTTGTAACAGATAATTTTAAACTTTACGGCCCGATGCCTTACCCGGGGCACCGTGGCTTTGTTTGTGAGGGCTTTATGTGTGTCATCTACATATATCATTAATAAAAGCATTGGACGTTTCTTGCATTTCAAATTTTGCGCTCCTTGTTTTTCTTTTCTTTTATATATTGCAAAACAGCTATTTTACACACACTCACATATACAGGTCTACATCCATTCTGGATCCCACTAATAATGACCCTGCTACTGCCGGTTATGACTTTGAAAGTTCGATCAACTTAGCCGAAGACGAAGATGAAGATGATTGCGAAGTGCCTGTTGAACTTGCTAGACTGTTACTTCAGGAAGAGAGGGCCATACAGCCGCATGAAGAGTCGGTGGAAACAGTAAATCTGGGTACAGAGGTAGACAAGAAAGAGGTTAAGATCGGTGCAAATCTGGAGCCTAGTGTTAAGCAACGGTTGATTCAGATGCTGCGTGATTATGTTGATATCTTTGCCTGGTCTAATGAAGATATGCCTGGGTTGGATACCGATATCGTGGTTCACCGCCTGCCTACCAAGGAAGACTGTCCTCCAGTGAAACAGAAAGTCCTCCAAATGCGCCCAGAGATGACTGAGAAAATCAAGGCTGAAGTTATAAAACAGTTTGATGCCGGTTTTCTAGCAGTTACTTCTTACCCACAGTGGGTGGCCAACGTGGTTCCAGTGCCAAAGAAGGATGGTAAAGTTCGAATGTGTGTTGACTATAGGGATTTGAACAGAGCCAGTCCCAAGGATGATTTCCCTCTATCTCATATCGATGTTCTGGTTGACAACACCGCTCAGCATAAGGTCTTCTCCTTTATGGATGGTTTCTCTAGTTATAATCAGATTAAAATGGCTCCCGAAGACATGGAGAAGACAACCTTTGTTACTCAATAGGGTACCTTTTGCTACAAGGTCATGCCTTTTGGATTGAAGAATATTGGGGCAACGTATCAGCGCGCCATGGTCGCCTTGTTCCAGGATATGATCCATCATGAGATTGAGGTATAAGTTGACGACATGATTGCCAGGTCCCAAACTGAGGAAGAACATCTGGACCATATTCAGAAGCTATTTGACAGGTTGAAGTTGTACAAGCTGAGGTTAAACTCGAACAAGTGCACCTTTGGGGTGAGATCTGGTAAGCTGCTGGGTTTCGTTGTAAGTGATAAAGGTATTCAAGTGGATCCTGCAAAGGTGAAGGCTATACAGGAAATGCCATCTCCCTGAACAGAAAAAGAAGTCAGAGGCTTTTTGGGACGTTTGAACTATATTGCCCGATTCATCTCGCACCTGAATGCTACTTGTGAGCCAATCTTCAAATTATTGAAGAAAGATCAAGTGGTGAGATGGAATGATGAATGTCAGGCCTCTTTCGAAAGGATCAAGGAATACCTACAAGAGCCACCTATTCTGATGCCTCCAGTTGAAGGGAGACCCTTGATCTTATACTTGACAGTACTCGACAATTCAATGGGGTGCATGTTGGGGCAGCATGACGAGTCTGGCCGAAAAGAGCATGTTATTTACTACCTTAGCAAAAAGTTTACCAACTGCGAGACCCGATACTCGTTGCTTGAGAAAACTTGTTGTGCTTTGGCATGGGCTGCTCGCCGGCTGAGATAGTATATGCTGACTCACACTACTCTATTGATATCAAAGATGGATCCAATCAAATATATCTTTGAAAATCCTGCCTTTTCCGAAAGAATAGCAAGATGGCAGATGATCTTGACTGAGTATGACATCCAGTACATGACCCAGAAGGCAATCAAGGGAAGTGTGTTGGCAGATCATCTGGCACATCAGGCAGTGGACGATTACCAGTCTATGAACTTTGAATTCCCAGATGAGAGTATCATGATAGTGACTAATTGTGAGACACCTGGACCGGATGAAGGACCTAAAGAAGGATCCCGATGGTCTATGTACTTTGATGGAGCTTCAAACGCTTTGGGCAATGACATTGGCACCGTGATCATATCTCCTAAAGGCACTCAAACTCCGTTTACCACCCGATTATGTTTCAACTGCACCAACAACATGGCGGAGTATAAAGCGTGTATCATGGGTCTTCGAGCAGCAATTAACCTAAGGATTAAGTTTTTGAGTGTGTTCGGAGATTCCGCTCTCGTGATAAGTCAGATCAAAGGCGAGTGGGATACGAAACACCATAATCTTATTCCTTACAAGGAGTATGTATTGACGTTGCTTCCACATTTCAAGGAGATAACCTTTGAACACTTCCATAGAGAGGAGAATCAGTTGGCAGACGCGCTAGCTACGATGTCTTTTATGTTCAAGGTAAATTGGGACAACGAGGCTCCCCGGATTATCATTGAAAGGTTGGACGAACCTGCACATTATTGTGATATTGAGACTGAAGAGGCAACAGATAAGCCCTGGTTTCATGAGGTGTAGAAGTATCTTGAGGCTCAGGAATACCCCAAGGTCGCATCTGTTAATGATAAGAAGATTATGAGGAGGTTCGCGGCGAAGTTCTTCATCAGCAATGGCATCCTTTACAAGTGTAACCATGATTCAACCTTACTGCGTTGTATGGATAAGAACGAAGCAGAAAGGATCATGATGGAGTTACATAAAGGTACTTTCGGAACTCATTCCAGTGGACATACCATGGCAAATAAAATCCTTCGGGCAGGATATTTTTGGTCCACAATGGAAGCCGACTATTATCAGCATTCCTGGACCTGTTACAAGTGCCAATTTTATGCTGATAAGGTGCACATACCTCCAGTTCCTCTGAACGTCTTGACAGCTCCTTGGCCTTTTGCAATGTGGGGCATCGACATGATCGGCGAGATCAGACCTACAGCGTCCAACGGGCATCATTTCATCCTGGTAGCTATTAATTACTTTACGAAGTGGGTTGAAGCAGCTTCCTTTGCTACAGTAACCAATAACGTCGTGGCACGGTTTATTCGGCACAACTTTATCTGTCGATACGGTGTACCAGAGAGGATTATAACAGATAATGGTACAAATCTCAATAATAAGATGATCACCGAGCTCTTCAAGCTGTTCAAGATACAGCATCACAACTCTTCTCCCTACCGATCAAAGATGAATGGGGCTGTAGAAGCGGTTAATAAGAATATTAAGAAGATTATGCAGAAGATGACGGTGACGTACAAAGACTGGCACGAGATGTTAGTGTTTGCTCTTCATGGGTACCATACCTCAGCGCGGACGTCAACAGGGGAAACACTCTATTCCTTGGTATATGGCATAGAGGTCGTCTTGCCCATTGAAGTTCAGATACCCTCTCTTCAGATTATGAAGGATGCAGGTTTGAGCGAAGATGACTGGATTCAGACCCGGCTTGATCAGCTGAACTTAATCAACGAAAAGAGACTTACTGCTATTTGTCATGGTCAGATGTATCAAAAGCGGATGATCAAGGTATTTAACAAGAAAGTTAGACGACAAGAGTATCAATTTGGAGACCTGGTTATCAAGCGCATTATCTTACCTCAAGGTGATCCCAAGGGCAAATGGACCCCTACTTACGAAAGGTCATTTGTGGTTAAGAACGTTTTCTCAGGAGGAGCTATGATTCTAACCACCATGGATGGTGATGACCTTCCTCACCCCATCAATGCAGACATAGTGAAAACATACTACGCGTAATCAAAGGCCCGCTAGGTCGACTAGCCTAGGCAAAAATAAGGGCTTCCCAGCGAACCAAAAGGGTTTGGGCAAAAATAAGGGATGAAAATGAAAAAAATATGTACACCCGTCAAGTCGAAAACCTGAAAAGGCGGCTTGGGAAAAAAAGGGTATCCCGATGGACTGAAAACCCGAAAGGGCGGTCCAGGTAAAAATTAGGGATTAAAGCGTAACACTATGTCTCATTGGATCACCATGCAACCAGACTTCGGTATCGACTATCAAGCTTGGACGACACTAATCAATCTGATCTACCTTCAACCAAGTAGCAAAGTGATGAGATGCTCGAAGACATAAAGGCAATAGCAGAGTTGGAACCCAATGGGATTATTCACATAGCTGTTTTGTTTAGTTTTTCACAAATTGTGTAAATTCTATTATTCAGTGGGTTCTCTTACTAGGACGTCAGCCTCTTGTACAAAAAACGCCTATTTACAGGCCAAACTTTAAAATCAATACAATTTATCTTTAAAGAAATTTCAACTGTTTTTCCTTTTTCTGTTTTGTTTTGCAAAGAACGTCCAATGTTCATTTTTGATATATGCATTTAACATTAATTGCTGCTCATGGAAATTTACATGCGAAACAAAAGACGATTACTCATAATATCAGAAACAGGGCCAAATAATAATTGTCCAACCTGTACAGTTGCTTTGTCCACCAGGTACAAAGGTAGATTCAGCTGAATAATATGACCAAAGTGCGTTCACTCCCCACAAAGTAAGAAAGACAGTAATGTTAGCTCTCCCCAGCTGAGACTTGCAACTGTGAATGAATCGATAATATTCTCCCCAAGCAAAGTTTATCTACCATCAGCACCGAAAAGTCTTAATATTCCCCAGCGGAGTATAAGAATATTCCCTGGCAGAATATAAAATATCCCCAGTGATGTTTGAAAATTCTCCCCAGCGCAGTCTGAAAAAGCTTCCCCAAAGAAGTGTAGAGAATCATCCCCAGTAGACTCTGGAAGATTGTCCCCAGTAGAGTCTAAAAGGTTGTTCCCCAGTAAAGTCGCAACTAAGAGATCATCCCCGGCGGAGTTCTTTCCTTGCACAAACAGAATTCATCCCCAACAGGATTCAGTATCACCAGTAATGGTAATTCATCCCCAACGAAACTTATCGGTGGAATCCTCTACAGAGCATCTCTTCCCCACAGAGTAATCTCCTCATCAGTTTATCCCCCAACGAAGTTATCCTCTCCTGTAGGCTTATTCTCACAATCATCTTCATCCTCTATCTTCGGCAGAAACGAAGAACTCAATTCTTTTCTCCAGCAGCGATCTTGGATTTATTTTCCCCTAGCTAAAAAACATCACATTTCCATACATCATGACACGTGCATATACGGATCATACAACACAATCTCATTTATTTTGATAACATCATTGCTTGATACATATCATGCATTACATACAGCTAACCTTTACCTTTCAGAAAGGATACGGTTAAACTCTCACAAAACTCAAAGCTATGAAGCTTTTACCTCAGCCGAATTACTGACAAGTTCTTAAATCTCAGCAGAGATGTTTTTCTCAGTTGAATTACAGAAAAGGTCCTAAATCTCGACAAAGTATTCCTCCGTTGAATTACAGACAAGTTCCTAAATCTCAGCAGAGAATTTTCTCAATTGAATTACGGGCAAGTTCTTAAATCTCGATGAAGATGTTTCCTCCAATCGAATTACTAACAAGTTCTTAAATCTCAATAGAGTTTTTCTCAGTTGAATTACAGACAAGGTCTTAAATCTCGATAAAGTATTCCTCCGTTGAATTACAGACTAGTTCCTAAATCTCAGCAGAGAATTTTCTCAGTTGAATTACGGGCAAGTTCTTAAATCTCGATGAAGATGTTTCCTCCAGTCGAATTACTGACAAGTTCTTAAATCTCAACAGAGTTTTTCTCAGTTGAATTACAGACAAGGTCCTAAATCTCGACAAAGTATTCCTCCGTTGAATTACAGACAAGTTCCTAAATCTCACCAGTGAATTTTCTCAGTTGAATTACGGGAAAGTTCTTAAATCTCGATGAAGATGTTTCCTCCAGTCGAATTACTGACAAGTTCTTAAATCTCAACAGAGTTTTTCTCAGTTGAATTACAAACAAGGTCCTAAATCTCGACAAAGTATTCCTCCGTTGAATTACAGACAGGTTCCTAAATCTCAGCAAAGAAGTTTTCTCAGTTGAATTACTGGCGAGTTCTTAAATCTTGATGAAGATGTTTCCCCCCAGATGAATTATGGACAAGTTCTTAAAACTCAGCAGAGATGTTCTCTCAGTTGAAGTACAAGCAAGTTCCTAAATCTCAACAAAGATCAGACTTCCCCAGCAGAATCTTCCACAACAACAGGTATACAAGCTCTCGCTAAGGAATCTCTAATGCGATCGACACTCCTTCAGATGGAATATTTAATCCCATCCCCCGTCGACAATCTACAAATGGCATCTATAAGCCCATTCCCGACATCACAAGGCTGATACCACTTCATACGAGTGCATATTTCTGGGCACTCTAGTGTTAAATCATCTTCCACCTTCGGATCACGAAAGGCATGAAAGGCAATCTACATCCTCAGGTTTAAGAAGATTGAACAGGGGCAGCTGTTGTACCCTAAAATTTTCCCTCCCATATTTCTCAAAACATTGCAGGAAAAATCTCCAAGTGGCTCAAGGTTGCTCAAGAGTTGGTCAGACAAGCTATCTCCTAAGGCAGTCTACCCCAAATTAGGGTTTTGTGTTGCATCAAGATCCCTGAGTTTAGATGACCTCAAGTTCTCCCCAATGTCCTAATATGTTCTCAAGATCATCCATGTCAAGTTTCAAGCTTTGTAGAGGAAGTTTGCTCAGTCAATTGCTCAAAGGTCCAAAAGTCGACTCTGCTAGGGAAAAAGTCAATTGTGACCTACAAACAGTCAAACTTCAAGATTTTTTTTGTCAACATTCTCATTTTGAAGGATATTTCATCATTTTATTAAGGGTTGATCATGATTCATCAAGGATTTCTCAAAATTCATCAAGATTCAAAAGTTGTTAAATTAGGGTTTTGTAGGAAAAGTCAACTCAACTTTGACCAAGCATAACTTTCTCATACTTTATGATAAATGACTCATCCAAAGCTCATTTTTAAGAGGATGCAATTCCATACAATCCATATTCATATCCCAAGAACAAAAAAATGCACTCACAAGAAGTTATGAATTTGGACATTATAGGTCATTTTGAAAAGTCAATAAAAACACCCTTTTTTCCAAAGCTTCTAACTTGAGAATGGAATATCAAAATGAGATTAGACCAAAAGTGTTGGTTATAGGACATCTCAAGCTTTCTAAAAAGTCCAAGAACACTTCCAAAAGTTCAAAATTGAAGAAGTTATGCATTGTTGAATTTGGACTTTTTTGCAAAATTGCCATTCTTTTTCACTTGCTTTGAGTTTGCCTTGTATCCCACGTGCTCTAGCCTTGGCCATGTGTCTATATCTCATTTTTATCATTTAATTTGATTTTTATTTGAATTAATTCATTTTAAATCAAATAAAATCACATAAAATCTAAGGCATTGATAACAAATGATTTTCTGGTTGTTTTAGGCTCCAATCCACACGCCAGATGGCCAGATCTGGTGGCCAAGCCTTGAGGGTACATGATAGTGCTAGTCAACGCGTGTGTACTGGATTTCAAAAGTCCAACGGATCAGCTACTAATGGGCCAAGAAAATTGCTTCCAACACCTCCTACTCAGGCCCAATTCTTCTACTTTTTTTATTTTGTTTATTTAATTTAATTGATTTATTTTAATTAATTACTAACCAATCATAATTTTTCCTTTTTATCAAAAATCATCAAAAAATATTTTTATCCAATAAATTTCAGAATTCTTTTTAATAAATACTAATTAATTAATTTAGGTTTTTAACTTCAGGAAACTCTAATTTATTTTTGTAAATATTTAAAATTAATTAGAAATCATTAGGTTTTAATTCTAATTTAATTACTTTATTTTCTTTCTTTAAATAATAAAAACTCCAAAAACATGTCATTTTTTTTCATTTAATTAAATTAAGTTAGTTATTTAATTTAGGATTAATTTCTTTTCTTAAATAAATAAAAAAACAACAAAAAAAGCATTTTCTTTTAAAAAGGGTCAAAACCCTAAATTTCGCATTCGATTTAATTTCCCACGCGCTTTATTTATTTTTATCTAATTATGTATCTGCTTACGAATTGTAATAGTTAAATAGGACATTTAATTATTTTTACCGCTTTATTTTATTTTCAAAGGGTTGCTTTTGGCGATGTAAATACCCGACGCCTTGTAATTTAATTTTCGCACCTTTAATTTCCGGAAATTATAACTTTTAGATGTTTGATAATAGGGTTTGCATGACAAAGACTGATTTTTAATCTTAAAATCAAATTAGATCAGCCTAAACATGTGCAAAGATAAAAATAACCGAAAACTACACACTCGCACACGCTCACTCTTAGGGTACACCCCACTTGGTTGCCTTCGTACACGGTCATTGAGTATAGGTCATTTTAGAGGTCGCCCTCTTGTCTAAAAGATCATAGTCTCCTCGAAACGGTTGTCTCAGATATTGTTGCCTCAAACAAATGATCTAAGACATTTGGGTTACCGCTAAGGCGTCCTAACATTGCTTTAGTGACTGTATGTCCCTCATTTGAATTGACCCTCAAACTCCAACGACAGTGCTACCCACTCACTAATAGGGGGATAGCATTGTCTAAAGGACATTAGCATAGAACGATTCCTTTTTCGAGTAGGTAGATAGCTCTTAGATACTTGCTCTTTCAAAAAACAAAACTCTTTCACACTTACACCTTTTCGAACAAGTTTTCAAAAAAATCATTACACTCTTGAGGACAGAAGCAAGAGTTAAATCGAAGTTTCAAACAAAAACATTTTCAAACCCACAAGCACAAAGAAAACAATTTTGAAAACAATTGAGCAAGTACCTAAGAGCCCGTGGATAACCACGGATAGAAAGGGTGCTAATACCTTCCCTTTTTATAATCTACCCCCGAACCCGAGAAATATCTCGAATAAGGAATTTTTCTGTGCTTTTTTTTCCTTTCCTTATTGGATAAAATAAAAGTCGGTGGCGACTCTTGCTTACCGTGACATTTTGCAAAAACAAACGCAAAACGCAAACCAGCATTCCAAAAAACAGTCAGTTCTTCCCACTGTATCACATGTACCAACTAAAGTGTCACACCAACGTAGCTACTGCTTCAACCGTATCGGTCTACGCCGTACAGTTCCCTCACAGTCTATTGCTACTTACCTAAAAGGTATCCCAAGATCCGGGTTAGGATCTATAGTAACTCTGATACAAAGCCCACAAAGATAAAGCAATCAAATCAAACAATAGAAAACAATATGATGAACTATTCCTAAGGTACACCCCACTTATTATTCTCCCCAGTAGAGTCGCCAGTTCTGTGATACGGTGGGAAGAACTGATTGTTTTTTGGAATGCTGGTTTGCGTTTTGCGTTTGTTTTCACAAAATGTCGCGGTAAGCAAGAGTCACCACCGACTTTTATTTTATCCAACAAGGAAAGGAAAAAAGCACAGAAAAACTCCTTTTTTTAGATATTTCTGAGTACGGGGGGTAGATTATAGAAAGGGAAGGTATTAGCACCCTTTCTATCCGTAGTTATCTACGGGCTCTTAGGTACTTGCTCATCATTTTCAAAATTGTTTTCTTTGTGTTTGTGGGTTTTGAAAAAGGTTTTGTTTTAACTTCGATTTAACTCTTGCTTCTGTCTTCAAGAGTGTAATGAAGTGTTTTTGAAAACTTTGTTTGTAAAGAAGTGTAAATGTGAAAAATTTGTTTGGAATGAGCAAGTACTTAAGAACTAATTTGCCTACTCGAAAAAAGAATCGTTCGGTATTCATTTCCTTTAGACAATGCTATCCCACTATTAGTGAGTAGGTAGCACCGTTGTTGGAGTTTTGAGGGTCAATTCGAAAGGGACGTACGGTCCCTAAAGCAATGTTAGGACGTCTTAGTAGTAACCCTAATGTCCTAGATCATTTATCCGAGGCAACAATACCTGAGGCAACCTTTCCGGGGCACCTATGATCTTTGGACAAGAGGACGACCTCTAAAACAACCTATACTCAATGACCGTTTACCGAAGGCAACCAAGTGGGAGTGTACCCTAGGAGTGCGCATGTGCGAATGATTCAATTTCAGTTTATTTATCTTTACACATTTAGGGTGATCTAACTGTTTTAAAATTAATCACACATTCTTGTCATACATCCCTATATCATACATCTAACAGTTAATAATTTGCGGAATTTAAAATGCAGAATTTAAACTACGCTATTACAAGGCTTCGGGTATTTACATAGCCAAAAACAAACCCTTTGAAAATAAAGCGATAAATGTAAATAAACGTCCTAATTAAACTATTACAAATTGTAGGCAGTTACATCAATATGGTAAATAATAAAAATAAAGCGCGCGAGTAGAATTAAGATCGACGAGAATTTAAGGTTTTGACCCTTCTAACCTAATTAAAAGAAAAATTCTTTTTTTGTGGTTTTTAATAAAATAAATAAGTTTTCTAAATTAAATATGCAATTAATTAGTTAATTAAATTAATTAATAAAAATAATTACATAACCTATTTTGGTTTCTTTGGTTATTTTAGGAAAAAATAAAATATAATTAAGTTAGTAATAAAACTTATTTATTCTAATTATTTTTAAGTTATTTACAAAAAGAAATTAAAGTTTTACCTAAAATTAAAATTTAATTAAGAAAAAATCCTAAATCTATTTTTATGTGATTTTTATATTTGTTTATTGATAAAAAAATAAAAGGGATTAAAAGAAATAAACAAAACGAATAAAACATGAAAATAAAGATGTTCTAGTAGCAAAAGTAAACAGGGGGTGCAATCATCAGAAATCCCTAGACCCGAATCTTCGAAAGCTTCATGCTCTAACTATAGTGTTTTTTTATTCTTGCGTGGAACCTATGATTCAACCATCCATAACTGTTCTATATAAACTCAAACAAACGTTAGCATACCATAAAATATGGTTAAAATTAGAGATTCAAAGTTTAAAATTTTACCAAACCGGTGTTGTTAAATGGGGGGCGTGTTAGGCGTGTGATGGATTTCTCTTGGGCGTTGTAAGACTCTTGAGGACTTCAAGAGGATGGTTTGAGGCTTGATGTCAATTGAGAGATACTGGAACCTTGAGATATGACTTGCACCAATTCTTTGATTTCTGGAGAGCTTTTTGAAGAGCTTTTAGAGAGCTTTTTGAAGAGCTTTTTGAAGAGCTTTTTGAAGAGCTTTTTGAGAGCTTTTTAGAGAGGATTTTCGTCCCTTTCAAGCTTGTATGGATTTATATTTATAGAGAAGAATGAGGAGACAAGAAAGCATGGAAAGAATCTCCCTCATAATGTTGTGTTTTAAGACCATGATCAAAATTTGAAAAAAATGCCATATTTGATGATTTTATGTCATTTTCACATGTGGATGAACCTGGACATATTTGAAGAGTTATTGCACGAAATCAATTGACATAAACCAGCATAAAACTTTCCCAAAATGGATTCACATCAAAATTTATATTATTTCTATTATTTATTTATTTAATTCTAAATTTTAATGAATAAAATATCAAAATAAATAGCATAAATAGTAGAAATATGTATGGGTGGTCTTAGAGGTCGTGGACCACGTTAGGAATGAGTTTCAAACTTGAAAAGATAGGCCCATTTGGAAAAAATCCAAGTTTGGTCAATATTTGCTTCATGCATTTTTTCAAAAATTGTCCAACTTTGACAATGCATATCTCTCTCAATTTTAACCTTATGAGGGTGTTCTTGGACTTTTTAGAAATCTTAGGATGTCCTCTAAGAGACCTCTTTGGTTTCATATCAATTGGAGCTTCCATGTTCATGTAAGAAGCTTTGACCCAAAAGGTGTTTTTGTTGACTTTCCAAAATGACCTATAATGTCCAAATTCATAACTTCTTGTGAGTGCATATTTTGAACTTGGGAGCTGAAGATGGATTTTAGGGAATTTCATCCTATTCAAAACGAGCTTTGGATGGGTCATTTCTCATAAAGTATGAGAAAGTTATGCTTGGTCAAAGTTGAGTTGACTTTTCCTACAAAACCCTAATTTAGCAACTTTTGAGTCTTGATGTATAATGAGCAATCCTTGATGAATCATGATCAACCCTTGATCAATCGATGAAATATACTTCAAAATGAGGATGTTAACCAAAAGTCTTGAAGTTTGACTGTATGTGGGCCACAATTGACTTTTGCCCTAGCACAGTCGATTTTCAGGCCTTTGAGCAATTGATTGAGCAAACTTCCTCTGCAAGGCTTGAAACTTGACATGGATGATATTGAGAACATATTAGGACAATGTTTAGAATTTGGGGTCCCTTGGACTCAAGCATCTTAATGCAACATGAAACCCTAATTTTAGGTAGCTGTCTTAGGAGAGAGCTTGTTTGGTCAAACCTTGGACTACCTTGAGCAACTTGAGGATCTTTCTTGAAATATTTTGAGAAATATGGGAGGGAAAATTTTGGGGTAAAACAGAAAGGATCAAGGAATACCTCCAAGAGCCACCTATCCTGATGCCTCCAGTGGAAGGAAGACCTTTGATCTTATATTTGATAGTGTTGGATAATTCAATGGGGTGCGTGCTGGGGCAACATGACGAGTCTGGCCGAAAAGAGCATGCTATTTACTACCTTAGCAAAAAGTTTACCGACTGCGAGACCGGATACTCATTGCTCGAGAAAACTTGATGCGTTTGGCATGGGCTACTCGTCGGCTGAGACA
Organism: Vicia faba; assembly: GCA_948472305.1. NCBI lineage: Eukaryota > Viridiplantae > Streptophyta > Magnoliopsida > Fabales > Fabaceae > Vicia > Vicia faba. The sequence goes on from OX451741.1 coordinate 1,197,608,605, forward strand.
GTGTATGTTGACTCACACTACCTTATTGATATCAAAAATGGATCCAATCAAGTATATCTTCAAAAAGCCTTCCTTGTCCGGAAGAATAGCAAGATGGCAGATGATCTTAACTGAGTATGACATCCAATACACAACCCAGAAAGCAATCATGGGGAGTGTATTGGCAGATCATTTGGCGCATCAGGCCGTGGACGACTACCAATCCATGAATTTCGAGTTCCCGGATGAGAACATCATGTTAGTGACCGACTGTGAAGAACCTGGACCAGATGAAGGACCTGAGGAAGGATCCTGATGGTCTATGTATTTTGATAGTGCCTCGAACGCGTTGGGTAATGGTTTAGCTCCGTGATCATATCTCCGGAGGGTTGTCATACTCCGTTCACCGACCGATTAAGTTCTTGAGTGTATTTGGTGATTCTTCCCTAGTGATCAGTCAAATCAAAGGCGAGTGGGATACGAAGCACCCAAATTTTATTCCTTACAAGGAGTATGTACTGACATTGCTCTCGCACTTCGAGGAGATAACCTTTGAACATTTCCCCAGAGAGGAGAATCAGTTAGCGGACGCGCTAGCTACCATGTATTCTATGTTCAAGGTCATGTGGGACAATGAAGCTCCCCAGATTACCATCGAGAGGTTGGACGAACCTGCACATTGTTGTGACATCGAGACTGAAGAGGTAACAGATAAACCCTGGTTTCATGAAGTAAAGAGGTATCTTGAGGCTCAAGAATACACCGAGGGTACATCTGTTAATGATAAAAAGTTCTTGAGAAGGTTTGCCGCAAAGTTCTCCGTCAATGGTATCCTTTACAAGCGTAACCATGATTCAGCCCTACTGCGGTGTGTGGACAAAAGTGAGGCAGAAAGGATCATGGCAGAGTTACATGAAGGTACCTTCGGAACTCATTCCAGTGGACATACCATGGCAAAGAAAATCCTACGGGCTAGATATTATTGGTCTACTATGGCAGCTGATTGCTATCAGCATTCTCGGACCTGTCATAAGTGCCAAGTCTATGCTGATAAGGTGCATGTACCTCCAGTTCCTCTGAATGTTTTGACAGCACCTTGGCCCTTTGCAATGTGGGGCATCGACATGATTGGCGAGATCTGACCTACTGCGTCTAATGGGAATCATTTCATTCTGGTAGAAATTGATTATTTTACAAAGTGGGTTGAGGCAGCTTCCTTTGCTACGGTAACCAAGAACGTCGTGGCACGATTCATCAGACACAACCTGGTCTGTTGATACGGTGTACCAGAGAGGATCATTACGGACAATGGTACCAATCTTAATAATACGATGATCATCGAGCTCTGCAAACAGTTTAAGATACAACATCATAACTCTTCTCCCTACCGGCCGAAGATGAATGGGGCTGTTGAAGCGGCTAACATGAACATCAAGAGGATTGTGCAGAAGATGACGGTGACATACAAAGAATGGCACGAGATGTTACCATTCGCTCTTCATGGGTACCGTACCTCAGCACGGACATCGACAGGGGAAACACCCTACTCTTTAGTGTATGGCATGGAGGCAGTCCTACCCATCGAAGTCCAGATACCTTCTCTCTAGATTATGAAGGATGCGGGTTTGAACGAAGACGACTGGATCCAGACCCGACTTGATCAGCTGAACTTAATCGACGAGAAGAGACTTACTGATATTTGTCACGGTCAGACGTATCAAAAGCGAATGGTCAAGGCTTTTAACAAGAAAGTCAGATATCAAGAATATCAAGTCGAGGATCTGGTGATCAAACGCATCATACTGCCGCAAGGTGATCCTAGGGGCAAATGGACCCCCACATACGAAGGGCCATTTTTGGTTAAGAACATTTTCTCGGGAGAAGCTATGATTCTAAACACCATGGATGGTGACGACCTTCCTCACCCCGTCAATACAGACATAGTGAAAAAATACTACGCATGATCAAAGACCCGCTAAGTTGACCGGCCTAGGCAAAAATAAGGGCCTCCCGGCGAACCAAAAGGGTTCGGGCAAAAGTAAGGGATGAAAATGAAAAAAAAAACTGTACACCCGGCAAGTGAAAACCTGAAAAGGCGGCTTGGGAAAAAAAGGGTATCCCGGTGGACTGAAAACCCGAAAGGGCGGTCCAGGAAAAAATTAGGGATTGAAGCGTAACATTATGTCTCATTGGATCACCTTGCAACCATACTTCTGTATCGATTATCAAGCTCGGACGGTGCCAATCACTCTGATCTACCTTCAACCAAGTAGCAAAGTGATGAGATGCTCGAAGATATAAAGGCAATGGCAAAGGTTGAACCCAGTGGGATTGTTCACATAGCTGTTTTTCTTTGTTTTTCACAAATTGTATAATTTATATCTTTTGGTGGCGTTCTCTTACTAGGACGTCAGCCTCTTGTACAAAACGCATATTATAGGCTAACTTCAAAGATTAATACAATTCATTTTACAATAAAATTCAAAAATTGTTTTTCTTTTTCTGTTTTGTTTTGCAAGAACGTTCAATGATTCATTTCTGATATATGTATTTGAAAATAATTGTTGTTCATAAATACTTACATGCGAAACAAGAGACAATTACTCGTAATTCCAGGTACAGGGACAGAGCCAGCTTGAGAATATGACTAAAGGTACATACCCTCCCCACGGAATGGGAAATATCTGAAGACGGTGGTGTTAGCTCTCCCCAGCCGAAGTTTATAATCGCGAATGAATCGGCAAAGATTCTCCCCAAGCAGAGTTTATCTATCACCAGCACTAGAAGATTATCCCCAGTGGAGTTTATTTCTTCCACAAGCAGAAACTTGGTCCCCAACAAGGATTCATTATCACCAGTAACAGTAATTCATCCCCAGCCGAGGTTATTTCTCCAAATCAGCAGATCTTCTGGCAGAGTATCTCTCTTCCCCACAGAGTCATTCTCTCGCCAATTTATTCTCCAGCAGGGTTACTCTCCCGCCAATTTATTCTCAATTCATCTTCGGTCGTTATCCCCAGCGAGCGCGAAGAACTCAACTCCTTGAACTCTTCAACAGCAGTCCGAGATTAATTCTCTCCAGCTAAAAAACATCACAAGAATATTGCATATCCATACATCATGGCATGCGCATATGCATCATACAGCACAATCTCATTTATTTTGAGAGCATCATTACTCAATACATATCATACATCATGACATTTCATACGACTAACTCTTTACCTTTCAGGGAAAGATACAATCAAATTCTCACAAGTTTTCTCTGGCTCAGTCGAATCGTTGTTAAGATTTCTATTCCATTTGAAGCTATGAAGCCCGGATCCGACCAGATAATATCTTGATTTCTCCATCATACTGTGAAGCCCGGAGAACAAATGGATAACAGTACCCAGAAACTCTGAAGCCTGGAATTGACTAGATAGTGGTATATCCCAAATTCAAAGCTATGAAGCCCGGAAATCGACCGGAAAATAGTTGAATCCCCAGCAAATTACTGTGAAGCCTGGAATCGACCAGATAGCAGTACAAAACACCATGAAGCCTGGAATCGACCAGATAGTAGTACATCTTAAATTCAAGCTATGAAGCCTGGATTTGACTGGATAATATCTTGATTCCTCCAAGACACCATAAAGCCTGGAATCGACCAGATAATGGTATAAGACATTGTGAAGCCTGTATTACGACCAGATAACAGCAAAGAATACTACGAAGCCTGGAATCGACCAGATAGTGGTATATCTTTAATGCAAGTTATGAAGCCCGGATTCGACCAGATAATATCTTGATTTCTCCAAATACCATGAAGCCCGGAATCGACCAGATAATGGTATAGGACACTGCGAAGCCGGGATCATAACCAGATAGCAGCAAAAGAAACTGAAGCCTGGACTCGACCAGATAACAGTATGAGACACTACGAAGCTTGGATTTCGACCAAATAGCAGTTTACCTGGCCAATTACTAAGAAGCCCAGAATCGACCGGATATTAGTATGCCTTAAATTCAAGTTGAAGCCCGGATGCGACCGGATAACAACTTAATTCCTTCTGAAGCCTGGATTACGACCAGATAAGAATTGAGAAATTGCAAATCCTGGAGCACGACCAGATAGAAAGTTTAATCTCATCCCCCAGTAAGTCGCTGTGAAGCCTCGAGCACAACCAGATAGCAGTCGGTCTTATTTTTCTCAGCAAAACACTATAAAGCCTGGAGCACGACCAGATGGCAGTTCATTTTCACCTCTTCAACCAAGAGATGATTCCCCAGTAGAATAACGGACGACTGAAGCTCCTAAAATTCTACTTCTACCAAGACAGAGAGCAGCATTCCCCGGCGCGGTCCTCCTCAACAACAAGTATACGGGCTCTCGCAAAGGAATCTCTTATGCGATCGAAACTTCTTCTGATGGCATCTTTAAGCCCATCTTCCGACTTCAACTTCCAAATGGCATCTATAAGCCCATTCTCGACATTGCAAGACCAGTATCACTGCATGTGAGGGCAAATTTCTGGGCACTCTAGTGTTCAATCATCTTCCACCTTCGGATCACGAAAGGCAGACAAGCCAATCTACATCCTCAGGTTCAAGAAGATTGAACAGGGGCAGCTGTTGTACCCCAAAATTTTCCCTCCCACATTTCTCAATACATTTCAAGTGAGGTCCTCAAATTGCTCAAGGAAGTCCAAGGGTTGACCAGACAAACTCTTTCCTAAGGCAGTCTACCTCAAATTAGGGTTTCAGTTTGCACTAAGGTACTTGAGTCCAAAGGGTCCCAAATTCTCACAATTGTCCTAATATGTTCTCAATATCATCCATGTCAAGTTTCAAGCCTTGTAGAGAAAATTTGCTCAGTCAATTGCTCAAAGGCTTGAAAATCAACTGTGCTAGGGAAAAAGTCAACTGTGGCCCACATATAGTCAAACCTCAAGATTTTAGGCCAACATTATAATTTTGAAGTATTATTCATCATTTGATCAAAGGTTGATCATGATTCCTCAAGGATTGCTCACAATTCATCAAAACCCAAAAGTTGCTAAATTAGGGTTTTGTAGGAAAAGTCAACTCAACTTTGACCAAGCATAACTTTCTCATACTTTATCAGAAATGACCCATCCAAAGCTCATTTTGAAGAGGATGTAATTCCCTACAATTAATATTCATCTCCCAAGTTCAAAATATGCACTCACAAGAAGATATAAATTTGGACATTATAGGTCATTTTGAAAAGTCAACAAAAACACCTTTTTTGTCAAAGCTTCATACATGAACATGGAAGACTCAATTGAGATGAGACCAAAAAGGTTGCTTAGAGGACATCTTAAGCTTTCTAAAAAGTCCAAGAACATATCTCTAGGATCAAAATTGAAGGAGTTATGCATTGGAAAAGTTGACTTTTTTGCAAAATTGCCAAAAGTCAAATGTGGCTCAAATTGCAATTTTTGTCAAATGGGCCCAACTTTTTATGCTTGCATTGAGTTTGTAGCATGACCCACGACCCATGATCCTTCCCACTTGGATTTATTTTATTTTTTTCATTTATTTGGATTTTATTTGAATTAAATCAAATAAAATTAAAATAAAATCATGAAAAATATCAAAACTAATCAAAGTTTGAGAATTTGTGCATGTTTAGGCCTCTTATACAGTTGGACGAAGAATCAAATCGTGCAAACTTCAAATGGACACAAAAAGATTGGATTTTTTCAATTTGAAAAGATTTGCATAAAGGATCAAATCTTGAATCAATGATCATTATTGGAGAAGATTTGAAACCAAATTGCAACCCTAATTCGTTCTAGGGTACATAAAGAACAAGTGCAGATCAAAAGAGGAGGGATTGGAGGCGTGCAAAGGTGAAAGCAACTTTCAAAAAAATCAAGAAAAGTTGCAAACTGTTTTCTCAGTTCCAGGCTTCCTCAAGTTTGTCCAGCCACGTAAATCACTTCCTGGACATTCTAGGATCCCATTCCAATCATTAGCAAGCATTTTCGTGCCCAGAAACGCGTTGTAAGTATCCCATGACTTCCATGCTTTTTTGAAATCGTATATCATAATCCTGGCATTCTTAGCATGATTTGTTTACATATCCTGAGTCCTGGAATCATTTGCAAGATAATGGTAATAGCCAATTGTATTTTTATTGACTATACAGCAAGTTTCCATGTTTAGGGTTTTAGCTTCGTTTTTAGGGGTTTTGCTTGCAGGAACAATTAGCCATGGATAGTGGTACCATGATGCTCGTGAGGTTGCAACGAGTTTATTGGTACCACTGGTATTGATTTATCATGCGTGCATAGAATTTTGGAGGATCACAGGGTTGTACCTATGCCTAGATAACCGTAGGTAAAAGTTGCTTAACTTTTAGCAATGGAGGGAGGAAGAAGAAGGGTTGCGTGGCAGGCAGTGACTGGCCCATTCAAAAATTCACGCATTTGTAATATATCATTGTGTTTTTCCAATATAATGTTTGCTTATTGATCTTTGTACAAATAACCAACATAGCCCAACTGGCAAGTGTGTAATGGACAAAAGCCAAAGGGCCTGGGTTCGATCCCCAGGTCCCCATATTATTTCATGATTTTTCTTCTTACATAATCAGGCACATGTGCACACAAGGAGACCATCATACGCCATCATCCTTCAACCATCAGATCTCCAGCATGCCAGATCCAATGCCTATCACATGAGGGCCTATCATGGGCGTGAGTCAAGCAGGCACATGGAATCTGGAAAAGTCAAACGGGTTGTTAGCATTTGGGCCCAGAAAGTGCTAATCATACCCCCTTTCCTGCTGAAACAACCAGGCTCATTCTAATTTCTTTTCTATTTTCTTTTCTTTTATTTAATTTATTTTGATTAATTTATTTTCTAATCACAAATTAAATTCTTTTTTTTACAAAATCATAAAATCAATTTCATCAAATTAGAATTTAGGTTTTTATTTATTTTTTAAAAATTAATTTAATATTAGTTTAATTTATTTTTAGGGTAATTCTAACCTTTTTGTAAATAATTTAAAATCAATTAGAAAATTAGGTTTTGTTCTTGATTATATGTTTATTTCTTTTCATAAAATAACAAAATATAAAAATAGGTCAAATTATTTATTTTTCTTAATTTAAATTAATTAGTAATTAGGTTTGTATTTATTCAATTAAAACCTTATTTTCTCAAAATAATACAAAAAACCACAAAAAATGATTTTTCTTTCAATTAGGTTTAGACGGGGTCAAAACCCTAATTTTTCTCGTTCTTAATTCATCGCGCGCATTTATTATTTTTACGATATTAATGTAACTGCTCATGGTATGTAATGGTTTAATTAGGATTTTTCTGTTACTTATCATTTTGCGGGTTTTTGGCTATGTAATTAATCCCCCTCCCCGAAGCCTTGTAATAGCGTAGTTTAATTTCTCGCATTTTAATTTTCGCCAACATTAACTGTTAGATGTATGATAATAGGATTACATGACAAGATTGTATGTTAATTTAAAATGGTTAGTAAACCCTAAATGTGCAAAGATACTAACTGAAATCAAATCACTCGCACATGCGCACTCCTAGGGTATACTCTCACTTCAGTTGCCTTCGGTAAACGATCATTAAGTATAAAGTGTTTTAGTGGTCGCCCTCCTGTCTAAACAAAGATCAAAAGTCTCGTTCGGAAAGGTTGCCTCGGAAATGTTGCCTCAAATATGATCTTAAGACATTAGGGTTATTACTAAGACGTCCTAACATTGCTTTAGTGACCGTACGTCCCTTTCGAATTGACCCTTACAACTCCAACAACGATGCTACCTACTCATTAAAAGTGGGATAGCATTGTCCAAAGAAAACAAGAACAAAAACATTCTTTTTTCGAGTAGGTAGATGCTAGTAGGTACTTGCTCAAAATAAACTTTTCCACACTTACACTCTTTTCAAACAAAGTTTTCAAAAACACTTCGTAACACTCTTGAGGACTGATACAAGGGTTAGAACAAAGTAAAACAAAAACTTTTCAAAACACACAAACACAGAAGCAATTTTTAAAATGATGAGCAAGTACCTAAGAGCCCATGGAAAACTACGGATAGAAAGGGTGCTAATACCTTCCCTTTCTATAATCTACCCCCGTACTCAAAATCTCGAAAAAGGAATTTTTCTGTGCTTTTTTCCTTTCCAGTTGGATAAAATAAAAGTCGGTGGCGACTCTTGCTTACCGTGACATTTGCGAACAAAAAACACAAACCAGTATTAACAGTCGGTTCTGCCACCGTATCACATGGGGTATTGAAGTTATATTCACTATCTAAAATCCATGCTGGATATGAAGAAATCAAGTCCAACCTACTCAAACTCTGTGCAAACAGCCATGAAACATTCTGCCATCCAAAACCTCTATGGAAGAATAAAGACTTTTTTGTTCAACTTCCTTTTAAGCTCAATGAAGATGTTAATCCAACCAAGGCCACTCATCCAGGAATGAGTCCATCATATTATACATTGGCCAGAGAAGAATGGAACCAGTTTCTCAAACAAGGTCTGATAGAACCACCAAATCAGAATGGGCTTGCCAAGCATTTTATGTAGAAAAAAGATCTGAAAAGTTAAGAGGAAAAAAGAGGCTAGTAATTGATTATAAACCTCTAAACCATTTCCTCAAGGATGATAAATTTCCTATTCCAAATGCCTCGTCCTTAAATGTTTTCATCAAAGATGCCCAGATCTATTCCAAGTTCGATCTTAAGTCTGGATTTTGGCAATTGGGTATCGACCACGAGGACCGTTACAAAACAGCGTTCAGCATTCATAACGCCCAATACCAATGGACTGTGTTACCATTTGGGCTTAAGGTAGCTCCATCACTTTTTCAAAAGGCCATGTGTGATACGGTGGGAGAACTGACTTGAGGTTTTGCGTTTGTGTTCGCAAATGTTGCGGTTTAGCAAGAGTCGCCACCGACTTTTCTTTTATCCAAAAAGGAAAGGTGAAAAATCACAGGAAAAACCTTTAGAGATGTTTTTGAGTTCGGGGGGTAGATTATGAAAAGGGAAGATATTAGCACCCTTTTCATCCATGGTTTTCCATGGGCTCTTAGTTACTTGCTAGATCACTTGCTTTTGTTTGAATGTGCTTTGTGTATGGTTTTTTTGTTTCTATGACAATTCCTACAAAGTGTTTGTTTCGAAAAATAGTTCAAAGGTGTGTTTGTGAGATGTGTTTTTGAAAGTATTTTGAAAATGGAACTTCTTAATGGTTCTCGTTTCTATAAGAACGCCTACAAAATGTTTGTTTTGAAAATAGTTCAAAGATGAGAGTGTGGGTGTAAAAAATGTTTTTTGTTGTGAGCAATCGAGTAACTAAGAGCGAACCTACCTACTCAAAAGGTCTTAGATGTGCTTTTCCTCCTCATTTAGATGTTGCTATCTTACCATTGATTTGGTAAGAAACCCCATCGTTAGATGTGAAGGGACGGGCGTTGGGACGTTTGTATAGTCATAGAAGACAACATATGGGACGTTTTAGCAATGTCGTTTTAGGGACTAAATCATTTACCAAAGGCAACATCGAGGGTCGTCGAGGGACTACGATATTTTTATCGAGGGTCTTTGCTAGAACGCCCATGCTCGAGGGACATGACTATTTTCCGATAGGCAACAAGTGGAATTACCCTAAGGGTGTAAGTGTGCAAGTGTGTTTTATTGCATGCATTTGTCTTTGATTTTTAAGTTGTCTATTGGCTGATTTTATCTTGCCATACATCCTAATTACTAGCAATATATAAAATCAAGTAAACGTGCGGAAAATAAATTCTAAGCTATTGCATCACTTTAGGGGGATGGGGGTACAAATTTACAGTGGGGATGAAGTGGAAACGGAAATATTACAACCATATCGAATGATAATGAAAACAATGTAAAAACAGTGTAAAATAAAAAGAAAACTGCACTTTCAACTGCTATGTGTCGACCCATGCTGCTATGTATCGACACATAGCTTTTTCCTGCCCCTGTAAAACAAAAATGACTCAGTATGAGTCGACACATAATGGGATGTGTTGACTGATGCACCTTCTTGCATCAACGCGAAATGCGTATGTGTCGAATCATAGTCTTTTCCCACTTCTGTTTTGCAAAATCTGCTCAGTATGAGTCGACACATAATGGGATGTGTCGACTCATGCACCTTCTCGCATCGATGCGAAACGTGTATGTGTCGACCCATAGTCTTTTCCCACTTCTATTTTGTAACCTGAAATCAGTATGAGTCGATGCATGGGGGTTATGTGTCGACTCATACCCTATTTTTTCACTAGGATGAGTCGACACATGAGGATATGTGTCGATACATGCTGCATTTTCCTGCCTTAAACATTATTTTACTGAATGTATAGGTTAGCTTATGTCATATGATGGATAAACATGAACAAAAAATGATTGAATAAACCTAAACAAAGTGCAGATGACTAGTTCAAAAAGATATTAAAGTATTACATCTTGTCTTCAAAGAACAATAGCTTGTTAATGATGTAATGACAAGATATCGAGTCAAGAGGACTTACCTTTGGGTTGCACTGGTTGTTTTAGATATGAATGCTTTTCTAAATGATATGATAACCTTGTGAGTCTTCAGGAAGCTGCTCTGGACTGCTAGAACTGAGTTGGACTGTACTGTAATGTTTTTGGTGTTTTGAGATGGAGATGAATAGCAACACAGGAGCTGTTTTTTGTTTGGATATACTTTGTATGAAGTGTTTGGATTAGGGAGAGTTTGTATGGTGGAACAATGGGTTGGATTTCTGTTTTGAACAAGAGCAGTTTTTTTGTTTTGAAAATCAGTCAAGGTTGCACCGAATATTGTTTTTCTGCTCAACAAAACTCTCTATTTTTTCTCTCTTTCAAAATCCAACCCCTTTGTCTTATGAGACAGTCCCTCTTGTAGACCTTTTCATGTGGTTTAGGGGGGAAACTACATAAGTTATTTTGAATTCTTTTTGGTTACAGCTTTGACACTTTTTGTACACAAACTTCCTTTGCCATTTTGGTGCAATTTTGGGGCTGTTGTGGTGCAGGTTATGGCAGACTGCATAGAGCAGTAGATTTTGACTTGTTTTGTGGATATATTTTGGATTGTATAGGACAGCAATGCAGGTTTGGAGTGGTGTGGCAATATAAAGAAGTAGCATATCATATTTTCTTCAACTTTGGACAGCATAGTTGTAGCATGTGATATATCATATTTTCTTCAATTTTGGACAACATAGTTGTAGCATGTCAAAAATTTAGTCTTGTGCACATTATGTCAAAGGCAAAAATATTGTGACAAGGTTTTAATCAAGACATAGTTTTAGAATATGTAATTTTGCAAAAATGTCACTTTGTAATAACTTAAATCGCATCTGAACTGTCTCTAGAAGGAATCTGGAATAAGTATCAGAATGTCAGCCATATTTGGATCGCATCTGAACTATCTCTAGAAGGAATCTGGAATAAGTATCAGAATTTCTGCCATATCTGGATCGCATCTGAACTGTCTCTAGAAGGAATCTGGAATAAGTATCAGAATGTCAGCCATATCTGGATCGCATCTGAACTATCTCTAGAAGGAATCTAGAATAATTATCATAATGTCAGCCATATCTAGATCGCATCTGAACTGTCTCTAGAAGGAATCTGGAATAAGTATCAGAATGTCAGCCATATCTGGATCGCATCTGAACTGTCTCTAGAAGGAATCTAGAATAAGTATCTGAATGTCAGCCATATCTTGATCGCATTTGAACTGTCTCTATAACGAATCTGGAATAAGTATCAGAATGTCAGCCATATCTGGATCGCATATGAACTCTCTCTAGAAGGAATCTGGAATAAGTATCAGAATGTCAGCCATATCTGGATCACATCTGAGCTGTCTCTAGAAGGGATCTGGAATAAGTATCAGAATGTCAGCCATATCTAGATCGCATCTGAACTGTCTCTCGAAGGAATCTGGAATAAGTATCAGAATGTCAGCCATATCTGGATCGCATATGAACTGTCTATAGAAGGAATCTGGAATAAGTATCAGAATGTCAGCCATATCTGGATCGCATCTGAACTGTATCTAGAAGGAATTTGGAATAAGTATCAGAATGTCAGTCATATTTGGATCGCATCTGAACTGTCTCTAGAAGGAATCTGGAATAAGTATCAGAATGTCAGCCATATCGTGATCGCATCTGAACTGTCTCTAGAAGGAATCTGGAATAAGTATCAGAATGTCAGCCATATCTTGGTCGCATCTGAACTATCTCTAGAAGGAATCTGGAATAAGTATCAGAATGTCAGCCATATCTGGATCGCATCTGAACAGTCTCTAGAAGGAATCTGGAATAAGTATCAGAATGTCAGCCATATCTGGATCGCATCTGAATTATCTCTAGAAGGGATCTCAGAAAATGATAATCTTTGTATGTTGATTGATCTTTCTTGAAAAGGTAAAGACTTAGTTTTATGCAATGTCATGATGTATACATTGTGTAATGATGCTCTCAAAATAAATGAGATTTGTGTCATTTGTATTTTGTATGCATATGTTATGAATGTTGTTTGAAGTGTAATTTTGTCTTGGAGAATAAATCCTTGACAAGTGTTGGGGAGTTATTAAATCCTGGATTGTTGTTGAAGAGTAGGTATGTCTTCAAACTTTGCTTAGAATGTTTCCACTGAGGATCCCTGCTTTGTTGAGGAGAACTCCGTTGGGGAAAGTTGAAAACTCTGTGGAGAGTGTTGATTCCTGCTTGGGGAAAAAGTTCAGGAGTCTCGGTTGTCCGTTGCTCTATTGGGGAGTCGAAGTTGAACTAATGTGTAGTTGGGTCCAGGCTTGACGGTAACTTTCTGGGGATTGTAGAGTAGTCTACTGGGGAAGAGGGGTTGTGGTCCTCTGATTTGTAGTAGTCGGAGAGGCAAACTCAAACTGAGGAATTTGTAGTTTGTTGGGGAAATAAACCTTGTTGTCATTCTGCTAGAGAGGTGATGAACTTGTTGGGGAAGTCCTCGAGGATTCTTGAAGTTTCCCAGCTAGGGGAAGGTTTTCAGAGATTAAACTCTTGCTGGGGAATCATCCTATGAGGAGGATTTTGGGGAGATTTGTCACTGCCCCAAGTAGCGAGTGCTTGTGGCACTGCCAGGAAATCTTTGATTGTATGTAACCCTTTGTCGGGATTGACGTTTAATTCCCCAAGTGACGGAGATGGAGACTTGCCCCTGGTTACTCTACAATTCTTGAGATATTTCTTGAAATCTTGATTGGATTGCCCCAGGTGTGCTGGATAGTGACACGTCATGTCCCCCTGTTGATAGGAGTTTTGTCAATGGAAGTGTCATCCTACTTGAAGTGATTCTGTTCACTGAGAGAGCTTTCGTTCACTGGATATTCATTGTGTGAATTTCTCCGTTGTCAAACAAATAGCCATATGCAAACAGTGATATTCAAGTAATGCAAAGTTTATGCTTGTCTTGAAGTTTTGAAAATGCGTTTTAATCAAGTAAAGAAATTTTGTTAAGAAAATTCAAACTCAGGATTTTGAGTAAAGCCTTACAGGAGTCAGGATACCTTTTGTAACAGTATGCTTTCGAACTAACCCATGCTTCAATTAGGACTTTTGAAGGGTTGTAATGTGGCTTGGTTCACGGTTTTAAGAAACAAAGGATAAAGGCTCAAATGTATTTGTACCTACCTGTTCTTCATGATGTTCTTCGGTCCTAAGCTCAGTTAATTGTACGTTTGAACTCCAATTGAGTCTGGGATGACGTTTTGGTGATGGTTCAAACAAGTTAAGTTTGTTGGAAGGCAGTCATTTTTGCAACATTTTTTTTCATGTTGTTGAGGATTTGTAGTGACCTTTTTCTTTTGATTTGTTATCCCTAATTTTTTCCTGGCTGTTCTTGCTTTGAGATTACAGTCAGTGGGACGCCCCAGTTTTCCTTAAGTCTCTTTTGTAGGTTTTGACTTAGTGGGCTTTTCTTTTTGAGAGATAATGATTGCCTATGTGATAAGGAACCATCACCATCTTTTGATTCCAGAGGAATGTTTCTTGACGTCAATCATTGTATGAGAGTTTGCGGCTAACGCGCATTTTCAACTGAGAGACTACCTTGCCCCGGGTTTTGATGAAAGGTTTCAATTTGTGTTAAAATAGAAAATTTCTACTTCTTTGGCTCGAAGGGGTTGACTAGGGATTATCTTCCATATAACTCCAGTGTTTAGGATTTGAAAGAAACGCCTGTACATCGTCAGCAAGGTCTGTCCAAAAGCATATTGTATGAGATTATGGCATTGTTTTCGTCATCCTCCCTCTAAAGGCTTGTAACTTTTAGCAAGAGTTAAATGTCATAAGAAGAATAAAAAGCATAGTTTAAATATAGTGAAAACGAAAGGATGAATTCAAGACAAACATATGCAATGCATTAATGAAACAGAGTTTGACATTAATAGATAATTGTTTGAATAACAAAAGAAATTACAATTGAAAATTCAAAATGAACAGAAGCCTCTTTGTCTGAACTTGTTACTTTAGGTGGTGAGCCTTTGAAGGATGACAGAAGAATTCAGTTTGGCCATCTTGTGTGAACTCTAGCATTCCTCCATCAAACAGATCTTGAATCTTATTTCTCAATGACCAACAGTTATTGGTGTCATGTCCAAGACTGTTGGAGTGGTACGCACATCTTGCATTTGGATTATACCTTCGGGAGGCTATGTTGGGATTCTGAGGAGGGTCCCTTAAAATAACCAGCTTGGCCTCCAACATGTGTGCAGTGCTTGAGACAAAGACATGTTGATTTCGGTGAAGCTTATTTTGGGCTTGCTTTGCCTTTGCTGATTTTCTGGTTGAAGTCGTTGTTGGGCTCGTGACGCGGAAGCAAATTGGAAAGGTGCACTCTCGACTTCTTGTCTCAAGGGAGGCTGAGCAGTGACTTCATTTCCAATCCTGATTGTTTGCCCCATACGGTTGCAACCGTCTTGACGAAGTTGGTTGATAATGGTTCTCAACTCTTCTTGTCTTCAGGATAGGTCTTGGATAAGAGCCATATTGTTGTACCCCAAAATTTTCCCTCCCATATTCTTCAAGATTGGCAAAATCAATCTCCAGATGATTCAAAATCTCTCAAGGGTTGCACAGTCCAATTGCCTCCTAACACAGTCAAAATTAGGGTTTTGGTTCTGGCAAAGAAATTGAAGTTTTCAAGGGTCCAATCAAGTCCCACATGCCTATATACATTGCCAAGCATCCATATGTCAAGTTTCAAGGCTCACAACATCAAATTGCACAGTCAAAAACCCTAATTGCTTCACAGTCAACTGCAGGGGGAAAATGGTCATTTGACAGTCAAAAGTCAAAAATTTTGGTCAACATCTTATTTTGAAGCCACAAACATCATTTGATCAATTCTTGATCATGATTTCACAAGCATGGCTCAAAAGGTCTCAAGATGCAAAAGTTTTTATTTTTGGACAGTTGAAAAGGTCAACTGCAAATTGACCAAGGCATAACTTCTTCATGGTTTATCAGAAAAATCCCATCCAAAGCTCATTTTGAAGAGGATGACATTTCCTATAACTCATCTTCACACTCCAAGTCCAACAAATGCTCTCACAAAAAGTTATCAATTTCAACATTATAGGTCATTTTCAAAAGTCAACAAAAAGGCACTTTAAGTCAAAGACCATAACTTGAGATTGGTGAATCCAAATAACATGGGACCAAAGGCATTGGTTAGAGGACTTCAAGACCTTTCCAAAATGTCCAAGAACATGATCATAGCTTCAAAATTGAGCAAGATATGCCTTGGAGAAGTTGGGAAATTTTTAGGAATTTTGAAAAGTCAACTTTGCTTCAAAAGCTTCAAAAATGCTAATGGGCCACAAATTCTTCCATGAATCATTACCCAAAGGCCATGCACGACCCATTGAGCTAAAAATGATTTATTTTCTTATTTTAAATTAATTAATTTAATTTTTATTATTATTAATTCATTTAATTAGATTTAATTATGAGAAAAATATCAAATAATGGTTTTAAATCTTTTTTGTGCAGCAAATATGTTCATTATATGCAAGAGATTTCGTGCACCATCTCAAGGGGACAATATCATCCATATTTGGCAAGATTTTCATGGCAAAAAGATTGAAAAAGATGTGATAAAATCAAATATTGAAATCATTAATTCAATGGATCTTTGGGCTTGGTTTTGAGCTAATTTCATTCATGTACATATGCACAACATAACCTAATGCAAATAGACACGAAAAAACTGCTCAGGAGGCCATAACCAAATTGCCAAATTTTCACAAAAACTTGAAAACTGAAATCTTAGTTGCAGGGTGATTCAAGGTTTCCAAACACTTCCATTGCCTTCCTGACATTGCTAGGAGTCGATTGCAACCATTTTCCAGTCCCTATACTCCAAGAATTGGTAGAACAAAATCACTCTTTTCATGAATATATCCATAATCGATTTTTGATTTCCATGCATTATTCATGTGTTTTATTTGTTGATTTACACTAATAATGATGTTCTGAAGCTATTGGTAATATTTAATTGAACTAACGATGCTTGTATCCAAATATGCCATGGATGAAACCTAGGGTTTCAGAAGCTCCAAATTAGGGGTTCTCACATATGGAAAAATTGGACCTTCAAACCAGTGCATACCAAATTGTTGCATCAAGACGAATCCAATGAACTATTCGCGCCCTTTTTATATTTATCTCTCTTCTAATCGTTATTTTTGCAGTGTCCATTTAGTGGGGGTTTAAAACCCCCGCTATTTGCTTTATGTTTACAGAGAAAACGAAGAAGAAGCCTGGCGTGTCATCTTCTGGATGGACAGTTCAAATATTCAGCACGCTTTTTGATATGTACCACTAATGTTGTTTCTTTTTATATAATAATTATGCTCCATTACATTAACAAATGCACGCGTTAGTTCAGTTGGTGGATGAGTTGTCTTGCAGGTATTGGGACCTGGGTTCGATTCCCAGGTCCCCCACATATTGTATAATTTTTGTTGTAACATATTCCCATGCAGCTTCCCTCAAGCTTTCCACCATACGCGCACACGCTCAAGATTGCCACGCACTCACGTTGATTAATCTAATGGCCAGATAATGCAGTCCATGGTACACTCAGTCAACCATCCCACACGTGATCCCAAGAAGTCAAAAAAGGCTTTGTTCTGGTGGGCCAAAATTACTTCAAAAAACCTCCAAAATGGGCCAGACACCCCCCCAATGTTTGTATTCTATTTTTTTGATTTCCTTTTCTTTTCTTTTTTGTTTTAATTGGTTTTAATTGTTTTAATTGTTTTATTTAATTCACCTAAAATAATTTTCATAATAAAAAATCAGAAACCAAAAAAAAATATTTAATATTTAATTCTTATTAATTTCACTATTAGAATATTTTTGTAAATAAACTCTAATAATTAACTTAGATAATTTAGGTTTTAATTTTAACATTTTTTTTCTTAATAAATAAAATTTGTAGAAATTAGGTTTTTGACATTTTATCCTTTTTCTTAATTAAATTTTCTCTCATTATTATTATTATTAATTACTAAATATTTTTGTAAATAAATATGTAATTAATTAATTAGCATAAATTAGGTTAACTTGTATATTTTCATTAATAATTAAAATACTTAGAATTAGGGTTTCTCTTGATTTTTAATTCTCTTTATTTCATAAATACAAAAAACATAAAAACAATTTCTTTTCTTCTTTAAATAATTAATTAGCTTTTAATTTCAATTTAATTTCAAAAGGGTCAAAACCCTCGGACTTTCAATTTCAATTTCTTTCACACATTTATTTCTTTTTCGAATATTATATTACTGCTCAAGGCTTGTAATTGTAATTAGGTCTTTTACTTTCCGCATTTTTATCAAACGGGTCTTTGTAATTTGGCGATGTATAAACCCGCGCCTTGTAATAGCATAGGATTTATCTTTCCGCATTTAAATTTCCGCACTCTTAACTGCTAAACTTTGCATGAAAGAATGTATGGTTAATTAAAAACAATGCGTAGATCACCATGATACATGTACAAGATAATATAACATGAAAACAACACACAGATTCACACACCACTTCTAGGGTACGCCTCACTGTTGCCTTACCTTCGAAACGTGGTCGTCGAGTATAGGACGTTTTAGTAAGTCCTTATGTCCATGATCCAGTTGCCTCGAAACGGTTGCCTCGGATTAAAAAAGGGTCAAGGACATAAGGGTAGCTTCTAAGGTGTCCTACTGTTGCTCTGGTGACCACATTGTCCCTACAAACGAATTGACCCGAACACCTCCAACGGTGATGCTACCTATCTCTCAATGGTGGGATGGCACTACCTTAAGGACATTTACACAGCCTAATTCCTTAGGGTAGGTAGATGACTCGTAGATACTTGCTCTATTCAAAAACAAATCAAAACTCTTTTCACACCGACACTTTCAAAAAGCTTTCAAAACAATTTTTCAAACACTCTTGAGGACTGATACAAGAGTCATTCTGAAATCTTTAAATGAAACTTTTTTCAAAACTCTCACTTTGAAAAGCAAACATCTTTTGAAAACACAATGAGCAAGTATCTAAGAGCCCATGGATAACCATGGATAGAAAGGGTGCTAACACCTTCCCTTTCTATAAATCTACCTCCCGAACCGAGAAACTATCTCATAAGGAATTTTGCTGTGCTTTTGTCCTGTCCATGTTGGAGAAAATAAAAGACGGTGGCGACTCTTACTTCCGCGACATTTCGCGAACCAGCGTTAAACAGTCAGTTCTAAATCCACCGATCACAGAACTGGCGACTCTGCTGGGGATCTTTAAAGTGAGGTGTACCTTAGGATAGCTCAGACTTGTGTTTTCAATTGATGTGGTTGTTTGCTTTATTATTTTGGGTACTGTTTCGGAGTTACATAGATCCTAACCCGGATCTGGGGATACCCTGTTAGGTAGCATAAGCTGTGAGGGACCTGTCCGGCGTAGACCAACATGGGTGAAGCAGTGGCTACGTTGGTGTGACACCTTGGTCTGTACCGATATCCCTTGTGTTGCAACGAGGAGAATATGGGTCTTCTGAGGAGTCATTAAGCACCAACCGACCTTAGAACCCTAAATTGACCCAACTTGGCCATAGAACAGTAGCAGTATGCTACACTCATTGAGGCTAAACTCTCGCGATGGTTCTGTCCGCAAGAAAAGATTGCGAAGCTGGAGTTATGACCGATTGAGGGTAGTCAGTGATATTGAGATCCTCTAGAACCCGGTTACTATTTCTAGGACATGTCTTAACCAACGAAACTGAAAGAGGGTAGTACCTAAACTTCATGCTGGCCTAAACTCTAAGGGCTGTCTTGTGTGACTTGTGTGCCTTCAAACTTGACTACTTGCATACTTGTTATCTGACACATGAGTTTCTTGCAGGTTTTGTTTACAGTCCTTAATCTGGACTCATAACAGGGTTTACCTACATTACTCCATGCATAGCATAACATCATACCATTGCATGCATCCTACATAAGGACTAACCCATTTCAAGGATCTCAAGGGCTTGTGATGCAGGTCATGATGAACCAACTGTCCAGCAAGGGGCAAAGGGGATTTATTTTCCTCTAGACAAGGTTGTCAGGGGCTATGACCCACTAGATATGGTGAGCCTTGACCCTTGAAGAAGGACTCTCAGCAACATGAAGTTCCTTCAATCAAGCTACAAAATTCTAACCAATTTCTCTGTTTACCTCACGAGATCCTTGGAAACATTACATGCATATCATACATATCATTGCAGGTACCACTGTTTACAGGCCACTTACCTTCTTTGCTGATTATTTCAGCAATGGCTTCCCAATAAGACAACCAGGATCTCCATGCTCAAGAGACCCGGTTCAGGGAGACCCTCCTAAATCTATCCAAGGGGCAGGAAGAGCTGAGAACACTCCTCATGGGGACTTTGGTCAGGAACAGTCCAGAAGACGACAAAGACGAACGGCTGAAATGTCTACAAGCTGAGGTGGATACAATGAGAACCTATATGCTGGGGCAAATGGCTCTTATCCAAGACTTATCTCAAAGACAAGGAGAGCTCAGGGTTCTCGTCAACCAACTGCTTCGGGATAACCAACTGGGGCAAACATCTAAGGTTGAAGAGCAAGCCATCATTCAACCACCTGTGGGGCAAGAAGACAAGGGAAAAGCTCCTTATTTTGCTTCAGGGTCACTAGTCCAGCATCAACCTCATCAGCGTCAACAAGGTAATCAGCGTAAGCGAAATACAACTGGAAGACATTTCTCGGAGACTGGTATACCATCATCACTAATACTGAGACGCCTGTTGGAGGTCAAGCTGATTGCTCTAAAGGATCCTCCTAAGACTCTCAACATAACCTCCCTAAGGTATAACCCTGATGAAAGATGTGCCTACCATTCTGACAGTCCTGGACATGACACGGACGACTGTTGGAGCCTGAGGAACAAGATCCAAGACTTGATCGACGGAAGGGTGCTAGAGTTCATGCCGGGTGGTAAAATAAAGATCTTCTGCTGAGAATTCTCCATTTAAGATGACTGGTTCAAGCTAAAGAAATTTTTTGTTCATTCGAATGTTCAAGTTGTAATTTTCTTTGATTGTTCAAACATTTTATTCATATCAAATGTTGTTATTTCATTAATGCATTGCACATGTCTGTTTTGAAGTAATTATTTTGTATTCACTATATTGCAAATTGCTTTCATTTTTCTGTGATGATTAACTCTCAATTAAAAAAACTCTAAGCCTCTTGATGGAGGATGACGAAAACGATACCACAATTTACAGTATGCTTTTGAACAGACCCCGCTGATGAGGTACAGGCATTGTTTCAATTCCTAAACACTGGAGTTATAAGGAAGATAATCCCTCGTCAACCCCTCTGAGCCAAAGAATTAGGAGTTTTTTCTTTTCGAAAATTAAAACCCTTAATCATAACCTGGGGCATGGTAGTTCTCTCAGTTGATCCAAGTGCATAACGAATGGCACCAAAGAGGTCCTTACAAAGAAAAAGAAAGTGATGGTTCCGAATAATCATAAAGGCAGGCAGTCATTACTTCTCAAAATAAAATCCCAATAAGTCAAAACCTATGAAGGAGACTTACAAAACTGGGGCATCCCACTGACTGTAAATGCAAAAAGAAACAGTTCAGGCAAAAAACAGGGATAACAAATCAAAAGAAAGAGGTCCTACAAACCCTCGACAAAAAATGACTGCCTATTCAAAATAAATTGTCAACATCTGAACCATCATTGGTATATCAAAGCAAAGACTCAAACAAGGTCTAACGCACGATCAGCTGAGTTTAGGTTTGAAGAACATCACGAAGAGCGGGTGGGTACAAATAACTTGAGCCTTTATCCTTTGTTTCTTAAACCGTGAACCACGCCACGTTATAACCCTCAAAATTCCTAGCTAAAGCATGGGTTAGTTCGAAAGCATACTGTTACAAAGGTATCCTGACTCCTTAAGGCTTACGGTAAAACAACGAGTTGACATCGCAGTTTAAAAAAAAA
Source organism: Vicia faba (assembly GCA_948472305.1). NCBI lineage: Eukaryota > Viridiplantae > Streptophyta > Magnoliopsida > Fabales > Fabaceae > Vicia > Vicia faba. The sequence continues at coordinate 1,197,630,156 of OX451741.1, forward strand.
AATTCACTTGTTTTTATGAAAAAAATGCATTTTCAAAAACTTCAAGACAGACATAAGCTTTGCATTTTTAAATAACATTGTTTGCATCTGACCTTTTGTTTGAACAGCATAAAAGTTCACACGACGAATGTCTAATGAACAAAAGCACCTCCAATCAAGGGGCATGGCATGATCATTGTCTATCATATGGGGCAGTTAAGTCAAGATTCAGAGAATCTCTCAAATGCCAAACAACCAGCTTGGGGCAAATCTCCGCCTGAGTCACTTGGGGCATTGGACGATTAAACGAAGATCTTCTGGTGGTGTGGTAACATTGCACTACTGACAGGGGCACCTCCCTACATCTTGAGAGCATGGACATAGTCGAAAAAATACTACGCATAATCAAACACCCGCTAGGTTGACACACCTAGGCAAAAATAAGGGCATCCCGGCGAACCAAAAGGGTTCGGGCAAAAATAAGGGATGAAATGAAAAAGTCTGTACACCCGGTAAGTCAAAAATCTGAAAAGGCGGCTTGGGCAAAAATGGGTATCCCGGTGGACTGAAAACCCGAAAGGGCGGTCCAGGTGTTGGCTCTTAAATTCGACACCCTTGTTTCATTAATGTCAGCCATTAAAGCTGAAGGTTGTTTTCAATCAGCTGGGTCCGTCGAAATGCCCATCGAAAGATGGCAATGTACTTAGAAGATTTCTTCCAAAAGAGAAGTTGGTTGCCTTCGACGTCGAAGGTGTTTCTCGTCGAAGATGCTTCTCAACGAAGGTGTTCGATGGTTCAGAGTGGAACGGTTTGAAGTTCAAGCATTTGGAGGGAAAACGGTTTCCAGCGGTTACCAAGTGCAACGTGCAAAGATCTGGAGCGTCGAACGTTGAGAACGTGCCAAGTGGGATCATCTCGAAGCAGTGTAACTGCCCGACGGTTACTTGGGATGTTTTAGTATAAATAGTAGTAGTTTACGCAGTTTCTCGCGTGTGTTCACAATTATATACAAAGTCACTCATATAGATTCGAGTACCCAGCGTGTGAGAAAGAATTGTTGAGAAATGTATGTGTGAAACACCAACTTTATTAATCAAAGTCATTTACTTTTCCAGAAATTTACTTGCTTTCTTCTTTACTTTCCTGTCGAAATCCTTTACTTTAAGCCTTCATTTATTTTACCAAGCCTATTTCTTCATGCAATTTACTTAAAGCCTCTTTACTTTATTGTCATTTAACCATTATCCAATTTAATCAAAACCTCAAAATCAACCTATGTCCTAGGATCAATCTGATCGATCCTGCGAGTAACCAAATAAGTAACCATTTGGAGGATCAGCGGTTGTTTACCAATAACCACGGTAAACAAATTGGCACACCTGGTGGGATTGTGTGTTGATTGTTGAAAATAATCTCATCTTTTCGGGGAGTGTTGCATGTTATTGAGAAGTGGTAGAATATACACTAACGATACCAATTCTACCAGAAGAAGGGAAGAGATGGTGAATCCGCCAAACAATAACGAAATCCCACAAACGAATGTGGGAGCAACGGTTATCCCGACCGTAAGTGAAGCGATAACCGCTGGTTCGACACCAGCAATAACGGTCACAGCAACGGGGCCATTACCTCCGTTCACAGGCCCCAGAGTGCCTTTGGGAACTCCCCCACCAAGGGGAAATTTAGGCACAAGGCCTTTTGTTCCCCCAGGATTTATGACAGGCGGTCATAATCGAGAACCACTCTATGGCATGCCAACTTCTGACTTGGCTAGCCTGACGAATGCTGCGTCCACTTTTTCAGACCCTTTAGTGAGTGCCTCTTCGCCACTCCAAGGTTCTGGAGTAGGTATGGCGAATAGAAATAGGACCCAACTCTTAGGAGGAACGTCCCAAGTAGCCCATGGCCTTACAAATGCCTCGACAGCAGTCTTGAGGCAACAAATGGATGAAAGCAACCATGATATGGTGCAAATGTTGGCACAAACTTTAAGTACAGTGCTGAACCCTCTAATACAAAACACTACTCAATCGAATCAGCAGATGACAGCGCAAATGACGCGTTTGGCTGATTTCTTTGGAGTACCCCAACCTATTCGACAGCCCCAAAGGGCGCAAATAAGGGGAAACCAGGGTATATTTTTAGAGGAAGAAACCACCATCAACCAAGTCCAACAGCCTGTCGAAGAAAACCTTAGGGCACGATTGGAGCAACCTGTCGAGGAACCTAGGGTAATAACCCCAGAGGTAAGGTTAGTTAACAGAAACCAAAATGCTGACGAAGTAGTTCAGCATATCCAATACCAAAACATGGGTTTGGAAAATAATCTGGCAACCATGATCGAAAGGATCATGACTCAAAATGGGATGAACATGGGCTTTCGAAGGCCCAACTTTACATCCCCATTGTCAGAATACGTGTTGCAAACAGACTTACCTCCCAGATGCAAAGTCCCCAAATTCACTAAGTTCTCTGGGGACACGACAGAATCTACTGTCGAACATGTGGCGAGATACTTGATCGAAGCAGGAGATATTTCGAATAACGAAAACCTGAGGATTAAGTACTTCCCAAGTTCTTTAACAAAGAACGCTTTTACTTGGTTTACAACTCTCCCCCCCAATTCGATCCATCATTGGACCCAGTTGGAAAGATTGTTCCATGAACAATTCTACATGGGGCAAACCAAGATAAGCCTGAAAGAGTTAGCCAGTGTAAAGAGACGTTTCACTGAACCTATAGACGAATATCTAAATAGGTTTAGGTTGCTCAAAGCGAGATGTTTTACACAAGTGCCAGAACATGAGTTAGTCGAAATAGCCGCAGGCGGATTAGATTATTCCATTAGGAAGAAGTTAGACACCCAATACCTGAGAGACATGGCCCAACTGGCCGATAGAGTTCGACAGGTAGAACGCCTCAAAGCTGAAAAAGCAAAGGCAACGAAAGCTCATAAGAGAGAGAGGATAGCGTATGTTGAGATGGATGACGAAGATCCAGAATCATTCGACGATACTATAACTGTCGAAGAAGGAGAAGTCGATTTAGCAGAACTAAAACAAGGGCCACCATACTCTTGCAAACTGTTAGTCCCCTCAAGTGGGAAAAATCCCATTGGTCCAGAAAGGTCCAACGATAGGTTCCCCAAAAAGACTTATAGTTTTGACATCACAAAATGCGATGAAATATTTGACTTGCTTGTAAAAGATGGCCAAATGATAGTACCCCCAGGGGTAAAAGTGCCTCCTCTTGATCAAAGAAAGAAGAGAGGCTTTTGCAAATATCATAATTTTTTGGGCCATAAAACTTCTCAATGTTTTCTTTTCAGGAATCTTGTGCAAGACGCTATCGAAGAAGGGAGGTTGAAGTTTGCTGACAAAACCCCCATGGCTGTCGACTCAAATCCATTGCAGGCTGAAGCCCATTATGCTGAGCCTTCTGAGGTGAACGTGATCGAGGCAACCAGGAGCCAGTCGAAGAGGCCAGGAATCACAATGGTCGAAGTCTCAAAGGACCATATCAACATGCCAATCTTTGGCAGTTTTTCTGGGAATTTATCCAGAAAGACAATTGAAGCAGTTCAGAAAGCGGTCGAAAGCCCAAAGCTGGAGACCGTTGAAGCACAAAAAACTGGACCAAAACCCAGTTCTCACTTGGCCACAGTTCAAGGCCAAACGGAGAATTTGGAGATACAAATGAAGCAGTTAAATCTTGCCAACAAAGATACAATGAATATCAACATGGTCGAACTCTCTGACCCAAAGGCATCAGAAGAGGCCATGAGGCAAGAACAAGCTAACAAGACTGCTTTCCCTCAGGAAAATGAAAATCTGGCAGATTTTCTGCAAAGATGCCAGAAAAAGAAGTCAGAGGTGATGCTGTGTCCAAGATGCAGTTCGATCTTTGACAAAAAAGCTGCTGAGCACATTCAAGGCGTAAGGGCAGCAAATAAGAGAAGGGAAAATGTTGATCTTTGACATGACCCCAGAAGAGCCTCCCAAAGAGGTTCAAACCAAGAAAAGAGGCCATTGACTTTCAGGCCTCCAACAAATGTGCCGGTAGATACCTGGTACAAAACCTCTGGTCGAAAAAGGCCAAGCGAGGAGAGATGGCACTCTTTCGACGTGCCAAGGGGTTCATCTTTAACACAAAAGAAAGAGCCTCAAGTTGCTGCACATAAAGTTGCACAAGTGTCAAGCAACTACAAAGGGAGAAATCCCATGTCTCGATCTCAATGGAGGAGATACCAAAGGAGACGAAAAGCTGAGAGGGAGGCTGCCAATGAACCAAAGGCAGAAACCAGTTCAAATGTTCCTCTAAGGAAGCAAAGGAAATCTCTAGAAAGAGAGCCAGTAACCAACAGGCTAGTTTGGCCTAACCAAGGTGAAGTCGAGGACGAAGACGATTCTGAGTCTGATGATACTTTGGTTATAATGGTGAATATAGTCTCAGTGCTGCCCAGAGAATTCAACCGACAGGTGGAGGTCGAAACAAGTGACTGGGAAGTGGAGCAAGAAATGGCCAAACATAGGCCAGTGTGCTATTTCGTCATGGACAATGGCACTACTGAGGAACAAAATGGGTTCTTCGAGCCACCTACAGAGGCGATGAAAAATCACCTCAAGCCTTTATTTATAAGGGCTAAACTCGAAGAAACTACAGTGAATAAAATCTTGGTGGATTGTGGGGCAACCATCAACATTATTCCTCACTCTATGCTAAGGAAAATTGGCAAAAGGGATGAGGACATTAAGCCTCACAACATGGTCCTGTCGAACTATGAGGGCGGCATAGGGACCACTATGGGAGTGATCCAACTAGATATTAAGGTAGGATCTATCCTTCGACCAACAATGTTTATGGTCATATCGGCCAAACCTAACTACAATCTTTTGTTGGTCCGTGAATGGATTCATGGTGTTGGAGCTGTGCCATCATCAATGCACCAGAGGCTGCTGCTATGGCGCCCAGATGGGATGGTCGAAAACATAGAGGCAGATCAAAGCTATTACCTGGGCGAAGTGAATCACCTAGGGTTGGCAGATTTCGACAAGAACTTGGCTCACATAGGGCCATGTCCAACACCTGACTTCGACTTGGCGCCAGCGCCAAACACTTTTTGTTCCCTATACCTGCATCCTGAGCATGGTTTCCAATGGGACAGAGAAGACTTGTCCCACATAGACTTCAGTGGGTTAACTGATATCCAACCAACTGGTTGGGGAAGTGAATTCAGTGATAATGACTGAGTCACAATCATTAAAGCGAATTTCGGCTTATGTAGCCGAAACAAAGATGATAACGGCTCTCGAAGCCGAAGTGAAGTACATGGCCACACAGGCCAATGATCAAAAGTTATCTGCTGCAGGTCCAGGAAAGGATTTCGATCCAGAACCCCCTGATATCATGCCAGAAGAAATGCAGGAACAGAGGCTCGACGCCATCTATGACGATGAGCCTTTGGGCTTCGAAAAGGACCCCTTGGCGAACAACATTAAAATGTTAGCGCAAGATCATATAGAAGAAATCAACTTAGGCGAAGGGTCAGAGAAAAGGCCAACTTACATCAGCGCCAAAATTGACCCAGAACTTAGGTTGGAAGTAATCCAATTGTTGAAAGAGTTCAAGGACTGTTTTGCATGGGATTACGACGAAATGCCTGGTCTCGACAGAGGATTGGTAGAACTTCAGTTGCCAATCAAACCTGGGAAGAAGCCAATCAAGCAAAGTCCAAGACGCTTCGCTCCAGAAATACTGTCGAAGATCAAAACGGAAGTCGAAAGACTTCTGAAATGCAAATTCATACGCGTTACAAGGTATGTCGAATGGATTGCAAACATTGTGCCAGTGATTAAGAAAAATGGTACATTAAGGGTGTGCATAGATTTCAGAGATTTGAATGCTGCTACGCCCAAAGATGAATATCCTATGCCTGTGGCGGAAATGCTAGTCGATTCTGCCGCTGGCTATGAATACCTGAGTATGCTCGATGGTTATTCAGGATATAATCAAATATTCATTGCTGAAAAGGATGTGTCGAAAACAGCTTTTCGATGCCCTGGGTCCCTAGGCACTTACGAATGGGTAGTGATGCCTTTTGGCCTAAAGAACGCTGGGGCAACATACCAGCGAGCAATGAATACTATCTTCCATGATTTTATTAACACTTTTATGCAAGTATATATTGATGACATTGTTATAAAATCTGTTTCCAGGAAGAATCATATTGACCACCTTCGACAATCATTCGAAAGAATGAGAGAACATGGTCTGAAGATGAACCCTTTAAAGTGTGCATTCTGTGTGAAAGCTGGAGATTTCTTGGGCTTCGTTGTCCACAAGAAAGGAATCGAAATCAACCAGAACAAGACGAAGGCTATTCTGGAAGCGAAAGCGCCATCAAATAAGAAGGAACTGCAGTCTCTGTTAGGCAAGATAAATTTCTTAAGGAGATTTATATCTAACCTAAGTGGGAAAGCTCAGGCCTTTTCACCCTTACTTCGACTGAATAAAGATGGGTTCGAATGGGGGCAAGAGCAACAAGAAGCCTTCGACAAAATCAAAGGGTACCTCACTAAGCCACCGATTTTGGTACCTCCTTGTAGCAATAGGAGTATGAGATTGTACATTGCTGCATCCGACAAAACTTTGGGAAGCATGTTAGCCCAAGAAGATGAGAATGGAGTCGAAAGACCCATTTACTATCTTAGCAGAGTTTTGAACGATGCAGAAACTAGATATAGCGAAGTTGAAAAATTGTGTCTATGTTTGTATTTCTCTTGTACAAAACTCAAGCAATATATAAAACCAGTTGATGTGTATGTTTCGTCTCATTTTGATGTTTTCAAATACATGTTGTCGAAACCTATCTTGCACAGTCGAATTGGCAAGTGGGCACTAGCATTAACTGAATACTCCTTGACCTTTATGCCTCTTAAGGCAGTGAAAGGACAAGTGGTTGCAGACTTTATAGTCGACCACTCAATTCAAGTTGAGGATATTAATTATGTGGAGATAGAACCTTGGAAATTCTACTTCGATGGTTCCAGCCATAAAGATGGAACAGGAGTAGGAGTCTTGATCATTTCTCCAGAAAAAATTCCAACAACATTCAAGTACAAGATATCAGGTTCTTGTTCGAACAATGAGGCTGAGTATGAAGCTCTAATTACTGGCCTTGAAATATTGTTGGAATTGGGGGCAACTCGAGTCGAAATAATGGGAGACTCAGAGTTAGTCATTAAGCAAGTCACAAAGGAATATAAATGCATAAGAGAAAATCTCATTATGTACTTTGTGATAGCAAATCGTTTATTGAAAAAATTTGAAACGCTCAATATTCGACACATACCCAGGGTCGAAAATCAAATAGCCAACGAATTGGCACAAATTGCATCTGGGTACAAGATTTCAAATTCGAGATTACAAAGAGCAATCGAAGTTCGAGAAAAGATAAAAGCAACTTGTCTATCACCAACAGACTTGGAATCGATAAGACTAGGATATGCTGATCAAAGTAACTTCGAAATTTCGTTCATAGATAATTTGTCAGAACAAGATTGGAGGAAGCCCATTGTGGATTATCTTCAAAATCCAGGAGCTTCGACAGAACGAAAAACAAAGTACAGGGCGTTGAGTTATGTACTCATGGGTAATGAGTTATACAAGAAGACGCCTGAAGGGGTATTGCTAAAATGCTTAAGTGAAACTGAGGCATACATAGCCCTTTCGACTACGCACGCTGGAACATGTGGGGCTCACCAAGTAGGGCATAAGATGAAATGGTTGTTGTTTCGACAAGGACTATACTGGCCCACTATGCTGAAAGATTGTGTCGAGTTCGCTAAAGGTTTCCAAGAATGTCAAGTCCATACAGGCATCCAGCATGTACCAGCAAGCGAACTTCACTCGATAGTGAAACCTTGGCCCTTTAGAGGATGGGCGTTGGACCTCATTGGAGAGATTCGACCAGCATCATCAAAGAGTCAGAAATATATATTGGTAGGCATTGATTATTTTACTAAGTGGATCGAAGCTATCCCTTTAGTCAATGTAGACCAAGAAAATGTCGTTGAATTTATTCAAAAGAACATTATCTTTAGGTATGGAATCCCTGAGACTATAACTACTGATCAAGGATCAGTTTTCACTGGTCAGAAGATGCAGGAATTCGCTCAGGAAACAGGTTTCAAACTCCTAACATCAACGCCTTATTATGCACAGGCAAATGGTCAAGTCGAAGCAGCGAACAAAGTAGTGATTGGCTTGATAAAAAAGCATGTTGGGAAGAAGCCAAAAAATTGGCATAAGACGCTAGACCAGATTTTGTGGGCTTGTCGAACGTCCCCAAAAGAAGCCATAGGTACAACACCATATAGGCTAACTTTTGGCCATGACGCAGTGTTGCCAGCAGAAATTTGTCTTCAATCTGCAAGGGTTCAGAGACATTATGATATTCCCTCTGAAATTTATTGGAATATGATGTTAGACGAACTAGTGGATTTAGACGAAGAAAGATTGCGCGCCCTTGACCTACTCAGGCTTCAGAAGAAAAGAGTAGAAGACTCTTATAATAAAAAGGTGAAACCTAAAGTATTTTCGCCTGAAGAACTAGTTTGGAAGGTGATTCTTCCCATGGATCGAAGGGATCGAAGCATGGGAAAATGGTCACCCAAATAGGAAGGACCATTCAGAGTTATCCAGACTTTTTCTGGTGGAGCCTATGAAGTCGAAGAGCTAGGTGAAGATAAAAGGCTCTTGAGAGTAAATGGTAAATATTTCAAAAAGTACAAACCTACACTCCAAGAGATAAAAATAAAATAACAAGTAATGACTAAATTAACCATAAAAAAAAAAGCCAAAATGGAAAAATTTTATAATTTAGCCAAGATGGCAATGTTGTCGAATACATATTACAAAATATGGTTAAAAGGCCGAATCAATCAGAAGGGAATGGAGTCCTTGAGTCGAAGGTATTTGATTTGCTGCAGCTCCAATCTTTTGTTACACCAGGCATTCTCCTGCACAAGCTTGGCAATCTGATCGTCGAAGCCTTGAGCTTTCTCAGCAAATTCTAGGCCCTGTGTGATTTCAGTTTGGCTTTCGGTGTCTGGAACAGTCGAGAGAAGTTCCTCCTTGCGCTTAGTATTGGCATTTATCTTAGCCTTTATTTCTTCGATTTGCGCCTGGAGGGAAGCATTCTCTCGATCGATGGCATCTACTTCTTCTTGTTTAGATGCTTTTTGCTTCGACAACTCCGCAATTCGTGAAGTTGTCTCTGCTACAGCAGTCCATGCAGAAGAGCTTTTGCCATATAACACTTCAAGCTGGCTATTAAAGCCCCTTTGTCGCCGATAATCTACTGAGACTTGATCGATAATGGAGTGTAACTCCATGATAAAGCCTGAGACTTCTGGAGGCACAGCTAACAAGTCTACGGCATTCAAAACAGCCCCCAAATATGATGGAGCAGTAGGGTCCCCCTCCAAAGCTTTCATCAAGTCCTTCTTGAAAAACTGAGCCTTAACCTTCGTCAAAGCCTCATCGAGAGGAGAAGTTTCAGTGGACTTCCCCGACAGAGTAGGAACCTCCTGGCTAGCGTCAGACGAACTTTTGCTCTCGATGATGGCGTTCAGATAGCTAACAGGATCAGTTTGCTTCAAGAGTTCTAAGTCCTCTTTCGACTTATGCTTTGTTGAGGTAACAGCCTTTGCAACAGCATTGTCTTGGGTTTGAGGCTGTTGAGTAGCATTTGCCTCGACTTGACTTTCTTCGACTCGGACTGCGGCAGTACCAGCGTCATCATGGTTCTCTTCGCCAGCGGCACCTTGATTCTCTTCGCCAGCGTTGCCGTGGTCCCCTTCGTCACGATTCTCTTCCGACAGATCCACCACCTGAATCTCTTTTGGCTGTTGCTCTTCTGTTTGTGGATCTTCTGCTGGTTTTTCTGCCGTCTCAGCATTGGCCTCATTTATTTCAGTATGGGCTTCATCGTTCGCCAAGCCTTTTTCTTGTGGCCTGCTGAGTTCAGCAGACTCCAATGTTTCAGAATTCCTTGGCGCTGAGCTTTCAGTGGTGTCCTGAAAAAAGAAGAAGAGTCCTCTAAATTCGAAAGAGACATAGTCGAATCGACACCTGGGTTACAAAGGGATCAAAGAGATTACCTGTAAAGTAGCTTCAGCCCCAGGGCTGGAATTGTCGCTTTCGATAGGCTTATTGAGAAGAACGTTTAATTCCTCCTCCGTTGGCTCCTCAATGATTACTGGAGGTGGCCTGGGCTTTCTCCCAGCGACCTTTATTCTAATTGTTCGACCCTCAGGAGCAGGAACGTCCTTCTTCAGCTTTCGCCTTTTTAGAGGAGCAGGGGGAGAATCATCTTCTTCGTCGCTCCCGGATTCGACCGTCAGTGCTGGCCGTTTCTTGGGCGAGGGTGCCTAAAAAACCAATTGGAGTTCGACTTAGCAGTTGCATCGAAAGTCAAAAAATTTAAGCCAGAAGAAGATAATGAAAGTCTGGTTACTGGTGCAGAAGCCTTTTTCAAAGGGCCTTCCCCCTGTTGGTTTGTTGTGGTCTTCGCCGACGCTATAGTCTTTGCCGGCGGTGGAGGTTTTGTTAAGGGGCCTCCTCCCTGTTGGCCTTCTGTAGCCTTCTTGGCTGCAGGCTTTCGAACAACTGAAAGCAGATAAAATAATTAACAGGCTAGCAGTCGAAAGAGAAAGACAAAGTAATTTTAAAGGATGAACTTACATTTCTTTATTTTGTCCAAGACAAGGACAAAAGATTTCTGAAGCTCATCCACGAAGTCCTTCTCGTTAAAAAACTCCTCAGCGTAATAACTTTTCCACCACTCCTCGAAGGATGGTGAGCAAAGAAAGTTGAGCTGGTAGTCAAACAACGAAAGAACTGTTCGACCAGCATATCTGCTGATATGCTTAGTGGCAGCTTCTTCAGTGTAGTCGTTGCAGAAGTATAACATAGACTTCTCCCTAGGAAAAATTGGAGAAGGTAGTGTTTGAATAATACCAAACTGGCGAGACACCAGGTTTGGTTGATATGCAATCAGACTCAAGTGAGTCTTAGAGCTCCTGAATCGAAGGGGCATTATTCTTGGTGTGAGGAATGCCTCCCACATTGTTGTATGTTCGTCAACCTGAGGACCATTCGACGTCCTAGGATGTGGCCTTGTGAACCACTCTGGGCCAACCTTCCGTCGAGCAAACGGAGCCATGGTCGAAACAAACTCTTTCCTTTTAGCAAACATCAGGACGAAGTTTGTAAAGGTTTGTTGAAGTTCCAGCCCATCTTCCATTGGAGTCAACAGAGCCAATATGGTTCCTTCGACGCGTCTGTTCGCTATCTCTGGAGCCTGCTCATTTATTTGAATCTTCTTAGGCAAGAAAGACTCGAAGGTGGCATTAAGCCACAGTTGAAGCAGCCAAAAAGGTCCAGCAAGCAGCAGACTGGCCCTGTTCTCGATAATCTTCAGAAGAGTCGCTCCGTTGCTAATCGACTCATACAGACTAGCCAAAATTAATTCTGCCAAACAGATATTTTGGCCATGATGGAGTTGAGTGGCGAGAGTGACCATCTTCTTGGTCACCTGTAAGGACTTGGAACAAAACACAAAGCGTGTCAGCCATAAGGCTAGAAACGCAATATGTTCGACATCCGACACAGCATCTGTCGACCTATCGTGGTAGTGATTGATGAAGGTGGTGTAGGTTGGTTTGGTGGCGGAGAATCCAATTTGATCCTCCGACATTTCTTCCGGGTCGAAGTATTCCCCGGTGGGTCGAAGGCCAGTGATGGCGGCTACATCGAAGAGTGTGGGAGTCAGCATTCCACAGGGAAGATGGAAGGTGAAATGGGTGTAGTCCCAGAAGAGTAAAGAAGCTATCAACATCTCTGGGGAATAGTTAAGACCTGTCTTCGACAGCATAACCAGGTCGAATATCCCCATGTCTTTCCAGATCGAAGCTTGGCGTTTCTCCATCTTTTCCAGCCAAGCACTATAATCAGGAGTAAGGCTAGGGCCAGACCTGAAAGCCCTAACACCTTTGTTGAAGAAACGGAGGTCGATTTTCTCTTTAGCAGGATCTTCATTATCCTCTGCATCTTTCTTGGAGCATCCAACCGGTTTGAGTCTCTCAAGTACCGAAAAGTAACTTTTGATCTTCATGGCCTCAGCAATGCTTGGGTACAATGGGCCAGACATAGCAAAGATTTGGTTGGAATATCCAACCGGAATCATAAGGTGGCGTGAGTAAGCATCACGTACAGCAATGTCCAAAGGCTCAGGGACCCTTCGTTGGCCCGTGTGAGTCACTACTGGAGCGGTGGCGAAAACCCTAGGTTTGACGTTTCCAGATGGTGCGTTGGCGCTAGGAGCGTTGGAAGAACCAGATGCCATTGTTGGTAGTGAGGTTGAAGACGAAGTGAAGAAAAAGAGGTTTGCAAAGTTGACAAGAGTTTGAATGCAAATGAGGAATTCTGAAAGCAAGGTTGCGTAAAAAGTCCCACAATGGGTACTTACTGCTATTTATAGTAGTGGGAGAAATCCCCAAATTCGAGGACATTAAATGCCATTTAATGTTGCAGAAGGTAGTGGGACACGTGGCGTCTCCCTGTTGTTTTAGCCGTTCTGCAGAAATGGAAGGGTGCAGCGTGCGCCCTCGTTTTTGGGAATTGTCATGATGACAATTTGTGAAATGACGTTTGGCACACTGCACGCCGTACTGAGGTGACGTCTTAGGTACGGATAAATGATGGTTTTTCTTGGGATTGTCAGTGGTTGGTAGAAGACAACAAAAAGTGCACAATTTAATTTGTGACTAAGAATGAAAAGACATGTGTCGAAAGGTATTTCAAAGAATGCCTTTTTCTTTCAGAGTCGAAATAAGGCATTCTTGGGGGGCAATTTGTTGACTCTTAAATTCGACACCCTTGTTTCATTAATGTCAGCCATTAAAGCTGAAGGTTGTTTTTGATCAGCTGGGTCCGTCGAAATGCCCATCGAAAGATGGCAATGTACTTAGAAGATTTCTTCCAAAAGAGAAGTTGGTTGCCTTCGACGTCGAAGGTGTTTCTCGTCGAAGATGCTTCTCGACGAAGGTGTTCGATGGTTCAGAGTGGAACGGTTTGAAGTTCAAGCATTTGGAGGGAAAACGGTTTCCAGCGGTTACCAAGTGCAACGTGCAAAGATCTGGAGCGTCGAACGTTGAGAACGTGCCAAGTGGGATCATCTCGAAGCAGTGTAACTGCCCGACGGTTACTTGGGATGTTTTAGTATAAATAGTAGTAGTTCACGCAGTTTCTCGCGTGTGTTCACAATTATATACAAAGTCACTCATATAGATTCGAGTACCCAGCGTGTGAGAAAGAATTGTTGAGAAATGTATGTGTGAAACACCAACTTTATTAATCAAAGTCATTTACTTTTCCAGAAATTTACTTGCTTTCTTCTTTACTTTCCTGTCGAAATCCTTTACTTTAAGCCTTCATTTATTTTACCAAGCCTATTTCTTCATGCAATTTACTTAAAGCCTCTTTACTTTATTGTCATTTAACCATTATCCAATTTAATCAAAACCTCAAAATCAACCTATGTCCTAGGATCAATCTGATCGATCCTGCGAGTAACCAAATAAGTAACCATTTGGAGGATCAGCGGTTGTTTACCAATAACCACGGTAAACACCAGGCAAAAGTTAGGGATCAAAAGCGTACGACTATGTCCCGGCATCTCGTCACTTGCCTACCAGAAGAAGATTTGTCAATCGGCAGTCACCAAGCACCTCTACAGGGTATCTTCTTCTCCCACATCAGAAACAGGGGCAATACAAATTGTCTAAGCAATCTAATTGCTCCGTCCACCAAGGTACCAAGGTAAGTTCGGTTGAAGAATGTAACCAAGATATCTTAATTCCCCAGAGAGTGAGCCAAGATTCAACAATTCTCCCCAAGCAGTTGACCTCCTATCAGCCCTGAACAAGGTACAATATCTCCAGCAAGTCAGTGATACTCTCCCCGAACAGAGTAAGCCTACTGTCAGCCTCAAGGAAGTTGGATTATCCCCAGCAAATCTCCACATTCCTCCAACAGAGCATACAACATTCCTAAGCATCCACGGCAATCTTGATCTAAGATTGTTCCCCGGTGGTATACCAGACATCCATGGAGCCATTTCCCCAGTCCAATCGGAAAAGTTTCCCCAGGAAAGTGGAATCCATCTCCCCAGCAGGAAGCTTATCCCCAGTAGATTCTGGAAGCTTGTCACCCGCATAGTGCGAACGCTCCCCCGGCTTTGTTCAAAGGTTATCCTCCACCAGAGCTTATAACTGGGTTATCCTCAGCCAATTACCATGGAAAGATCGTCCCCGACGAAGTCTTCCTATTCCCCAGCGGAGTTCATCAAATCCTCAACATAACTTAACAATGGTATCCCCAGTGGAGTTATCATCAAATCTCAGTAAAGTATTCCTCTCCCCACAGAGTAATTCCCCGCAGAGTAATCTCTTCAACAAGTTTATTCCCCAACGGAGTCATCTTCTCCTACTGGTATTCTTGCAACAACCTCCCCAGCGGAAGCGAGGAACTCCACTCTTCAAACATCAGCCCAGGATTTGACTTCCTGGCACCCGTCAAGGATTTATTTTCCTAGACAAAAAAAAACAGTCATGAACATCATATCTTCATACATTATAGCATGCACATACGCATCATACAACACAAATCTCGTTTATTTTTGAGAACATCTTAAACTCATGCAGTTCATGCATCATGAAATTGCACACAACTAATACTTTGCCTTTTCAGAAAAAATCAATCAAAAGATGATTACCATCTACCTCTACAGTTCCAGATCAACATTGGTAACAAGCCAGGAAAATTCTGTAGATGACTGATCGTGGGTTAATATCCAAAACCAAACAGGACAATTATCTACTTGATCACCCTCGGGCAACCCTACACCGGTTCCTTTTCTTTCAAAAGAAGTCTTACACGGGCTCATCATCAGGCAACCCTACACAGGTTCCTTCTCAACCTCAGATGTAGTTTTACACGAACTCATCATCAGGCAACCCTACACCGGTTCCTTCTCAATTTTCAAAAGAAGTCTTACACGGACTTATCACCAAAGTAACCCTACACCGTTTCCTTTTATTTCAGAAGAAGTCGTACACGGACTTATCTCAAGATGACCTTACCCCGGTTCATCAAGAAGTTTTACACGAACTTATCTCCAGATGACTTTACCCTAGTTCATCAAGAAGTCTTACACAGACTTATCTCAAGATGACCTTACCCCGGTTCATCCAGAAGTTTTACACGAACTTATCATGCAGTAACCTTACCCCGGTTCCTCCAGAAGTCTTACATGGACTTATCCCGAAGTAACCTTACCCCGGTTCCTCCAGAAGTTTTACACGAACTTATCCCGAAGAAACCCTACACAGGTTCTCTCTCTCCAGACATAGTTTTACACGGGCTCGTCGTCAAAGAAACCCTACACAGGTTCTCTCTTTCCAAAGATGCAGTTTTACGTGGACTCGTCATCATTAAACCCTACACAGGTTTCCTTCTCAGCTCCAGATGCAGTCTTATACGGACTCATTATCAGTAAACCCTACACAGGTTTCCTTCCTCCCAAGATGCAGTTTTACACGATCTCGTCACCAGGCAACCCTACACAGGTTCCCTCTTTCAACTTACCAAAATTACCTCTCAATTGTCGCAACTCCAGATCCGATTCCTGTATCTCGCCAGGGTGTATCTGTTGATGACTAATTCCAGACTCGATTCCTGTATCTAGCCAGGGCACATCTACATAAAGAGTTTGAAGATCAACTCCTGTAACAGGCCAGGTAATTATCTTTCTTTCTCATGTACGCAAGTTCTCGCTAAGGAATCTCTTACGCGATCGACACCTATATGGCATCTATAAGCCCATCCACATACCAACAGCTCCAGATCGCATCTATAAGCCCATCCTCCTATCCATCATCTCTCCAAATGGCATCTGTAAGCCCATTCCCGCTATCACACTGCTGATACTCTACTATGTGAGTGCAAATTTCTGGGCACTCTAGTGTTCAATCATCTTCCACCTTCGGATCACGAAAGGCACGCCAGCCAATCTACATCCTCAGGTCTAAGAAGATTGAACAGGGGCAACTGTTGTACCCCAAAATTTGCCCTCCCATATTCTTCAAGATTGGCAAAATCAATCTCCAGATGATTCAAAATCTCTCAAGGGTTGCACAGTCCAATTGCCTCCTAACACAGTCAAAATTAGGGTTTTGGTTCTGGCAAAGAAATTGAAGTTTTCAAGGGTCCAATCAAGTCCCACATGCCTATATACATTGCCAAGCATCCATATGTCAAGTTTCAAGGCTCACAGCATCAAATTGCACAGTCAAAAACCCTAATTGCTTCACAGTCAACTGCAGGGGGAAAATGGTCATTTGACAGTCAAAAGTCAAAATTTGTGGTCAACATCTTATTTTGAAGCCACAAACATCATTTGATCAATTCTTGATCATGATTTCACAAGCATGGCTCAAAAGGTCTCAAGATGCAAAAGTTTCTATTTTTGGACAGCTGAAAAAGTCAACTGCAAATTGACCAAGGCATAACTTCTTCATGGTTTATCAGAAAAATCCCATCTAAAGCTCATTCTGAAGAGGATGACATTTCCTACAACTCATCTTCACACTCCAAGTCCAAGAAATGCTCTCACAAAAAGTTATCAATTTCAACATTATAGGTCATTTTCAAAAGTCAACAAAAAGGCACTTTAAGTCAAAGACCATAACTTGAGATTGGTGAATCAAAATGACATGGGACCAAAGGAATTGGTTAGAGGACTTCAAGACCTTTCCAAAATGTCCAAGAACATGATCATAGCTTCAAAATTGAGCAAGATATGCCTTGGAGAAGTTGGGAAATTTTTGGGAATTTTGAAAAGTCAACTTTGCTTCAAAAGCTTCAAAAATGCTAATGGGCCACAAATTCTTCCATGAATCATTACCCAAAGGCCATGCACGACCCATTGAGCTAAAAATGATTTATTTTCTTATTTTAAATTAATTAATTGAATTTTTATTATTATTAATTCATTTAATTAGATTTAATTATGAGAAAAATATCAAATAATGGTTTTAAATCTTTTTTGTGCAGCAAATATGTTCATTATATGCAAGAGATTTCGTGCACCATCTCAAGGGGACAATATCATCCATATTTGGCAAGATTTTCATGGCAAAAAGATTGAAAAAGATGTGATAAAATCAAATATTGAAATCATTAATTCAATGGATCTTTGGGCTTGGTTTTGACCTAATTTCATTCATGTACATATGCACAACATAACCTAATGCAAATAGACACGAAAAAACTGCTCAGGAGGCCATAACCAAATTGCCAAGTTTTCACAAAAACTTGAAAACTGAAATCTTAGTTGCAGGGTGATTCAAGGTTTCCAAACACTTCCATTGCCTTCCTGACATTGCTAGGAGTCGATTGCAACCATTTTCTAGTCCCTATACTCCAAGAATTGGTAGAACATAATCACTCTTTTCATGAATATATCCATAATCGATTTTTGATTTCCATGCATTATTCATGTGTTTTATTTGTTGATTTACACTAATAATGATGTTCTGAAGCTATTGGTAATATTTAATTGAACTAACAATGCTTGTATCCAAATATGCCATGGATGAAACCTAGGGTTTTAGAAGCTCCAAATTAGGGGTTCTCACATATGGAAAAATTGGACCTTCAAACCAGTGCATACCAAATCGTTGCATCAAGACGAATCCAATGAACTATTCGCGCCTTTTTATATTTATCCCTCTTCTAATCGCTATTTTTGCAGTGTCCATTTAGTGGGGGTTTAAAACCCCCGCTATTTGCTTTATGTTTACAGAGAAAACGAAGAAGAAGCCTGGCGTGTCATCTTCTGGATGGACAGTTCAAATATTCAACACGCTTTTTGATTTGTACCACTAATGTTGTTTCTTTTTATATAATAATTATGCTCCATTACATTAACAAATGCACGCGTTAGTTTAGTTGGTGGATGAGTTGTCTTGCAGGTATTGGGACCTGGGTTCGATTCCCAGGTCCCCCACATATTGTATAATTTTTGTTGTAACATATTCCCATGCAGCTTCCCTCAAGCTTTCCACCATACGCGCACACGCTCAGGATTGCCACGCACTCACGTTGATTAATCTAATGGCCAGATAATGCAGTCCATGGTACACTCAGTCAACCATCCCACACGTGATCCCAAGAAGTCAAAAAAGGCTTTGTTCTGGTGGGCCAAAATTACTTCAAAAAACCTCCAAAATGGGCCAGACACCCCCCCCCCCCCCCCAATGTTTGTATTCTATTTTTTTGATTTCCTTTTCTTTTCTTTTTTGTTTTAATTGGTTTTAATTGTTTTAATTGTTTTATTTAATTCACCTAAAATAATTTTCATAATAAAAAATCAGAAACCAAAAAAAAATATTTAATATTTAATTCTTATTAATTTCACTATTAGAATATTTTTGTAAATAAACTCTAATAATTAACTTAGATAATTTAGGTTTTAATTTTAACATTTTTTTTCTTAATAAATAAAATATGTAGAAATTAGGTTTTTGACATTTTATCCTTTTTCTTAATTAAATTTTCTCTCATTATTATTATTATTATTAATTACTAAATATTTTTGTAAATAAATATGTAATTAATTAATTAGCATAAATTAGGTTAACTTGTATATTTTCATTAATAATTAAAATACTTAGAATTAGGGTTTCTCTTGATTTTTAATTCTCTTTATTTCATAAATACAAAAAACATAAAAACAATTTATTTTCTTCTTTAAATAATTAATTAGCTTTTAATTTCAATTTAATTTCAAAAGGGTCAAAACCCTCGGACTTTCAATTTCAATTTATTTCGCACATTTATTTCTTTTTCGAATATTATGTAACTGCTCAAGGCTTGTAATAGTAATTAGGTCTTTTACTTTTCGCATTTTTATCAAACGGGTCTTTGTAATTTGGCGATGTATAGACCCGCGCCTTGTAATAGCATAGGATTTATCTTTCCGCATTTAAATTTCCGCACTCTTAACTGCTAAACTTTGCATGAAAGAATGTATGGTTAATTAAAAACAATGCGTAGATCACCATGATACATGTACAAGATAATATAACATGAAAACAACACACAGATTCACACACCACTTCTAGGGTACACCTCACTGTTGCCTTACCTTCGAAACGTGGTCGTCGAGTATAGGACGTTTTAGTAAGTCCTTATGTCCATGATCCAGTTGCCTCGAAACGGTTGCCTCGGATTAAAAAAGGGTCAATGACATAAGGGTAGCTTCTAAGGTGTCCTACTGTTGCTCTGGTGACCACACTGTCCCTACAAACGAATTGACTTGAACACCTCCAACGGTGATGCTACCTATCTCTCAATGGTGGGATGGCACTACCTTAAGGACATTTACACATCCTAATTCCTTAGGGTAGGTAGATGACTTGTAGATACTTGCTCTATTCAAAAACAAATCAAAACTCTTTTCACACCGACACTTTTAAAAAGCTTTCAAAACAATTTTTCAAACACTCTTGAGGACTGATACAAGAGTCATTCTGAAATCTTTAAATGAAACTTTTTTCAAAACTCTCACTTTGAAAAGAAAACATCTTTTGAAAACACAATGAGCAAGTATTTAAGAGCCCATGGATAACCAAGGATAGAAAGGGTGCTAACACCTTCCCTTTCTATATAAATATACCTCCCGAACCGAGAAACTATCTCATAAGAAATTTTGCTATGCTTTTGTCCTGTCCATGTTAGAGAAAATAAAAGACGGTGGCGACTCTTGCTTCCGCGACATTTCACGAACCAGCGTTAAACAGTCAGTTCTAAATCCACCGATCACACATATGCCCTAGCATCTGGGTTCTCATTGCTTCAACCTCAGCTTGCAGTTGTTCCAACCGTTCGTCCTTATTGTCTTCAGAATTTTTCTTGGCCAGGTACCTAGCGAGGAGTACTTTCAACTCTTCCTGCCCCTTGGATAGGTTCAAGAACATTTCTTGAAGTTGAGCGTTTTGAGCCTGGATGTCCTTGATAGTTTGCTCTAGAGCCATCTCTACTGAAATAAACCGTAGGAAGATAAGGAAACCTGTACGGGAGAAACCTGTCATGATATGATGCATGATATGTGGATGCATATTTTCAAGGATCTCGCGGGGTAAACACAAGAAAAAGTTAGAAGTTGAACTTTGATCAACAACTTTGATTGGAGAACTTTGTCTCTGTGGATGTCTTTCCAGGAGAATTAAGCTCACCATGTCAAGTGGGTCATAGTCCTTGACTCAAGTTTGTTGTACTTGAACTTTGACGGAATTTGATCAGAGGAAAATAAATCCCCTGCCCCTTGCTAGACGTTTGGTTCATCATAACCTGCATCAAAGACCCTCGAGATCCTTGAAATGGTTATTGAAAATGTTATGGTATGATGTTATGATGTTATGTACAAGTATGCGAGGTAAGCAAGTTTATATACAAGTAATCATATTCACACAAAGCAGACAAGTCCTTAGTTTTAGGCTTGCATGGGGTTTTATAGGTAAGTACCCTCTTGAAGTTTAGTTGGCTCAACCTGTCCTAGTTAATAGTAACCAAGTTCTAAGGAGTCTCAATATCACTGACCTTTCTTTTAGGCATTGTCTCAGCTCAATCAATCTTTTCTTGCGGCCGAGATATCCCAAAAGTCCGGTCTCAATGAGTGTAGCATCGAGTATCAACCAATTTTCAGCTCTACATCGAAATCGCTTATCTCACTACGTCCTAATGGATAAGTTGGTTCAATTAGGGTTCTAAAGTCAGTTAGTGATTCACGACGCCACTCAGCGGCCCCATATTCTCCTCGATTCACCACGAGGGATATTGGTACCCACAAATGCGTCACACTAACGTAGCCATTATTTCAACCATATCGGTCTACGCCGTACAGTTTCCATAATCTATTGCTACTTACCTAAAAAGGTGTCCCAGATTTGGGTGGAGGATCAAAGCAAGCCCAAACAGAGAACCAAATGTAAAGCATACAAATCAAACAATGAAAGCAAGTAAAAGTGATCTAACCCTAAGGTAACCCCACTTTTTTAGTTTTGTCCCCAGCAGAGTCGCCAGTTCTGTGATATGGTGGGAGAACTGACTTGAGGTTTTGCGTTTGTGTTCGTAAATGTTGCGGTTTAGCAAGAGTCGCCACCGACTTTTCTTTTATCCAAAAAGGAAAGGTGAAAAATCACAGGAAAGACCTTTAGAGATGTTTTTGAGTTCGGGGGGTAGATTATGAAAAGGGAAGATATTAGCACCCTTTTCATCCATGGTTTTCCATGGGCTCTTAGTTACTTGCTAGATCACTTACTTTTGTTTGAATGTGATTTGTGTGTGGTTTTTTTGAAAGTATTTTTGAAAATAGAACTTCGTGATGGTTCTCGTTTCTATGACAATTCCTACAAAGTGTTTGTTTCGAAAAATAGTTCAAAGGTGTGTTTGAGAGATGTGTTTTTGAAAGTATTTTGAAAATGGAACTTCGTAATGGTTCTCGTTTCTATAAGAACGCCTACAAAATGTTTGTTTTGAAAATAGTTCAAAGATGAGAGTGTGGGTGTAAAAAATGTTTTTTGTTGTGAGCAAGCGAGTAACTAAGAGCGAACCTACCTACTCAAAAGGTCTTAGATGTGCTTTTCCTCCTCATTTAGATGTTGCTATCTTACCATTGATTTGGTAAGAAGCCCCATCGTTGGATGTGAAGGGACGGGCGTTGGGACGTTTGTATAGTCATAGAAGGCAACATATGGGACGTTTTAGCAATGTCATTTTAGGGACTAGATCGTTTACCAAAGGCAACATCGAGGGTCATCGAGGGACTATGATCTTTTTAACGAGGGTCTTTGCTAAAATGCCCATGCTCGAGGGACATGACTATTTTCCGATAGGCAACAAGTGGAATTACCCTAACGGTGTAAGTGTGCAAGTGTGTTTTATTGCATGCATTTGTCTTTGATTTTTAAGTTGTCTATTGGCTGATTTTATCTTGCCATACATCCTAATTACTAGCAATATGTAAAATCAAGTAAACGTGAGGAAAATAAATTCTAAGCTATTGCATCACTGTAGGGGGATGGGGGTACAAATTTACAGTGGGGATGAAGTGGAAACGGAAATATTACAACCATATCGAATGATAATGAAAACAATGTAAAAACAGTGTAAAATAAAAAGAAAACTGCACTTTGAACTGCTATGTGTCGACCCATGCTTCTACGTATCGACACATAGCTTTTTCCTGCCCCTGTAATACAAAAATGACTCAGTATGAGTCGACACATAATGGGATGTGTTGACTCATGCACCTTCTTGCATCGACGCGAAATGCGTATGTGTCGACTCATAGTCTTTTCCCACTTCTGTTTTGCAAAATCTGCTCAGTATGAGTCGACACATAATGGGATGTGTCGACTCATGCACCTTCTTGCATCGATGCGAAACGTGTATGTGTCGACCCATAGTCTTTTCCCACTTCTGTTTTGTAACCTGAAATCAGTATGAGTCGATGCATGGGGGTTATGTGTCGACTCATACCCTATTTTTTCACTAGGATGAGTCGACACATGAGGATATGTGTCGATACATGCTGCATTTTCCTGCCTTAAACATTATTTTACTGAATGTATAGGTTAGCTTATGGCATATGATGGATAAACATGAACAAAAAATGATTGAATAAACCTAAACAAAGTGCAGATGACTAGTTCAAAAAGATATTAAAGTATTACATCTTGTCTTCAAAGAACAACAGCTTGTTAATGATGTAATGACAAGATATCGAGTCAAGAGGACTTACCTTTGGGTTGCACTGGTTGTTTTAGATATGAATGCTTTTCCAAATGATGTGATAACCTTGTGAGTCTTCAGGAAGCTGCTCTGGACTGCTAGAACTGAGTTGGACTGTACTGTAATGTTTTTGGTGTTTTGAGATGGAGATGAATAGCAATACAGGAGCTGTTTTTTGTTTGGATATACTTTGTATGAATGTTTGGATTAGGGAGAGTTTGTATGGTGGAACAATGGGTTGGATTTCTGTTTTGAACAAGAGCAGTTTTTTTTGTTTTGAAAATCAGTCAAGGTTGCACCGAATATTGTTTTTCTACTCAACAAAACTCTCTATGTTTTCTCTCTTTCAAAATCCAACCCCTTTGTCTTATGAGACAGTCCCTCTTGTAGACCTTTTTATGTGGTTTAGGGGGGAAACTACATAAGTTATTTTGAATTCTTTTTGGTTACTGCTTTGACACTTTTTGTACACAAACTTCCTTTGCCATTTTGGTGCAATTTTGGGGCTGTTGTGGTGCAGGTTATGGCAGACTGCATAGAGCAGTAGATTTTGACTTGTTTTGTGGATATATTTTGGATTGTATAGAACAGCAATGCAGGTTTGGAGTGTTGTGGCAATGTAAAGAAGTAGCATATCATATTTTCTTCAACTTTGGACAGCATAGTTGTAGCATGTGATATATCATATTTTCTTCAATTTTGGACAGCATAGTTGTAGCATGTCACAAATTTAGTCTTGTGCACATTATGTCAAAGGCAAAAATATTGTGACAAGGTTTTAATCAAGACATAGTTTTAGAATATGTAATTTTGCAAAAATGTCACTTTGTAATAACTTGAATTACTTGCATCATCTTGAATTATTTGGAGTTGTAGTAAAATACCATGAAGCAAATGAATTTAACCAAGTATAAAAAATACTTAGGAAAATCTCAAAGTCTTGCAAAGTTGAATTTTTGATTCTCTTGACTTCTTAATGATTAAGCTTGATATTTTTGAATGTCTTGATGAAATTTGATCTTTGGGTTGTAATGTTGACCAAAAAGTCAAAGTTTGACTTTCCAGTATGCAATTGACCATTTTTCCCTTGTACCAATTTCAAGCCTAAATTGATGTATCAGTGCTGCAAACTTGACGTCTTAGAATATCTTGTGAGCAAATACTTGAAAATGAGAGGGCAAATTTTGGGGTACAACAGCTGCCCCTGTTCAATCTTCTTAAACCTGAAGAGTTAGATTGGCGAGTTTTGTCATTCGTGACTCGAAGGTGGAAGATGATTGGACACTAGAGTGCCCAGAAATTTGCACTCGGCAATGCGATGATAGGAGGAATGGGCTTAAAGATGCCATTTGGAGAGATGATAGAAAGTTGTTAGAGATGGGCTTGAAGATGCCATCCAAGAATGCTTGTTGAGTTGTAATTTGTAAGTTGAGTATCAGAATTGCGTCCATGTCTGGAGTGTATCTGAGTTGTATCTGAATGCTGGGTCTGGATGATTGTCAGAATGGCGTCCGTGTCTGGAGCGTATCTGGAATGTATTTGAATGAGTGACAGAATGACATTCCAATCTGGATCGTATCTGGATTGTATTTTGAATGAGTGACAGAATGACATCCGAATCTAGATCGTAATTGGACTGTATTTTGAATGAGTGACAGAATGACATCCAAATATGGATCGTATCTGGACTATATCTTGAAGGAATCTGGAATAAGTATCAGAATGTCAACCATATCTGGATCGCATCTGAACTATCTCTAGAAGGAATTTGGAATAAGTATCAGAATGTCAACCATATCTGGATCGCATCTAAATTGTCTCTAGAAGGAATCTGGAATAAATATCAGAATGTCAGCCATATCTGGATCGCATCTGAACTGTCTCTAGAAGGGATCTGGAATAAGTATCAGAATGTCAGCCATATCTGGATCGCATCTGAACTATCTCTAGAAGGAATCTGGAATAAGTATCAGAATGTCAGCCATATCTGGATCGTATATGAACTGTCTCTAGAAGGAATCTAGAATAAGTATCTGAATGTCAGCCATATCTAGATCGCATCTGAATTGTCTCTAGAAGGAATCTGGAATAAGTATCAGAATGTCAGCCATATCTGGATCGCATCTGAACTATCTCTAGAAGGAATCTGGAATAAGTATCAGAATGTCAGCCATATCTGGATCGCATTTGAACTGTCTCTAGAAGGAATCTAGAATAAGTATCAGAATGTCAGCCATATCTAGATCGCATCTGAACTGTCTATATAAGGAATCTGGAATAAGTATCAGAATGTCAGGCATATCTGGATCGCATATGAACTCTCTCTAGAAGGAATCTGGAATAAGTATCAGAATGTCAGCCATATCTGGATCACATGTGAACTGTCTCTAGAAGGGATCTGGAATAAGTATCAGAATGTCATCCATATCTAGATTGCATCTGAACTGTCTCTAGAAGGAATCTGGAATAAGTATCAGAATGTCAGCCATATATAGATCGCATCTGAACTGTCTCTAGAAGGAATCTAGAATAAGTATCAGAATGTCAGCCATATCTGGATCGCATCTGAACTGTATCTAGAAGGAATCTGGAATAAGTATCAGAATGTCAGCCATATTTGGATCGCATTTGAACTGTCTCTAGAAGGAATCTGGAATAAGTATCAGAATGTCAACCATACCTGGATCGCATCTGAACTGTCTCTAGAAGGAATCTGGAATAAGTATCAGAATGTCAGCCATATCTTGATCGCATCTGAACTGTCTCTAGAAGGAATCTGGAATAAGTATCAGAATGTCAGCCATATCTGGATCGCATCTGAATTGTCTCTAGAAGGAATCTAGAATAAGTATCAGAATGTCAGTCATATCTGGATCGCATCTGAATTGTCTCTAGAAGGGATCTCAGAAGATGACGATCTTTGTCTGTTGATTGATCTTTCTTGAAAAGGTAAAGAGTTAGTTTTATGCAATGTCATGATGTATACATTGTGTAATGATGTTCTCAAAATAAATGAGATTTGTGTCATTTGTATTTTGTATGCATATGTTATGAATGTTGTTTGAAGTGTAATTTTGTCTTGGAGAATAAATCCTTGACAAGTGTTGGGGAGTTATTAAATCCCGGATTGCTGTTGAAGAGTAGGTATGTCTTCAAACTTTGCTTAGAATGTTTCCACTGAGGATCCCTGCTTTGTTGAGGAGAACTTCTTTGGGGAAAGTTGAAAACTCTGTGGAGAGTGTTGATTCCTGCTTGGGGAAAAAGTTCAGGAGTCTCGGTTGTCTGTTGCTCTACTGGGGAGTCGAAGTTGAACTAATGTCTAATTGGGTCCAGGCTTGACGGTAACTTTATGGGGATTGTAGAGTAGTCTACTGGGGAAGAGGGGTTATGGTCCTCTGATTTGTAGTAGTCGGAGAGGCAAACTCAAACTGGGGAATCTGTAGTTTGTTGGGGAAATAAACCTTGTTGTCGGTCTGCTAGAGAGGCGATGAACTTGTTGGGGAAGTCCTCGAGGATTCTTGAAGTTTTTCCAACTGGGGGAAGGTTTTCAGAGATTAAACTCTTGCTGGGAAATCATCCTATGAGGAGGATTTTGGGGAGATTTGTCACTGCCCCTAGTAGCGAGTGCTTGTGGCACTGCCAGGAAATGTTTGATTGTATGTAACCCTTTGTCGGGATTGACGTTTAATTCCCCAAGTGACGGAGATGGAGACTTGCCCCTGGTTAATCTACAATTCTTGAGATATTTCTTGAAATCTTTACTGGACTGCCCCAGGTGTGCTGGATAGTGACACGTCATGTCCCCCTGTTGATAGGAGTTTTGTTAATGGAAGTGTCAACCTACTTGAAGTGATTTTGTTCACTGAGAGAGCTTTCGTTCACTGGATATTCATTGTGTGAATTTCTCCGCTGTCAAACAAATAGCCATATGCAAACAGTGATATTCAAGTAATGCAACGTTTATGCTTGTCTTGAAGTTTTGAAAATGCGTTTTAATCAAGTAAAGAAATTTTGTTAAGAAAATTCAAACTCAGGATTTTGAGTAAAGCCTTACAGGAGTCAGGATACCTTTTGTAACAGTATGCTTTCGAACTAACCCATGCTTCAATTAGGACTTTTGAAGGGTTGTAACGTGGCTTGGTTCACGGTTTTAAGAAACAAAGGATAAAGGCTCAAATGTATTTGTACCCACCTGTTCTTCATGATGTTCTTCAGTCCTAAGCTCAGTTAATTGTACGTTTGAACTCCAATTGAGTCTGGGATGACGTTTTGGTGATGGTTCAAACAAGTTAAGTTTGTTGGAAGGCAGTCATTTTTGCAACATTTTTTTTCATGTTGTTGAGGATTTGTAGTGACCTCTTTCTTTTGATTTGTTATCCTTAATTTTTTTCCTGGCTGTTCTTGCTTTGAGATTACAGTCAGTGGGACGCCCCAGTTTTCCTTAAGTCTCTTTTGTAGGTTTTGACTTAGTGGGCTTTTCTTTTTGAGAGATAATGATTGCCTATGTGATAAGGAACCATCACCATCTTTTGATTCCAGAGGAATGTTTCTTGACGTCAATCGTTGTATGAGAGTTTGCGGCTAACGCGCTTTTTCAACCGAGAGACTACTTTGCCCCAGGTTTTGATTAAAGGTTTCAATTTGTGTTAAAACATAAAACTTCTACTTCTTTGGCTCGAAGGGGTTGACTAGGGATTATCTTCCATATAACTCCAGTGTTTAGGATTTGAAAGAAACGCATGTACATCGTCAGCAAGGTCTGTCCAAAAGCATATTGTATGAGATTATGGCATTGTTTTCGTCATCCTCCCTCTAAAGGCTTGTAACTTTTAGCAAGAGTTAAATTTCATAAGAAGAATAAAAAGCATAGTTTAAATATAGTGAAAACGAAAGGATGAATTCAAGACAAACATATGCAATGCATTAATGAAACTGAGTTTGACATTAATAGATAATTGTTTGAATAACAAAAGAAATTACAATTGAAAATTCAAAATGAACAGAAGCCTCTTTGTCTGAACTTGTTACTTTAGGTGGTGAGCCTTTGAAGGATGACAGAAGAATTCAGTTTGGCCATCTTGTGTGAACTCTAGCATTCCTCCATCAAACAGATCTTGAATCTTATTTCTCAACGCCCAACAGTTGTTGGTGTCATGTCCAAGACTGTTGGAGTGGTACGCACATCTTGCATTTGGATTATACCTTCGGGAGGCTATGTTGGGATTCTGAGGAGGGTCGCTTAAAATAATCAGCTTGGCCTCCAACATGTGTGCAGTGCTTGAGACAAAGACATGTTGATTTCGGTGAAGCGTATTTTGGGCTTGCTTTGCCTTTGCTGATTTTCTGGTTGAAGTCGTTGTTGGGCTCGTGACGCGGAAGCAAATTGGAAAGGTGCACTCTCGACTTCTTGTCTCAAGGGAGGCTGAGCAGTGACTTCATTTCCAATCCTGATTGTTTTCCCCATACGGTTGCAACCGTCTTGACGAAGTTGGTTGATAATGGTTCTCAGCTCTTCTTGTCTTCGGGATAGGTCTTGGATAAGAGCCATATGCCCTAGCATCTGGGTTCTCATTGCTTCAACCTCAGCTTGCAGTTGTTCCAACCGTTCGTCCTTATTGTCTTCAGAATTTTTCTTGGCCAGGTACCTAGCGAGGAGTACTTTCAACTCTTCCTGCCCCTTGGATAGGTTCAAGAACATTTCTTGAAGTTGAGCGTTTTGAGCCTGGATGTCCTTGATAGTTTGCTCTAGAGCCATCTCTACTGAAATAAACCGTAGGAAGATAAGGAAACATGTACGGGAGAAACCTGTCATGATATGATGCATGATATGTGGATGCATGTTTTCAAGGATCTCACGGGGTAAACACAAGAAAAAGTTAGAAGTTGAACTTTGATTAACAACTTTGATTGGAGAACTTTGTCTTTGTGGATGTCTTTCCATGAGAATTAAGCTCACCATGTCAAGTGGGTCATAGCCCTTGACTCAAGTTTGTTGTACTTGATCTTTGACGGCGTTTGATCAGAGGAAAATAAATCCCCCTGCCCCTTGCTAGACATTTGGTTCATCATAACCTGCATCAAAGACCCTCGAGATCCTTGAAATGGTTATTGAAAATGCTATGGTATGATGTTATGATGTTATATACAAGTATGCGAGGTAAGCAAGTTTATATACAAGTAATCATATTCACACAAAGCAGACAAGTCCTTAGTTTTAGGCTTGCATGGGGTTTTATAGGTAAGTACCCTCTTGAAGTTTAGTTGGCTCAACCTCTCCTAGTTAATAGTAACCAAGTTCTAAGGGGTCTCAATATCACTGACCTTTCTTTTAGGCATTGTCTCGGCTCAATCAATCTTTTCTTGCGGCCGAGATATCCCAAAAGTCCGGTCTCAATGAGTGTAGCATCGAGTATCAACCAATTTTCAGCTCTACATCGAAATCGCTTATCTCACTACGTCCTAATGGATAAGTTGGTTCAATTAGGGTTCTAAAGTCAGTTAGTGATTCACGACGCCACTCAGCGGCCCCATATTCTCCTCGATTCACCACGAGGGATACTGGTACCCACAAATGCGTCACACTAATGTAGCCATTGTTTCAACCATATCGGTCTACGCCGTACAGTTTCCACAATCTATTGCTACTTACCTAAAAAGGTGTCCCAGATTTGGGTGGAGGATCAAAGCAAGCCCAAACAGAGAACCAAATGTAAAGCATACAAATCAAACAATGAAAGCAAGTAAAGGTGATCTAACCCTAAGGTAACCCCACTTTTTTAGTTTTGTCCACAGCAGAGTCGCCAGTTCTGTGATACGGTGGGAGAACTGACTTGAGGTTTTGCGTTTGTGTTTGCAAATGTTGCGGTTTAGCAAGAGTCGCCACCGACTTTTCTTTTATCCAAAAAGGAAAGGTGAAAAATCACAGGAAAGACCTTTAGAGATGTTTTTGAGTTCGGGGGGTAGATTATGAAAAGGGAAGATATTAGCACCCTTTTCATCCATGGTTTTCCATGGGCTCTTAGTTACTTGCTAGATCACTTACTTTTGTTTGAATGTGCTTTGTGTGTGGTTTTTTTGAAAGTATTTTTGAAAATGGAACTTCGTGATGGTTCTCGTTTCTATGACAATTCCTACAAAGTGTTTGTTTCGAAAAATAGTTCAAAGGTGTGTTTATGAGATGTGTTTTTGAAAGTATTTTGAAAATGGAACTTCGTAATGGTTCTCGTTTCTATAGGAATGCCTACAAAATGTTTGTTTTGAAAATAGTTCAAAGATGAGAGTGTGGGTGTAAAAAATGTTTTTTGTTGTGAGCAAGCGAGTAACTAAGAGCGAACCTACCTACTCAAAAGGTCTTAGATGTGCTTTTCCTCCTCGTTTAGATGTTGCTATCTTACCATTGATTTGGTAAGAAGTCCCATCGTTGGATGTGAAGGGACGGGCGTTGGGACGTTTGTATAGTCATAGAAGGCAACATATGGGACGTTTTAGCAATGTCGTTTTAGGGACTAGATTGTTTACCAAAGGCAACATCGAGGGTCATCGAGGGACTACGATCTTTTTATCGAGGGTCTTTGCTAAAATGCCCATGCTCGAGGGACATGACTATTTTCTGATAGGCAACAAGTGGAATTACCCTAAGGGTGTAAGTGTGCAAGTGTGTTTTATTGCATGCATTTGTCTTTGATTTTTAAGTTGTCTATTGGATGATTTTATCTTGCCATACATCCTAATTACTAGCAATATATGAAAGCAAGTAAACATGCGGAAAATAAATCCTAAGCTATTACATCACTTTAGGGGGATGGGGGTACAAATTTACAGTGGGGATAAAGTGGAAACTGAAATACTACAACCATATCGAATGATAACGAAAACAATGTAAAAACGGTGTAAAATAAAAAGAAAACTGCACTTTGAACTGCTATGTGTCGACCCATGCTGCTATGTATCGACACATAGCTTTTTCCTGCCCCTGTAAAAGAAAAATGACTCAGTATGAGTCGACACATAATGGGATGTGTCAGCTCATGCACCTTCTTGCATCGACGTTAAACGCGTATGTGTGGACTCATAGTCTTTTCCCACTTCTGTTTTGCAAAATCTGCTCAGTATGAGTCGACACATAATGGGATGTGTCGACTCATGCACCTTCTTGCATCGACGCGAAACGCGTATGTGTAGACCCATAGTCTTTTCCAACTTCTGTTTTGTAACCTGAAATCAGTATGAGTCGATGCATGGGGGTTATGTGTCGACTCATACCCTGTTTTTTCACTAGGACGAGTCGACACATGAGGATATGTGTCGATACATGCTGCATTTTCCTTAAACATTATTTTACTGAATGTACAGGTTAGCTTATGTAATATGATGGATAAACATGAACAACAAATGATTAAATAAACCTAAACAAAGTGCAGATGACTAGTTCAAAAAGATATTAAAGTACTACATCTTGTCTTCAAAGAACAACAGCTTATTAATGATGTAATGACAAAATATCGAGTCAAGAGGACTTACCTTTGGGTTGCACTGGTTGTTTTAGATCTGAATGCTTTTCCAAATGATGTGATAACCTTGTGAGTCTTCAGGAAGTTGCTATGGACTTCTAGAACTGAGTTGGATTGTACTGTAATGTTTTTGCTGTTTTGAGATGGAGATGAATAGCAACACAGGAGTTGTTTTTTGTTTGGATAAACTTTGTATGGAGTGTTTGACTTAGGGAGAGTTTGTATGGTGGAACAATGGGTTGGATTTCTGTTTTGAACAAGAGCAGTTTTTTTGTGTTGAAAATCAGTCAAGGTTGCACAGAATATCGTTTTTCTGCTCCACAAAACTCTCTATTTTTTCTCTCTTTCAAAATCCAACCCCTTTATCTTATGAGACAGTCCCTCTTGTAGACCTTTTTCTGTGGTTTAGGGGGGAAACTACATAAGTTATTTTGAATTCTTTTTGGTTACTGCTTTGACACTTTTTGTACACAAACTTCCTTTGCCATTTTGGTGCAATTTTGGGGCTGTTGTGGTGCAGGTTTCGGTAGACCGCATAGAGCAGCAGTTTTTTACTTGTTTTGTGGATATATTTTGGATTGTATAGGACAGTAATGCAGGTTTTGAGTGTTGTGGCAATGTAAAGAAGTAGCATATCATATTTTCTTCAACTTTGGACAGCATAGTTGTAGCATGTGATATATCATATTTTCTTCAATTTTGGACAGCATAGTTGTAGCATGTCACAAATTTAGTCTTGTGCACATTATGTCAAAGGCAAAAATATTATGACAAGGTTTTAATCAAGACATAGTTTTAGAATATGTAATTTTGCAAAAATGTCACTTTGTAATAACTTGAATTACTTGCATCATCTTGAATTATTTGGAGTTGTAGTAAAATGCCATGAAGCAAATGAATTTAACCAAGTATAAAAAATACTTAGAAAAATCTCAAAGTTTTGCAAAGTTAGATTTTTGATTCTCTTGACTTCTTAATGATTAAGCTTGATATTTTTGAATGTCTTGATGAAATTTGATCTTTGGGTTGTAATGTTGACCAAAAAGTCAAAGTTTGACTTTCCAGTATGCAATTGACCATTTTGCCCTTGTGCCAATTTCAAGCCTAAATTGATGTATCAGTGCTGCAAACTTGACGTCTTAAAATATCTTGTGAGCAAATACATGAGAAATGAGAGGGCAAATTTTGGGGTACAACACCATGACTAAAAATTTTGAGCCAATTCTCAATAGTATCCTCATTTATATTGATGATGTGTTATTATTCTCAAAAGATGAAAAATCCCATAAACAACTATTAGGACAATTCCTTCAAATAGCCCAACGACATGGAACGATGCTCTCTGAAAAGAAAAGCCAATTGGGCCAAACAGAAATTGACTTTTTAGGAATGCATTTTTCCCAAGGGAAGTATCAACCTCAGCCTCATATTTCTCAAGAACTGTTAAACTTTCCCGATGAAAATCTCATTGTTAAGCAGATTCAACAATTTCTTGGTATAATTAATTATATCTGAGATTTCTTGCCAAAACTGGCAAGATACACGAGTCCTCCATCTCAAATGCTGAAGAACCCCCCCCCCCCCCCCCCTCCCCCACCATGGGGAACAAAGCAAACTGAAGCAGTAAGAGCCTTGAAAAAGATCGCACAAACCCCACCTGCCTTAAAGATCTCGGGAGACGGTAAAAGAATCTTACAGACGGATGTTAGTGATCATTACTGGGGAGCCATCTTCATAGAAGAATATGATGGAATAAAGTATTATTGTGGTCATGCTAGTGGTCAGTTCAAAGAAGCTGAAAAACATTACCATACCACTTATAAGGAAGCTCTTGCAGTTAAGATGGGTATCCAAAAGTTTGACTTTCACCTGAGAGGTCATCAGTTTGAAGTCCAGATGGATAATTCCTCTTTCCCTAAGATCCTCGAATTCAAAAATAAGATGCCTCCTGATCCCCAAACTCTTAGGCTCAAAGATTGGTTTTCTAGATATGATTTTATTGTGAAACATATCAAAGGAACTCAAAATGTGATTCTTGATTTACTTTCTAGGCCTATGAAACCCATCCAGATCATTACTACCAAGCACACTTTTCCTTTGATTCTCATGGTCAAACCATTGCCAACCCGTGCCTCCAAGACCAAAGACTTTCCTCCAGGAGTAACTGTATCCTCTTCACCCTCACAGCTTAAGCAGTATGCCAGGAATAATCTTTTTTATTATATGACAAAAATCATAAGGAATAAACTCCCTGACCATACTCCTTATTTCCCAGACACACTATTTCTCCTACCAATTTTAATAAACCCTAATGTTAAATTCACAAAAAACCATTTATGGTATATCTGGTGTGCCACTGCTTTATATTTTATGCATGTCCTCATACCTACCGAAGCCATGTATGACCACATAATGGATCCGAAGAACCAAAAATTCTTGATTTGGACTACTCTTGAATGGTACTCTCCGCTAACGTGGTGGAGAGATCAACTAAAACCAATCCTAGACGAGGTCAAAGAAAGGGGGTTAGCCTCAGAGGCTATTAGAAAATTCAAGACTGTTTTCTTCATGCACAGGCCCTATCAAACAGATCCTGCCACTAAGTTACTTGGTTGTAAGAATTATGTTCATATATGAGAAACCATTGATGATTATCCTCCAAATCTAAAAGTCACAAGAGAATTATTGGAATATGTTAACTTCATCAACCTTCATGAACCAGACAAGATGAATGCTAACTCCACTTGTATAAGTCATCAAGCTCAGTATAAAAATCGAGAGGTTGGAGAAAGCTCAGTTCAAGCCACACAACAAAAAGTAGACTCCCCAATGGAAGTTGAATTCTCAGAAGGACACGTGGAAAAAGTTCATAAAAAAATATCAGACCATGCTTACATGATGGATGACGTGTGGGAAAAAGAGACATCTCGATACGGAGACTGCTTTTCAGAAGAATACTTATCCGGTTAGAATATGTCTCCAAGTCATGAAACTATCTTTAAAGACTA
Organism: Vicia faba; assembly: GCA_948472305.1. Lineage (NCBI taxonomy): Eukaryota > Viridiplantae > Streptophyta > Magnoliopsida > Fabales > Fabaceae > Vicia > Vicia faba. The sequence continues at coordinate 1,197,664,573 of OX451741.1, forward strand.
ATTAGACAATTGTCTCTTATTAATCACAAACATGTTTATAAATAGTTAAGTTTCGTCCTTTTATGTAATAGTACTACAATAATTTATCCATAAGGGATAAGGGTGTCGGACTTTTGAAAGAAGGCATTAATGAGGTCATGTTTGTAAATAGTGTGGTTTTGTCTTTTGTGAATCTCCTTGGCTATAAAAGGAGATCTCTTGTAATATTTCAAGTCAAAAGCAATAAGAATAAAAATCATCTTGTGTGCTTAAGAACAAAATGTTCTAACTCTCTTTTCTTTCTCCCTAAAAGCTTTAGTTATTGTATTCATGTCATAATTCCCCATACAAATGCAAGTATGCTCTACACTTGCCTCAATATGAGGATCTTGTGTATCAGAAAACATCTGACCATCGATCCATACTACGGTCCTCACTATTATAGAATGTCAGTTTTAATTGTTAGTCTATGTTATGCATATGGTTGGCTGTTTAATAACGATACAGTTAAGGTTGGTTTCATAGTATGTGAGGCTCCCGACCAGTGTGGTATCAGAGCCTCAACAGAAATAAGGGGTGCATATGGAATGAATCTAATAAATAGAGTAAGTAAGGTAAGAGATAACACTTCATATTAATTATTTCAAATTCGATTTTTTATGAATATGAGATTTTAAAATTCTTTTATTAATATTTACTATAGATTATCTTTCTAAATCAGGTTGAAGAAAATGATATAGCACATAAACTTTTAACTTAATTTTAAACATTAATGTTTTTATACTATATATTCTATTAAATGAAGAAATTAGGTACCCTATTAGTGTCGATTTGAAGACTAAATAGATTTGGTTTATGTACTTAGGTTTTTCTTATCACGTGTGTCCAAGAAAAGAATACTTTGAGACTTTGAAGTTCAAAGAAGGTTAAGTAGTTTTCTTTGATGACTATAAGGCTTACAAGGTTAGTGGTATTGGTATATTTAGACTTAACATGTGTGATGATAATGAGTTTCTTCTACACAGTATGAGGTATGTTCTACATCTCAAGCATTTTTTTTATCCATAAGCATATTTCATGGTCTAGGTTATTGCACTAGAGCTGGACATGTGATGTTAAGATTTTAGATGATGGAGTGATTGTGGCTAAAAAGTATGAAATATATGGGTTATATATTTTAGAAGGTTCTCATGCTGTTGGGCATTCATCATCAACTAGTGAAGACTTTCATGACAAGAACAAGCTATGGGATTTGAGGTAAAGACATGGTAGATTTTTTAAGGTTGTTTTAGAGCACTTTAATAAGTTTTGTAGAAGACAATGGATAAAAATTTATTTGACCATTGAGTTTCCATGGAGTTTATGGGGTAACGTTGGTTCCAAAATAGCATATCTGGTTGGAAGGTCTCCATTCAAAAGAATACATTTCTAGATACCTATGGAGGTTTAAATTAGAAAACTTATTTACTACTCTATTTTGAAGGTCTTTAAAGCTTTTCCTATTGTGAAAATCAAGTTAATTCGGATTAATGGTAAGGTTGTAAGTTGTGCTTTCAATTAGTATCAAGAAATTGGGAAGGGTTATGAGTTGTGGGAGGTGGATTCTAGAAGATCAAAGTTCAACAGTTGAATATTAAATACTTTTAGTAAGTTCCATAAGGGGAGGAAGAGTTAAGATCTGAAGATAAGTATTTTATAAACTATGGCACAGAAGACTCGATTTAAGGTGGAGGTTCTTACTATGGATAGTAATAGTAGTGAGGGAACGATTACAAAGGTCTTTAATTATCAAGGTTCGAGTGTGGATTGAACTTGATCAAGGTTGTTGAATAATGAATTTAACATGGTAGAGAGAAACAACGTGGTGAATGGATAAATTCGCATCACCATAGTTTAAAGTCAATATCGAGAATTGTAGAAGTATGCCTTAAAACCTTAAGTGATTAAGAGAAGGAAATTGTATTTCATGACTGTCGTAAATTAAAGTTGAAGAAAGCCAAAAAATAGAATAAAGGTCGATAACAGTGGATGAGGCAACAGTGGATGAGGCAAACACTGTGACCAAAGGTGAGAGCCTCCGTAGCAGCACTGATACCAGCCAGCGAAAACAACTCTAATAATTCGTAAGACTCAAGTTTGGTCGTTTCGATTCACAAATTTTAGACATAATTAGATTTTAAATTTTACTTTTATTTAATAAAATATTACAATTAAAAGATGAATGATATAAATTAGTTAAATGATGGATACATATCTAGTCGAGTATTATAGTGTTTACCTACATTTGAAAAATATTAAATTAAATTAATAAGTATTATTATAAAAAATAAAAAAATAAAAATAAAACCGACAAAATATAAATGATCAAAATATCTTTTATTAATGTTAAAAAGTATTAAAAATTATACATGTAATTTAAAATTATTTTTTTTTTAAATCAGAAATTTGATATGATACAAGTAGATTTTACAAAAGAAAATTAAAAATTATCCAATAAAATTTGATTTGTGTGGTTTTGAATTTTTTATGAACTTACTTTTTATTCGAATTAATTTGAACGTGAAATAAAAAATATGAACTCTTCCATAATTATATTTATTGGAGTATGAGAATTATATTTAAGGAAAAAAATTTAATTACATTTTCTTAAATGTGGTTTATACTTTTTTTCTGATAAAAATATAATAAGTTTATAATTTACTCTTATATAATATGTAATTTTTTTCTATTTTTACTCCTTAAAAGATATTTAAATATATTTATTATATTTTTATTGGAGAAAAGTATGAATCACACTTATAAAATTGTATCTAAATATTTTCTTATATTTAATATAGACTTGTAAAGTAAAAAGTATTATTTTATATAAAAAAATCAAATTTTATTTCTTATCGATATAAGATTTTAAAATATTCTCAATACACTTCCTCAAACTTAAAACTATTAAATTTGGTGTGTGAATATTAATAATAGACGTTAAATAAATTCTGATATTATATTAGAAAAAAATTATTTTATATATTTTATTGCATAATTGAATATATATATATATATATATATATATATATATATATATATATATATATATATATATATATATATATATATATATATATATATATATATATATATATATATATATATATATATATATATATATATATATATATATATATATATATATATATATATATATATATATATATATATATATATATATATATATATATATATATATATATATATATACATATATATATATATATATATATATATATATATATATATATATTCGGATCTATTATCTCATAATCTGATCTATTATGTTTCATATCATATTAAAATATGTGGATTTAGTTTAACTTATCTCTGAAAATTTATAAGGTAAGAGATAGCACTTCATATTAATTATTTCAAATTCGATTTTTTATTAATATGAGATTTTAAAAAAAAATTATTAATGTTTACTATAGATTATCTTTCTAAATCAGGTTGAAGAAAATGATATAACACATAAACTTTCAACTTAATTTTAAAAATTAATGTTTTTATACTATAGATTCTATTAAATGAAGAAATTATGTATGCAATATGAACGGCTGTATTTGAATTAGATCATAATCACACAACTGAGAGATGTATCATATGTATTCACCAAAAACATATTAAATATGTAAATTTTCTCATTTAAAAAATTTACCAACCCTATTTTTCAAATAAATATGAGACTCTCAGTTCACATTAAAATTTCTATTTTAATTGAGGTGTGTTGAATATTAATTGGTGAAGTGCATGAAGCCACAATATGGGGCATTCCAGTTGAGCTAAGGCATAGCCCACTTGGTTGCTAATTTCATCTCACTATCAAATGTCATGTCTATCATATATATATAAAGCTAGCTACCTTTTAATTAATATCTAAGCCCTCAAAATCACGTTTGGCTTCATGCTCAATCTCTATGGGACAAAGCAACCCTACATGGCAGATGAACATAAGACTCATCCCATGTGACCTACACAAACATTGTCTAGTGTCTTAATCCTACAAGCAAGTAAACATTTTTCCATTGTCTTAATCTGAAAATGATCTTAGTCTCACTATGGTCGGGTATTGTCCCTTCATTCATTAGTAACATTGTCTCTAAGATTAATTCATCAAATCTCATCGGAAAGAAAACAATTAGACAAAACAAAACATCTTATTAACGAGTAAATTAAGCGTAAGGAAAACAAGATGTCTATTATTAATAAACTTTGATTGATGGTGTGTATGTCTATGATTACATTACAGTTGCAGTTCTTTTGTATTATTATTTTTGTTAGAAGAAATTCATATTCAAAAGTTGTTGGTAGAAACAGTAATTTTTAAGGCTGTTAGTTAGAAATATTTCTAAAAATTTTGTTATTCAGAAGCTACATATTTCAAAACACTATGTCAAGAGTGAGTTTTAACAGCGTACATTAGACAGCGCTTTTGTACAAAAGCGCTGCTATAAGCGAATTAAAAAAAACACGAAAACCGTATAAAATAATTAGTAAAAACACTGCTAAACATATGACCTTATACAACGCTTTTAAAAAGCGCTGCTAAAGGATTGCTTTAGAAAGCGCTTTATCATAAGCGCTGGTAGAGGTCCACTTTAGACAGCGTTTTAAGAAAGCGCTGTCTAAAGTCATAAAAAATTAAAAAAAATATTAGAAACACGCTGCTAAAGGACACTATTAGCCAGCGCTGCTATAGATCCATATTAGCCAGCGCTTTTAGAAATTGTTGTCTAAACCCTTATAAGTGAAAATTAAAAAAAATTGAATATCTGTATTCACAGATTCACGAATACAGAAGCTATAAACCCTTTCCCTCCTTCAACAGTGAGCGAAACCCATTTCCTTCTCCGTCTCAAATCCTTCGCCGTCGTACATCGTCCTCCACCGTCTCGCTCTGTTGTCCTCCACCCACACCGGCCGGTTCTCAAGGTATGTTCTTTATTGAAAATGTGTTTAACTCCATTGATGTCCAAACTGAGTTATCCTCCTTGAAAATGTGTTTATATCCATTGATGTTCAAATGTGTTTATCTCCTATTGATGTCTAAGCTGGGTTATATGTATGCATTTTAATTTTTTGGTTCTTGGTAGGGCTTGATATATAACAACAACATTTTTAGCATTTAGCATTATTGCATTTTCTTTTGGTTCTATATTTTGGAACAAAAAAGATGATATATATGATGGGTTTTTTTGTTATTTTAATTGGTTTCTGAATTGTTTATCATGTTTATATTTTCCATAAACTAGTATTTTGAACATATATATATATATATATATATATATATATATATATATATATATATATATATATATATATATATATATATATATATATATATATATATATATATATATATATATATATATATATATACAACTTGTTTTTGATGATCCTTTTGTATTGGTGTAGTTAGTCGAAGACCATCACCGATTCGAAGAACATCAAAGCTGCATCAACCGCCGTCGACACCAATAGCCCCTTTTCTTCCTTTGGTAAGTAAAGTTCAAATTCTATCTGTATCGATCAATTAAAAAACACAATTATTTTTATATAGATATATTTATTTTTAATCCATGTTATTAACTCTAGAAATAAATTTCTAGAAATAATTCGTTTAATTCAAACAAAAAGAGAATAATATGTTTATAGTGTTTTTGTTTACTTGAATAAGTAGGAAAAAATGGATAAAAAATGGATGTTTGTCGATCGATTTTCATAAGAGTACGAGAATGGGGTATTGGAATTCATTAAGTTTGATGTTGCACACGCCAAAGACCCCAGTCGAATGAAGTGTCCTTGCTTGGGTTGTTGTTATGTGGGTCGGGTTAACGCAGATGGATTGAAATCGCATTTACTAATGCGTGGAATTGGTAGAAGTTATACGTGTTGGATATTTCACGGTGAAAAAAGTAACGACAATGTTGAACCGGGGGAGAAAAGTAGTACGACCTATGCTTCAGACGACAAGGACACACATACATACGATTTTGATCGAGTCGAAGAGATTGCAGATGCACTTGAAGAAGATCTTCAGGATTGTCCAAAAATGTTTGAGAGATTGTTAAGCGATGCAGAGAAACAGTTGTATAAAGGGTGCACTAAATTCACAAGACTGTCTGCGGTATTAAAGTTGTACAACTTAAAGGCGGGAAATGGATGGTCAGATAAAAGTTTCAGAGTTATTAGCCCTTATGAGAGATATGCTTCTGAAGGATAATATTCTTCCTAATCGAACCTATAAGGCCAAAAAAATGTTGTGCTCTATTGGCATGAGCTATGATAAGATATATGCTTGTCCAAACGATTGCGTTTTGTTTCAAAACGAATATGCATCGTTAAATGAGTGCCCTAAATGCGGTTTGTCTCGATATAAGAAAAAACTGTCTCCAGCAAAAGTCTTATGGTATTTTCCTATAATTCCGAGATTTAGGCGAATGTATCGTAGTGAAACTGACGCAAGACACCTTACTTGGCATGCAGATGAAAGAATTATTGATGGAAAGTATCGTCATCCGGCAGATTCACCACAGTGGTCGAAAATTGATAATGATTATCCTGATTTTGGAGAAGAAGCAAGAAACCTTCGGTTGGCTTTATCTACTGATGGAATGAACCCGCATGGTCTTCAAAGTATCTCACATACCACATGGCCTGTGATTCTTATGATTTATAACCTACCTCCATGGCTATGTATGAAGCGTAAGTACATGATGTTATTTATGTTAATATCTGGGCCTAAACAACCAGGGAATGACATAGACGTATACTTGACACCTTTGATCGAAGATTTAAAGATTTTGTGGGAGAACGGGGTGGAGGTTTATGATGGACATAGGAAACAAAGTTTCAATTTGAGGGCGATGTTGTTTGGCACAATTAATGATTTTCCAGTATACGAGAATCTATCTGGATATAGCATTAAAGGTCAACGTGCGTGTCCTGTTTGTGAAGATGGAACCAATACGATGCATTTGGAACGTTGTTAGAAGAATGTGTTTCTCAGTCATCGTAGATTCTTACATTCTAAACATCACTACCGTTCATGGAGAAAATAATTCAATGGAGACACCGAACAACGTAAAGCTCCACCTGCATTGTCAGGTGACCAAAGTTTTGAAAAGGTGAAAGATGTGTGTACTCAGTTTGGAAATCCTTTTGCGCATACGGTTGTCAAAGGTGGGGGGAAGAAGAGATCGATTTTTTTGAATTTACATATTGGAAGTCTATGTATGTGAGACATTTTCTTGATTTTATGCATATTGAAAAAAATGTATTTGAAAGTGTTATTGGTACGTTACTCAGCATTAAAGGAAAGTCTAAGGATGGCCTTAAAGCAAGGGAGGACATGTTAAAGATGGGAATATGAACTGAACAAGGACCCGTGAAGAAAGGAAGCCGAACATATCTACCACCTGCTACTTTTACTCTATCTAGAAAGGAGAAAAAGATATTGTGTAAGTTTCTAAGTGAAGTTAAAGTTCTAGAAGGATACTCTTCATGTATTAGAAGACTTGTGTCTATGAAAGACCTCAAGTTAAAGAGTTTAAAGACACATGATTGCCATGTTATAATGGAGCATTTTCTTCCAATAGGTATACGTTCTATTTTGCCAGATAAAGTAAGGAGTGCGATAACTGAGTTGTGTTTTTTATTTAGGTCAATTTGTAATAAGGTGATTGATCCTGAGATCTTACCAACATTGCAAAAAGAAATTGTTATTACTTTGTGTGAGCTTGAAATGTATTTTCCTCCCTCATTTTTTTACATAATGGTACATCTAGTTGTTCATCTTGTGAAAGAGACACAGTTGTGCGGCCCAGCTTATATGAGATGGATGTATCCTGCTGAACGTTATATGAAAGTATTAAAAGGGTACGTGAAAAACCGAAGTCTCCCAGAGGGTTGTATTGTTGAGCGATACATTGTTGAAGAAGCGGTTGATTTTTGTACTGAATATTAGTCCAAAGTTCAATCCATTGGACTCCCCAAAAGTCATATTTTTGAAAAAAAGGAAGGTAAAAGATTAATTGGAAATAAAATTATGACAGTATCAAAAGATGAACGGGATCAAGATCATCTGTATGTTCTGCACAATGACAGTGAGGTTGAGCCATATGTTGAAATGCACAAGGATATACTCCGAGGGTTAAATCAGAATAGAAATGAAAATTAGATAGTACAGGAGCACAATGAAAGTTTTATACCATGGTTTAAGGATCATATTTTTTCAAAGCTTCATTCAGATCCTACTTCAATAACAGAAAGGTTTAGATGTTTGACATATGGTCCAAGTTTGCATGTGTTTTCCTATAGCGCATACGCAATTAATGGATACACATTTTATACCAAAGAACAAGATGATAAAAGTACTATGCAAAATAGTGGTGGCACCGTGCTTGCCGAAGCAATGCACATTTCTAGTATGAAGGACCTAAACCACAAATATGCAAATCTATCATATTTTGGAGTTATCGAGCATATTTGGGTGTTTGATTACGAGAAGTTTCAGATTCCTATCTTTGGTTGCAAATGGGTAAGTAGTTGTGGCATACGAATGGATATGTCAGGATTTTTGCAATTGAATCTTAATAGAGAGGGGTACAAAGAAGAGCCTTTTATTCTAGCCTCTCAAGCTAAACAAGTATTCTATGTCACTGACCCAGCGAGTACAAAATGGTGTATAGTGCTTTTTTCTAACAAAGTGGTTGATGATAATGGTGTAGACCAAGGTGGTATTGATGATGAGAATGAGTCATGTATTAGATGGAATGAGTCGTATATTATAAATGATCAAGTTGAGAATATTATAGCGAATGAATCATATATGAGAAATGATCATAATGAGGGAATTTGGATAAATCCATCCGTCCGCATTGTTAAGAAACAAGTAATTCATGTTCCAACCAAGAAAAGAAAGAGATGTTAGTGAAACAGGTAGGATATTAAAATGTTTATGTTTATGTTTGTGTTTACGTTTAAGTTTATGTTTATGTTAATTTTTGGCATTGTCGTTTTATATATATTTCTGACTCGCTTCTGACTCGCTTTTATATTGGGTTTATGTTTATGTTTATTACAGGTTAGATGGATACTAACGATAATCACCCACATGATGATTCTGTGCATGATGGAGATAAGGTCATTAGTAAAACGGAAATGGAATATAGAAGAGGAATGACAATAATGAAGAGAATAATTTGAGATAGAGACCAAGGAATAAAGTATGATGTGAATTGGAGCCAAGAAGGCCAACTCATTGAGCCTAACGGTTCAACATTGACAAGTTATCTCGGTTCCGGGGTAAGAATAGAAATTCCAATCACATGTGAAGATTGAAGAGCAAGAGTGTTGGACGACGCTAAAGATAAAATATGGAGTGAGATACAGGTACCATATGTGATGTTAATTGTTTTTAATGACGATTATGTCTCTAAATTACTTATACTAACGCACTTTGTGTATGATTTTCATAGAGGTCGTTCATCATTGAGGATACGAGGAGAGATTATATTCTTAAATTGGTCGGGAAACTACATAGAGGGTTTAGAGCTTTCTTGTCAAACAAGTTTCTAAGGGATGCGATTAAATTTTGTTGATGTAGAGCTTCCAAAGAAATATGTTGATTTGATTACAACTGAAGAATGAGAAACTTTTAAATCGAAAAGAAATACCCAAAAATTTGAGAGCTTAAGTGTCGTAAATCGACAATGAGCACCAGGTCCAGCATATCCATACAGAAAAGGCCGTATGGGATATGCACGTTTGCTACAATCTATTGTAAGTATCTATAAATTACAAAGTATCTATAATATATACACGCTTATATTTGATCATGTTTTTTGGCTTAATGTGTAGCTAACAAAAGGAAATAGTTCTGAAACATCTCTTCCGGAACACATTTTGTGGAAGGAAGCCCGTGTGTGTAAGGATGGAGTTGTTGAAGAAAAAGTTCAACAAATTTTCGAGAGATGTGTAAGTATAACATTATTTATTTAATTACATCATAATTTTATTTATTTAATTACATCATTCTTTTATTAACATATCATTCTTTAATTACAATATTTATATGAATTTCAGGAGAGTCTTTCCCAGTCTATACCTCCAGACGAAGATAATGATTGCAGGAGAATACTCTCACGAGCATTAGATATTCGTGAGTATTCTAGTCGGGTGAGGGGTAAGGGATTTGGGATCACTCCAACATCCTTGAAAAAAAATCAAAGACAAAAGCTCCAAGCAATAAATAACTTCAGGAGAAGTTGGAAAAGTTACAACAAGAAGTCTATGACCTGAGAAAGGAAAAGGAAATGATCAAGCTACAAGCTTTAAAGATACTAGTGACAAAGGTAGTATCAATGTTAACTTTGGACAAAATATTCCCGAGGTAATTATATACCATCTTTATAAATTATAAAACCATGTTTATTAATTATATAACCATGTTTATTAATTATATAACCATATTTATTAAATTATACGGCATTTCCAGGTGTCAACTCTATTTGTCGACAACGACTTATCGGATGGTTGGCAAGGGAAAAGTGTATAATATTTCGGGAGAAATGCTTCACCATATACCGCTCCTAGAGGTATTTTTGAAAGTATCGATCGATTTCGTTTTAGAGGGGGGTGTGTTGTTACCACTACCTGACGATGTGGCGGATGCAACATTGGTGGCAGATGCAATAGGATCATTTGTTGCATGGCCGTCAAGCCTCGTTTGCATAGATAATGAGGTATGCTTAAAATCGTTTACTATTCAATTTTTTTATGGCAATTATACTTATATTTTGTTTACATGGTAATGTTAGACTCCCACAAAATCCATTCCAAAAGATAAGTGGATTAGGCGGGAGACCGAGTCAATTGCATCATTTGAGGTAACACAATTATATGACATTTATGCTATGAGAAATGCTAATTTGTGATTTTATACTTTCCCTAACTAATCATATGATAACTAGATTCATGCTAAAGAGACTACACAACTCAGTAGGGGTAAGGCGCCTGAAATTAGCAATATTTCCACACAAAAAAAGAATGTTTCTAAGAAGATTGTGGCTAGCAAAAAAAACTACTGCTCAGTTCAGGTCGTGCCTTCGGACATATTTAGGAATTACAGATATTTCGGATGGTGGTACCCGCCTTATACCTATGAGTGCAGACATCTTGGGTTTTGAATATCTTGAAGTAATTGGTAAAGAGGATATGGAGCAAGTTTTTAGGCATTTGGGATTAGGCCTCGGTGTTATCAGTATATACATCAGGTATACTCCGATCAACTTTGTTTAATTAAATGAACAATTTAATCCCTCATTTCAATGAATATAGTATAATGTTAATCATGTTTTAATTTAAGGTTTATGTATGACAACATTGTGCGCCTGCATGGATTAGAAGCAAGATTTGGCTTCTTAGCTCCCAACACTGTAAATTCAGGGTTGATTGTAACGAGACCAGATGATGTCATATCATATGTACTAGGTTTATTCGTGGCCAGTAAAGATACTGAGAAGTTGTTATTTTTGCCATATAATACTGGCAACGGGTTAGATTTTCATCCTAACTTGATCTATTATAATTTTCTATTTTTGGTCATTGTTTAATCTTTGTTTAATCTTACAGTGGAAACTGGTTATTGGTTGCGATTACTCCTATGAGAGAAACTATGTATTATCTGGACTCGTTATACAATGATTGGTCAACATATCCAGATTTGAAATAGATGATTGACACGTAAGTGTTTCGCTCCCAAAGAGATATTCAAGTTTATGTTTATGTTTATGTTTATGGTCAACATATCTGGATTTGTGCTTATGTTTATGATTCTATGTGAGATTGTTCTAAAAAGTCGTTTATATTTTATTATAGCGTTCTACTTGCTTTTCGCTCCAAAGGAGATATTCAAGTACCAAAAAATAGAGCCAACAATGTTACATGGATCAGAGTGGAGGTATATTTTCACAAAGTGATATTCAGTTTTGATTACATTAGTGATGATACTTGATAAAACAATTTAAGGGGTATATCCTGATATATATTTGTATTTTCTTTCCATGTGTAGTGTCCTCGCCAACGTAACGGTATAGATTGTGGCTATTTTATGTTGAGGTTTATGAAAGAAACTATTCTTTTGGATCGATTAGAGATTCCATCCACGGTATGGATTTCTAACTTAGGAATTACATACTATTTTCATATTTTGTGTTTCTCATAAAATGACATATTGTTTTAACTAAATCACATACTATATTATATTATTATATATGTAGTACTTTGAGGAATTCAATTGTGCATCAATTGGATGAACTTATGGAGGAATGGTGTCAATTCATTATCGGGTTGAGAATTTTATAAGCTGAGGTATATTGTCTTATTTCCTTTGACGAGAACTTTCGAGTTTTGAGTATAAATTAAATTCGAATAAAGTGCAACGTTAATATTATCATGTTATGAATTTCGATCATTTGGTTTTTTTTCCAGGTTTATAGGTACATGTGTAGAAGATAGAGCTAAGATATTCATGTTGTTGTTGTTTCATGAGAATTCTCGAAGATAGAAAGATGTATAGATGTAAATTCAATTTTGAATTTTAGGCATTTTAACTTGTAGAATTTTAACTTGTATCATAAATTTTGTAATTGTTGTTGTCTATATCATCAATTTATATATATGTGCAATTTTTATATATGTATATTTTATTGGAATGAAGCTACCAAATATGGTGCATAATATGGTAAAAAACTGGATCAAATATGGTTAAAATTCTGATTAAAATAGATAATTTATTTTAAAAAATTGTGAACAATAGACAGCGCTTTAGGAGAAAAGTGTTGTAAAAACTTTTTAAAAAAAGTGTTGCGTAAAGTCTGAAAGCGCTGTCTAAAGTGGGGGAATAAACAACGCTTTCAAAGGAAAGCGCTGTCTAAAGCTTATCTTAAAAAAAATTATAAAGCGTTGTCTAAAGCAGAAGCGCTGCTAAAGGGGTATATAAAAAAGCGTTGTCTATTCTTAAAGCGTTGTCTAAAGTAGGCATAAGACAACGATTTTACATTGAAAAAAAGAGATGTCTTTTCTTTTAGCAGTGCTGCTTTAGGCAGCGCTGTTAAAAGCCTAAAAAAGCGATGTATTTTCCCTTTTTTGTAGTAGTGGAACTTTACTCAGCGTAGTTAAGAAGTAGCGTATTTAGAATCTTGTTCTGAGTTTTATTAACATAGTCATTTTGCTTACGTGGCATAGTTTGTTTACGTGGTATTTGATTTTTTGTATATTTAAACAAGTTTGCTACAGAGAAATCATAACTTAATTTTTTATCATTGAGAGCTTGTTACTGTGAGTACAACTTCAACATAAGGTGTTTTGAATGATGTCAAAACCAGAAAAGATGGCACAGCGGTAAAATTAATTGTATTTCTTTGTCTTGTGGCACTCCTTTGTATCATAGGTCTTAGGAATTATTAAAAAGCACATTGAAATTGACTAATCTCATTGAAAAACACTTTTTGCACATTTTTGCATTACATGTGTCGACACATTCGATTTTCAGGTCGACACATGCAACTCAGTTTTTAAGCCTGTAAGCTTTTGTAAGTCACAGGTCGACACATATAGCCTTCAGGTCGACACATACTAAAAGAATTCTGAAATTATAAAAATTCTTATTTTATGTGTTGACACATCCATATTTCAGGTCGACACATTTACTCACATTTTAAAGTCTGTAGCTACTGACTTGCTCAGGTCGACACATAAAGTCCTTCAGGTCGACACATGCAGCCTTTTTATAAAGTATGTGTCGACACATACGATTTTGAGGTCGACACATGTAGCCTTTTTATTTTCTTTTATTCCAAATTTGTCCTTTTTGCCCTAAAGTTTTTCTAAACTATAAATACTCTTTCATGCATCATTTCTAACTTGATGATACCATAAAATTAGCCTACTTTTTCTCTTCATCTTCAACCTTTCAATCTATGCATACACACCAACATTACATTGTGATGATGTTCCGCCGGGGTGCCATCTAGACGAAGAATTGAAGATTTCTAATTAGTTTGGGTTGAGTTCTTGTAGGGGTCTTTATTCGGAAAAATCGTCGGGTTTGTTCTCCAACATCATTTATTGAATTGGGTGATTACGTGCAAGATCGTGCGAGCACTATGCCAAAAAGGGCTTTTAACAACGCACATTAGACAGCGCTTTTATACAAAAGCGCTACTATAAGTGAATTTAAAAAAAAACACAGAAACTGTATACAATAATAAATAAAAGCGCTGCTAAAAATGTAACCTTAGACAACGCTTTTAAAAAACGATGCTAAAAGTGTTGCTTTAGAAAGCGCTTTATCAAAAGTGCTGGTAAAGGACCACTTTAGACAACGCTTTTAAAAAATGCTGCTAAAAGTGTTGCTTTAGAAAGCGCTTTATCAAAAGCGCTGGTAAAGAACCACTTTAGACAGCGCTTTTCAAAAGCGCTATCTAAAGTCATATAAAATTTATAAATAAAAAAATCTCAAAAGCGCTGCTAAAGGACCACATTAGCCAACGCTTTTCGAAAGGGCTGCTAAAGGCCCATATTAGCCAGCGCTTCTAAAAAGCGCTGTCTAAAGTCATATAATTAAAATTAAAAAATAGAATACCCTACTGTTTCTATTTTCCCAAACTCGTTTCCCTCTCAGACCTTACGAACGAAAACCCTTTCCCTCTCACAAACTCGTCGATGTCCAAGCTCCTTCCGCCGTCGTCCAAGCTCCATCTGCCATCCTTCGTCCGACCAGTCCTTTCCTTTTGTCCTCCACCATCTCTCTCGGTTGTCCTCCACCGCCGACCGGCCCTTTCTCAAGGTAGGTTCTTTCTTGAATCTGAGTTTTACTAAAATCATGATAAACTAAAATGCTCAATGTTATTCTGTATAAAATCAATTTGGGAAGTGTTTTTATTTGTTAGAGTGCATTAACATTGCTAAGAGAAAGCTAATAGAGAAATTGTTTGTAGCATGATTCTTGTTGGCATAAGTTTATGAAGTTGATATTGAATTGATTTGTCTGTGTAAAATTTTGATACCTGATACATGTCAGATTCTATTTCTTTTATGGTGTAGATCATTATTTGACTGGTTTGTGTGGTTCTGGGCAAAGTACTATTGCTAAGAAGCTTTGTTGACATCCACAGTTCAAAGGTAGTAACTTATTGCCTCTTCTTCTTTATTTCATATAAATGACTTATAATATAAGCAATTATATGATAAATGCCGAAATAAGTTGTTTAATCATATATGGTGTTAGTCCTCTAAATTATTTCATCTCATTATACATTCAATCATAGTAAATATCTAAATTTTCATGATTTTAATATCATAACTACAACATAAGGACTAGTTACTTCACTTCATATATATATATATATATATATATATATATATATATATATATATATATATATATATATATATATATATATATATATATATATATATATATATATATATATATATATATATATATATATATATATATATATATATATATATATATATATATATATATATATATATATATATATATATATATATATATATATATATATATATATATAGATTTTGGTTATGAGATATATAGGTACTAAATTTCTAGAAATAATCCGTTTAAATCATACAAAATATTTCTAAAAGTTTGTATTAATCTTCTTATAGTGTATATACTATTTTCCCTATTTTGTTCATGTGCATTGACACCTAAATTCATTAGCCTCCTAAATGGACTGTTTTTGTTTGTTTTTGATGATCCATTTCCTTTGTATTGGTGTAGTTAGTCGAAGACCATCACCAATTCGAAGAATATCAAATCCGCATCATCCGCCATCGACACCAATAACTCCTTTTCTTTCTTTGGTAAGTCAAATTCAAATTCAACATTACTGATTATTTTATTTATTTACTATCTCCTTCCTATATTATAAAATATTCTATCTGTATCAATTATAAAACACAATTATTTTCATATAGATATATTTATTTTTAGTCCATATTAATAACTCTAGAAACAAATTTCTAGAAATAATTCGTTTAATTCATACAAAAAGGGAATAATTCGTTTATAGTGTTTTTGTTTACTTTAATTAGTAGAAAAAATAGATAAAAAATGGATGTATGCCGATCGATTTTCAAATGAGTACGAGAATGGGATATTGGAATTCGTTAAGTTTGTTGTTGAACACGCCAAAGACCCTAGTCGAATGAAGTGTCCTTACTTGGGTTGTTGTTATGTGGGTCGGATTGACGCAGATGAATTGAAGTTGCGTTTACTAATGCATGGAATTGATAGAAGTTATACGTGTTGGATATTATACGGTGAAAAAAGTAACGACAATGTTGAACCGGGGGAGAAAAATAGTACGGCCTATGCTTCAGACGACAAGGACACAGATACATACGAGATATTCAAGTGCCAACAAGTAGAGCCAACAACTTTACATAGATCAGAGTAGAGGTATATTTTCATAAAGAGATACTCAGTTTTGATTACATTAGTGATGATACTTGATAAAACAATTTAAGGGATATATCCTGATATATATTCGTATTTTCTTTCCATGTGTAGTGTCCTCGCCAGTGTAACGGTATAGATTACGGCTATTTCATGTTGAGGTTTATGAAAGAAACTATTCTTTTGGATCGATTAGAGATTCCATCCACGGTATGGATTTCTAAGTTAGAAATTACATATTGTTTTCATATTTTGTGTTTCTCATAAAATGACATATTGTTTTAACTAAATCACATATTATGTTATATTATTATATATGTAGTACTTTGAGGAATTCAATTGTGCACATTACTCAAAAGATCAATTGGATGAATTTAAGGAGGAATGGTGTCAATTTATTATCGGGTTGAGAATTTTATAAGCTAAGGTATATTGTCTTATTTCCTTTGATGAGAACTATCGAGTTTTGAGTATAAAATAAATTTTAATAAAGTGCAACATTAATATTATCATGTAATGAATTTCGATCATTTGGTTTTGTTTCCAGGTTTATAGGTGCATGTGTAGAAGATAGAGCTAAGATATTCATGTTGTTGTTTTATGAGAATTCTCGAAGATAGTAAGATGTAGATGTAACATCAATTTTGAATTTTAGGATTTTCAACTTGTAGAATTTTAACTTGTATCATAAATTTTGTAGTTGTTGTTGTATATATCATCAATTTACATATATGTGGAATTTTTACATATGCATATTTTATTGGAATGAAGCTACCAAATATGGTGCATAATATTGTGAAAACCTGGTTCAAATATGATTAAAATCTGATTAAAATGCATTATATATATTAGACAGCGCTTTTGTAAGTCATAATAAGTATTTTATTAAAAAAATTTGTGATCAATAGACAACGCTTTAAGAGAAAAGTGATGTAAAAAGTTAAAAAAAGTGCTACCTAAAGTGGGAAAGCGTTGTCTAAAGTGGGGGAATAGACAGCGCTTTTAAAGAAAAGCGCTGTCTAAAGCCTAACTTAAAAAATAACATAAAGCGCTGTCTAAAGAGGTATATAAAAAGCCTTGTCTAAAGGAGGTGCTTAAGAAAGCGCTTTTAATGTAAAAGTGTTGCCTAAAGTGTGCATAAATCAGTGCTTTTACATTGAAAAAAAGTGTTGTCTTTACTTTTAGCAGCGCTGTTAAAAGCCAAAAAAAGTGTTGTCTAATGTCTTGTTTGGCATGGTGGAGAAAGAATCGCCCATGGGAAAAATATCTTGGAGTGTTTGAAATCTTTTCAAGAAACCTTAGAGTGGTTGGAATCTTTTTAAGGAAGTAGCAAGAATTGGATGATAGAATCGGTGATTTTGTGTTGATAGTTTGCAATTGGATTTACTCAAGTGAAAAATCCCTTGGAGTGTTCGAAATCTTTGCAAGAAACCTTGGGGTGTTTGAAATCCTTTTAAGGAAGTAGCTTAAGCGTCGAATAGGTTGCATCTATCGGTTGATTTGATCTTGCTTAAGATCAAAGTTTGGAAGAAGGAGCATCAACACCAAATTGGAAAAAAATTGTATTGTTGTTTCTAACTCTTCCATTGTATTAAACATTTTGCATATAATAATTATCTTAGTTCCATTAGAATTAGGCGCAGACGTACCCACACGCGAGGACGATAGTGGGGAACTGCGTAGACAAATTTCTTGTGTGTTTTTACTTTTTCGCTTTTACTTGCTTTAAATTTCATCCATCTTTTCAGCAAATAGCATTGTGATAGTAATTGAATTGTAAGAATTTTTATCTCAAATTTGTTTTTGAAATAGGTGTGTGTTGTACCCCAACATTTTTCCTCTCAATTCTCAAGGTTTTTCTCACAAAGATTTTCAGGATTCAAGCTTGCACAAGTGCATTGGGATTTTCCAATACCAAAATTAAAAGGAAGCAGACAAAAAGGGAGAAAACAGATAAAAATAACATTTTGACAAATTTGGAGAAAAATAAGTCTCCTTTGATTTGGCACCCTTCGATTGACTTTTAGTCTCCTTTGATTGCTCAAAATCAGATGCCTGCATGCTTTCTTTGAATGGACAAAGTTTTGCTGCAAAGGAAAGCCTTTCGATTGGACAAGTATGTTGCTTGCATGCTTGAAATCGAAGACCATGACCTGCTGGCCACATGTACCCCCTGCAAGGCAAAGTCATCGTTTAGACTCAAGTGCCTGCATGCAAGTCTTCGTTTGGGGCACTCACCTTCTGTGTGCCTGCATGAAAACTTCAGTTGAGCAAGAGCCTCCTTCAAATTACATTGGGATTACATCTTTCGTTTTGAGCAATAACCTCCTTCGAATGCCACTTGGATTACATCTTTCATTTTGTGCAAGAGCCTCCTTCGCATGCAACTGAATATGTCCCAATCGAAAAGCATGTGATTGTGGGGAATATTTAGTTTTGCCTACCTTGAGTTCGGTCGAAGGTTGGACTTACATAATAAAAAAAGGGTTTAAAATGGTACATGTAGTGGAATATGGCCAAATCGAAAGACAGGACATTGTTGGAAACATTCAATTTTGTTTGCTCTTGAGTTTGGTCGAAGGCTGGATCTGTAGGGCCAAAATGAAAGACAGGGTATTCGATCCAAGGGTCAAGTTGTCCATAGGTTAGGCTACATAGGCCTCCAATTTGTGCCTCACTCCATATTAAATTATTCTTCAAGCCAACTTGCTCTTGATGACATCACAACCTTTTTAGAAAAAAATTTAGCCTTGTGCCTGACTCTTCTACACATTTGCCCCCTACAAACTAGGAGCCACCCATCTAAACCATTGATTTTGTTACTTTTATCTTGGGATTATAAAAAGTTGATACAAGTGGATGTTGGCCATTCAAAGAAAATATATTTTATTCTTGCACCAAGTTGCTCATTCAAAATTTTTTCTCTATAAATAGAGAGTACATTTTCCCATCAAAAGATGATCTGGGGACCAGGGGAACGAATCTCCAAATTTTCTCAAACACAACAAAAAACTCTCAAGTCCTTGAACACTTGTGAAGAACAAACCCAGAATCGTTGTCACCTCCTTCGATTCTGAAGAACAGCACACTCCAATCTCTTTCGAACCCAGTGGAAAGAAGCATCACATTTGCTTCCTTTCCTCTTTCGAATCCAGTATCCCAGGCTTTGTTTCAGGCCTCCTCTTTTGAATCCAGGACCCAGGGCCTCCACTCAAGGTCCCACACCTCTTCAAGGCTGAAGCAAGGTAAGTTGCTCTTACCCTTGCATCCTTCGTTTCAATCATAACATGTATATGATATTTTGACTCCCTTTCGTTTACACCCTTTCAATCTATTTTTCTGGCTAATCTTTTTACACCCTTTTAATATTTAGTTTGGCCACAAGACAAAGGTTAACATGGCCTTAGGCCATGTGGCCATTTTATGTCCCAAACGAAAGAGACAGGGGGAAGAAAGGCATGAAACGAAGCCTTGGGCTTCAATGCTAGCTTCCGGGTCCAGCCAGAATGCATGCTCATGTTAACCTCCAGGCCCCAAACGAAAGTCATGCCCAGCTGCCTCCAGGCCCCCAACGAAAGGCACAACATGCTAGCCTCCAGGCCCCAATCAAAAGTCATGCCTTCACCCCTTTTCAGGCCAGATCGAAGGAAGCCAGAAAGTGCAGAATCGAAGGGTTTGCTGCCCTAAATCGAAGGAGCTCATTTTTCTTCCTTTTATCTTATTTTGCATTTATATTTCTATTCACTTCAATATGGTTATAATAGTGTAGGATTTATTTATTTTTCATTTTTTTATTACTTTCATATAAATGGTAGTAATAAGGTGTGTATGGCAAAATAAAATCAACAAGTAGACAACTCAAAAATCAAAGACAAATGCATGCAATCAAACACACTTGCACACATGCACCCTTAGGGTAATTCCACTTGTTGCCTTATAAAAATGGTCATATTATGCATGTGGGATATCTTAGAAAAAACAATCACAAACACAAGATCATAGTCCCTCGATGACACTACTAATATTGCCTACAAATGATCTTAGTCCCTCAAAGAGAAATGCTAAGATATCGCATAACATTGCTATCATGTATATACGATGACCCACACCCGTCCCTTTACATACAAAGATAAGGTTTCTTACCAATCAATGGTGAGATAGCAGTATCAAAGGAAAGGAAGAAATGAATTAAGACTTTTTGAGTAGGTAGGTTGTTCCTAGTTGCTTTCTTATTTTCAAATCAAACATCCTTGCTCATTTTCAAATCAAACATCCTTGCTCATCTTTCAAAATAAACACCAACACTTTCAAAAAACTTTCCAAACATGAAATATTTTCAAAAGCTCAACACTTTGTATACGTTCTTATGAACAAGAACTATTACAAAGATTTCCTAAACGATGGCGTATTTTTAAAATACTTTCAAAAACCACACAAAGCGCATTTTCAAACAAAAAGCAAGTGATCTAGCAAGAAAATAAGAGCCCATAGATAACTATGGATGAAAAGGGTGATAATACCTTCCCTTTTCATAATCTACCCCCCGAACTCATAAATAAACTCTAAAGGTCTTTCCTGTTATTTTCAGCCTTTCCTTTTGGATAAAAGAAAAGCCGGTGGCGACTCTTGCTAACCATAACATTTGCAATCAAACGCAAAACACCCAAGTCATTTCTCCCACCGTATCACAGAACTGGCGACTCTGCTGGGGAATAAATACTTAAAAGTGGGGTTACCTTAGGGCTAGATCACCTTTACTTGCTTTCTTTTTTTGACTTGCATGCTTTACATTATGGTTCATTGTTTGGGCTTGCTTTGATCCTCCACCCGAATCAGGGACACCTTTTTAGGTAAGTAGCAATAGATTGTGGAAATTTTATGGCGTAGACCGATATGGTTGAAGCAATGGCTACGTTAGTATGACGCATTTGTTGGTACCGGTATCCCTTGTGTTGAATCAAGGAGAATACGGGGCCGCTGAGCAGCGTCATCAAGCACTAATTGACCTTAGAACCTTAATATTGAAGAAGTGAAAAACACAAGAAGGGGGGTTGAATTGTAAAAACTGGAAATCAATTGCAATCAACACGGTATTTTTATCCTGGTTCGTTTGATCTCAAACTACTCCAGTCCACCCGTCAAGGTGATTTCTCCTCTCTCCAACGAGGTCTTAATCCACTATATTCAACTGAATATTACAACTGCTTTAACAACTGCTAAAGCCTTCTTGAGTCAAACCACAAACCAGTTTCTCAAGGAAATGCTTTCTTACAAAGAATTGAAATCTAGGTGTGTGAATGTTTTCTACAAAAAACTATTTATCACAACTGTGATACTACACAATTTGAGCTTATAAGAGCTAGAGTGCTAAAGTAATTGAATAAAGAATTTGAGAGCTTTTAGCAGACTGAGAGTGAGGAAGATGATGAATAGCTTTAGGCGTGTAGATTATTGTAGAGCATTAGCCAATTCAATCTTCATTGACTTGTTTATATAGCATTGGAAATAAGGTACGTTGGAGTAGTAATTCCGCTTCAATGCCAATAACATTCTTTCCTTATCAAGCAGATCTTGTCTGGAATGATCCTGTTGGTAATAAATCATCTTGAATGCACAGTACCGTTGCCACTTAAGCTTGTTCTGGCTTTGGCTCATTCTGACGCTGCTTAGGTGCTGATGAACTGTTGTCTTGATCAGAGTTCAGATTGTTACGCGCAGATATGTTCATCACGCTTCAGCGTAAGCACAAGTTGATCTTCGGATTCTGGCATATGATATAACATCTTCTGATGCTGATGATGATGTTCTCTTGCTGATATCCATCAGAGTTTCTGTAAAACAGAATGTAATTTTTAGATAGCATATGTGTCTTATATGAATCATACAATTAATATATCTTTGCATTTTGTTATCATCAAAACTTAAACTTAGGGTAGTAGATTCAAACTTTGTTCTAACAATATCCCCCTTTTTGATGATGACAAAAACTAGATATTTTTTAAATGAAAATTGACGTGAAAAGTATCTGAGATAACTAAATAATAAGTTGTATCAGAATTAAATAGGAAGTTATCAAAAGATAAGAGGATAAGGGATAAAGAGATATCAGAGTTTAGCTCGGAGATACTCCCCCTGAATTTATTACTTCCCTTTTTAATTCCAAGAGTTCTTCAGGATCAGATCTTTATTGACTTTCTTTGAACATCAGAATATCAGAGCTTCAGATCAGAATATCAGAGTTTCAGAGTATCAAAGATGATTAACTTCTTGTACCTGTAGGCTTATGCAAAAACAGAAAACATTCAAGTATATCAGAGTGTTAGAATGTTTGAGACTTTTTGTCTCAGTAATCCGTTATTGAAAAATATCATTATTGTTCTCCCCCTTTTTGTCAGCAATCAAAAAGTGTAAGTATTATAAGCTAAAATGATAAGAGCAGAAAAACTGTTATATTTAATTCAGAGCCAGACAAACAGTACAGATGATATGCAAAGAAAACAATGAAAATGTCATGAATGAAAATCTAAGGTTGGGGTGGAAAGCGTGTGAACAGAGTCTCTAGCATTGTCTTAATCTGATCAGCAGTTTCATTTTGCATGTGTACCATGCTGACTACTGTATCTGTCTTGCTGTCTTGCACATCCATCCTTTCCTTCATCTTATGATCATTCTCATCCATTCTTTGCTGCAGACGAATATCATTCGGGTTCAGCTCTTCCAGAGTCTGCCTGTCCAAGGCAGCTTGAGAAACATCAGAAGCAGGATGCTTCTGAGAGCTTTCTGCAACATCTTCAGCTTGACTAACCTCTTCAGCTTGAATAGTCTGACCTTCTGTTGGCTGCACTTTTGAAGCTGGACGCTTCTCAGACCATGACTCACTATCCAGAAAGAGCACTTCATCCTGTGGCAGCTGACTTTCAACTTCCTTCAGCAGCTTGCTGAAGTTCTGTTGTGCCTATTCATAATTGATGTATTGCAGCTTGAGGGCTTCAGCGTGTACCCACTTTCTGAATTGAGTCCAGAGATGGTATGAAGCGGCAGGGTCAATCATTCCAGGACAAACCTGCTTTAGAGAAGCAATCCAATTCTGCAAGCCTGTTTCAAATTTCAAAAAGCTAGCACCAATATCTAGTTGTTTGGGTTTGGGGATGGCTATTTTGTGTTTAAGGTCAGCAAGAAGGTTAAGGCTTGTTAAATCAATAAAGGTCCTGTTGTGGTCTTCAGTATTTTGTTTGGGAGATGGAGTGGGAGAATCAGAAATGATTATTGGACTGTGTGGAGTATTGGGAGGGGTAGTTTCTGGTGAGGATGGCAGTTGGGCCATGTTTACAGTTGTACCACATGGCAGCTGAATTGCCAAGGGTTGTGGCTCAGAGGATTGAGGAGAATGAGGTTCAGGAGTTTGATGTTCAGGTGATGGAGTTTCAGAGTGTTGAAACTCAGGGTGTGGAGGTGATGGTTGAGGTGAAAGTGGATGAAGTTCTGGTTGAGGAGAGGGAGGTGGAATTTCTGGTTGTGGAGAAGGAGGTGGAATTTCTGGTTG
Organism: Vicia faba; assembly: GCA_948472305.1. Lineage (NCBI taxonomy): Eukaryota > Viridiplantae > Streptophyta > Magnoliopsida > Fabales > Fabaceae > Vicia > Vicia faba. The sequence continues at coordinate 1,197,688,629 of OX451741.1, forward strand.
TTCTGGTATGGATGAAAGAGTATGTTCTGGTTGAGGAGTGTGGGCAATTTCTGGTTGAGTGTTTGGATTTTTTGAGAGGGGAGCGGAAGCACGTTGATCAATTTCAGAAAGAACTTTTTCAAGTTCTGATTTTGTTGATGTTGTGGGTTTTGGAGTGCGGGATTTGGTGCGGGATCTCCTGAGAGTCAGTGACTCAGAAGGGTCAGCCTATGGTTCAGTTTCATCAATGGTTGGTATGGGGATTGGAAGTTCAAATGAAGCTCGGGTTGGGATTAATGTTGGAATAGCAGAAGAATTTAAAACATTAGCAGCAGATAGATTACCTCTCTTCTTAGGGGTCTGCTGGGATGGTCCTTCTGAAGTAGCCTTTCTTTTCTTCGTCTTCTTCACAGTAACTTCTGGATTTTACTGGTGCAGATCTTTTATGTTCAGAGTGGGATCTGTGCCATCAGCCTTGCAAGCGTCCAAGTATCTGAGAATAATGACTGGTTTAGAGTCAATCTCAGAAAATATTGGAAAGTCGTCCAGAGGGACTCTTCTGCTGGTGATGTCAGCAAGAGGAGTGACGCTGGGCTCCTTTCTGATATTCTCTATCAGTTTCATTTTCTTCAGATTCTTGTCGTTCAGAGGCTTGCCAACAGTAGGTTCAATAAAACTTAATTCCTGAGCTTCTGTAAGGTGTTCTATCAGCCTATTCTCAGTTAGAATATCTGATATTAACCTGCCAAAGGGTATCCAGTCCCTTTTTGTCCTTTCTTCTTCCCTTGTCTCCTTGACACTGGTCCTGAGGTGATTAAACAGAAGATGAGCCAAGTTAATCTTTACCTTCTGATTAATAAAATAGATCAGAAACTGTTGATCTATGTTTATATAATCAAGGGAGCTTGTGGGCTTCCTGTGATTGAAGCACCCCAGAATAATCTTCGCCCATATTATGTGTTGATCCTTTAAGTCTCTGATTTTGCTGCTGGGAACCCCATGAGTGAATATTTCTCTTGCAATGACACCAGCGTCAGAGCATCTTTCTGCCATCTCGATACAGCGGATACCACCACCACTGTATCCAATCAATCTTGCAATGTGATCCTCAGTGATCACAATCTTCTTTCCCATTATGTAGGAAGTAACTTGATGTGTTGATGAAGACACATGAATCTAGAATTCCTTGACCAATATTGGAAACGTTGGACCCACCAACCTATCAAAATATCTCTCCCATCCTTGTGCCCTAACTTCTTCTGTCAAATCGAATCCATTTTCTTTCAGACTGGAGAAATCAACAATTAGTTCAGACAGCACTTCCAAATTCTTCACTGGTGTAAGGAGTGTTCTGAAGGGAACTTGGTATTGTTCAGATGAATCCTCCTTCTGAGAACCTGCAGAAACATTGCTAGAGGTTGCCATGTTCACACTTAGGGTTTTCTGAGAAAAATTTTGAGAAAAAAGGTTTCTTTTGAGAGGGATGATTGCACAAGTAAAAATTCAGAAAATCTTTGGATGATTGTAAGAAACGGTAAAAGTTTAATGAATGATGTTAATGTGCTTAAATAGATTTCAAAATGATTTTTGAAAACGTAAACGGTTTTAAGAAAGAGAAATAATTCATGATTACATTTTAAAACATGATTACGTGCATTTAATGCTTGCTGATTTTGGGGGATTTGAGAAAGATACTTGAAACGGTTACCAGACATGTGTCTCAATGCACCCAATCAGCGGTTTTCCTTCTCAGAAGCGTGCACGCGTGTTCTTCTTCAGAGATTTGCTGATGATTGGATGACACTTGTTTGATTTAGTGAGCAGCACGTCTATCCTTGAGCTGAAACGCTCAGATCTTTAAGAATAGAATCTGATACAATCTGCATGTCTATTTTTCTGAAAGGAGATTGATCAGAAGTTCACAGTAAACAGAAAACACATTCTGAAGGTCAATATATAGAATTAAAACATTTTCACTCTGGGCAGAGTTTCATGCTGAGATGTTTCAGAATGAAATTGAACCTATCTTCAGAAAGAGGTTTAGTGAAGATATCAGCCCATTGATGGTCTGTATCAATAAATTTTAAGTTCAAAATTCCTTTCTGAATATAGTCCCTAATGAAATGATGTTTTATTTATATATGCTTAGCCCTAGAATGCAAAATAGGATTTTTACTTAAGCAAATGGCAGAAGTATTGTCACAGAGTATAGGGATGTTACTCTCAAAAATCTGGAAGTCTTCAAGCTGACTTTTCATCCAGAGCATTTGTGTGCTACATCCTGCTGCTGCTATGTACTCAGCTTCTGCTGTTGATAGCGCAATTGTGGATTGCTTTTTGCTGGACCAAGAGATCAGATTTTCTCCCAGAAACTGGCAGCTTCTAGAAGTACTTTTACGCTCTACTCTGTCTCCAGCAAAGTCAGCATCGCAGTAGCCTACTAAGCTGTAATCACTAGATTTTCTATAAAATAAACCCAGATTAGTAGTACCTTTCAGATACTTGAAAATTTGCTTAACAGCTGTTAAGTGAGATTCTCTAGGATCTGATTGGAATCTAGCACAAATACATACGCTGAATAAGATATCAGGCCTTGAAGCTGTCAGATAAAGGAGAGAGCCAATCATACCTCTGTATACCTTATGTTCTACCTTTTTGCTTACCTCTTCTCTTTCCAGAATGCACGTGGGATGCATTGGAATCTTTGATGGCTTACATTCTGAGAGGTCAAATTTCTTCAGAAGATCTCTGACATATTTGCTCTGATGAATGTAAGTTCCCTCTGGAGTTTGATTGATCTGAATTCCTAGAAAGAATTTTAGTTCCCCCATGAGGCTCATCTCAAATTCTGCCTGCATACACTTAGCAAATTTTCTTCCAAGAGAAGGATTAGTAGATCCAAAAATAATATCATCAACATAAATTTGACAGACTAAGATGTCATTCTTAACTGACTTACAGAATAAGGTAGTGTCCACCTTCCCTCTGGTGAATTCATTTTCTAACAGAAAGTTACTTAGTCTTTCATACCAAGCTCTGGGAGCTTGTTTCAGACCATATAGTGACTTCTTTAGTTTGAAAACATGTTCTGGATGTTTTGTACTTTCAAAACCAGGGGGTTGGTGCACATACACATCTTCTTCTATATAACCATTTAAGAATGCACTCTTGACATCCATCTGATACAGAGTGATGCCTTTATTAACAGCAAATGAAATTAAAAGTCTGATAGATTCTAACCTGGCGACTGAAGCAAAGGTTTCTGTATAGTCTATTCCCTCTTGCTGACTATAACCTTGTGCTACCAGTCGTGCTTTGTTTCTGATGACTTCACCTTGTTCATTTAGCTTGTTTCTGAACACCCATCTTGTTCCAATGACGTTGAATCCTTTTGGTCTGGGAACAAAATCCCATAAGTCATTTCTGGTGAATTGATTCAGCTCTTCTTGCATTGCTAGAATCCAGTCATTGTCCAGAAGTGCTTCATCAATAGAGGAAGGTTCAATCAGAGACACAAGTCCCATGAGGGATTCTTCAGAGTTTCTGAAGCTGGCTCTTGTTCTGATTGGATCTTCCTTTCTTCCTAAGATAGTTTCTTCTGGGTGATCCAAGCTGCTTCTGGGTAGTCTCTTCTGAGGTTGATCAACAGTTGTTGTAGGATTGCTAGCAGTGCTCCTTTCAGATGTTGAAGGAGTGTCTTTGTTGAGAGCTTCTGATGACTTGTCTTCAGAACCTGTAAATTCAACTTCCATACCTGCAAAAACTTCATTCTGCTTTGACTTTTCAGAGTCAAGCTTATCATCAAAACGAACACTGATTGATTATTCCACAATCTGTGTTTCTGTATTGTATACTCTGTACCCTCTTGAGCGTTCAGAGTATCCTAACATAATACACTTCTGTGCTTTAGAGTCAAACTTGTTCAAATAATTTTTTGTATTTAACATAAAACAAGTACATCCAAATGGATGAAAATATGAAATGTTGGGCTTTCTGTTCTTCCACAATTCATATGGAGTCTTTTCCAGAATAGGTCTTTGTTGTACCCCAAAATTTTCCCTCGTATTTTTCCACAAGAAATCACAGCTTCGGGCTTTTCCTGATTTTTCAAGACTGGCTCAAGAATCGGTCAAACAGACTTTTCTTGCCAGTCGGACAAAATTTAGGGTTGTCATTGATTTTAAAGTAGTTCAAGCAAATTGCTAAGGTTTGGTTGAGTTGGCTCGGGTTTTGATCAGGCGGACGCTTCTCTGACATTTAATCAAGAACTAGGGTTTGTGCGTGCAGAAAGAATTAACTCTACAGTGCTTTTCAATTTACTCTGGAATATGGACTGAGGTTTCTGATTGGGAGCTTACAGTGTTTGATTGAATCATTAAAAGAAAAGGCATGTGGACGTTTTGTTTGATTAACTGTGCATTGCTTTGGATAATTGGAGCGCCGGGTTTATTATTGATTGATGCTAAGACCACAGTGTTTATCAATTGTTTATTTATTTTAAGTTAGAATAATTGAAATTTATTTCCATTTTATTATAATTTAAGAATTATAAACAATTAGATAAACATTTGAAGAAGAATTAAAAATGAATGTCAATATAAAAGACTTTTTTTATTTATCTTTAATTATTTGTACAATTGTTATTTAAATACAGTAATTGTTTACAAAGTATTTACAATAATAATGTTAAAATGATTAAAAGGAAAATAAAACTATGTCCTAAAATTCCTAAGTCTTCATCTTCTATCCAATGCTCCCTTGTTGCTCAATTATTTTTCATCTGCAAAACAAAGAAAAAGAAAAAGTCAAAAGCAGATGAAATGAAATTAAAAGCAGATAAAAATTGGATTCATCATTAAAAGCAACTGGCCGGAATCAGTTTGCCCTCTCTGCAAATCACGAGATTGCTCTCGGTTCACAAAGAGGGATAGAATGTCTTGCAAAAATGCGAAATGCACAAATTCAAATTTTCAAACATACTGCATAAATCCAAAAATTGTCAACCAAGTTTCCAAACAGCATGTACAAGTATAAAGGCAAACTGAATCACAAATTCAAACTAAGCCAAAAGCTGTCAAAATTGTCCAAGGATGCCAAAAGATATCAAACTCCAAAAAGCTGACAATAAAGTACACAAAGTATGCAAGAAATATGGAAGATATGCAGAGGAAAAGGGATAAGTGCAAACAATATTCAAATCATCACTTTCCAAGGCCATTTTACTTTTTCAGAAAGAAGACAAATTTAAGCAATAAAAGTGCTTTTCTTTAATCTGGAGAGAGAAAGAGAGAGGAAAGCAGCTTATAGTACAGCAGGCTAGAGGCTAAACAAAAGATATAAACAGGATGTATCAGAACACATAGAGAGAGGAGGCAGAAGGCATACAGCAGAAGAAATCATAAAGAGTGAAAACCTCAAGCCTTGCAAACCTATCCAAGCATTAACCAAGTTCAAAAAGAACGAATATACAAAAAATATAACAGCTCCTGCCTTTCAAAGACCACAAGGCCAAGACCCTGGAAGATATAAAACAAAAGCCATCAACCTGCATAACACAGATATCAAGCCACAAAGCCTAACAGCCTCCAAGTTCATCGAGCCTCATAAACCAGAAACAAAAGACACAAACTGTATCAAATATCAAAAAGCCTGAAGCCTTTCAAAACTTCAAGCCTAACTTGTAATCTCAACCAAAACGCCATAAACCTTAAACCTGCATTCAAAGCCTTAAGCCTTAACCATCAACAAACAATCAAAACCAGAACATCAAGCCTGTCCATGCAAAAACCTGCATAAGCCTTAAAGCCTTAACTGTATCAAACAAAACCTGTCATAACACAAAGCCCTCATACCTGCTAGTCTGTAACACAAGCCTAAGCCATAAACTGAAGCCTAAGCATTCAAACCACCAACCAAACCCTCAGAAAACTTTCATCATAGGTTGCAACAAATACCAACACTATCAAGCTCAGAGCAAACAGATACATCATTAAGCAAACATTTCATATCAAGCATATCAGCAAGCAAGTATTGGAAGAGGAAAAAAAGTGAAACAGATGAAGCCAGGCATCTCAGATAATCATAATTGAATAAAAGAAAAGGGCCAGCGTACAGAATCAAAAGAGCAAGCAATCAAAGGCATCAAGCAAGCATACAGAAGTAGGCAAAAGGGAAGAGGAAAAGAAAGTTATAAAGTTCTCAAGCATCATCATCGAACCAACAACCTAAAAAGCAAATACAGGTACCAGTTTCTCCAACACACAGCATCATCACTATCGCCCTCGCCCTTGGCCGCCTGAAGCACCTCCAAATCCCGTCCTCCTCCGTCTCCATCCCCTAAAGGTATAATTTCTTTTCCTTCTCACGCACCTCAAACGATGATAACACACAGAATCAGAACAAAGTAAAACATTCAAAGTGGAAATCAATAAAAGCATGAAACCCTAAACGCGTTAAATACAGAAACCGTCACCTTACAATATAGCTTCGTTGGACCAAGGAGGGAAGAATGGACGAACGATGATGCTTGGTGGCCCTGGGCAAAGTATGTCATTCAGGATTCATAGCTTGAGAAAGAACGAAGGAAGACGAAGGAAGATGAGCGCCGTTTGTAACTCACAAACCCTAATTCCTCTTTCTGAAACACAATAACTCAAACCCTTGCAAAATAATTTGTGAAACAAAATGGGCCTTGCCCCTTTCATGCGCCTAAGCCCAATTAAAAATCAGGCGCACCCCCCCCCCCCCTGGATTGAGTACACTCCCAACCTTGCTTTGGGCCAAGACATCTCTAAGGCCCATTCATATTTTTTTCAATTTTTTTACTAATACCTTTTTATCATATCATATCTTTTTAATAAATTAACCCACTAATTTTTTACACTAAATTTTATTAACTCTTTTATTTTCTTTTTTTATATAACACAATTAAATTTTGTAAAATAAAATGATACACTAAACTCTTCTTTTATATATATATAAACTTTTCTTAGTATAATTAAAAATACATATTAATAAATACATAAGAAAATATACTTTCTTTTATTTCTTTTTTAACTAAACATTTTTACATAAACACAATAAAATACATAAATATTTTCTTTTCTTTTATTAAAATTTTGTACATATTAACAAAAATACAAATATCCAAAAGGAATAAATAAATACTTAATCTTTTCATTAAGTTAATCTTCCACACTTGTAAATAAATCACATACACATTTACAATACACATTTTATCTTTCTTATACATTGATACATTTGCTTATCCCTTTTTACATTGCTATTACTTTACATTTGAGATCACAATTCGATTTGGTTGTAAATTTATTTGGACACTACTCTCCTATATAAGTCTCATCCCCATTTGTAAATATTTGTACCCCCACTCCCGGATACTATTTTGTAATAGCGTAGACTTTAAATTCTCGCAATTTATCGCTTTCAAATATACCATGGTTAGACCTAGGGTTTGTATGTACATAAAATCAAACGCTAGATAACCTAATACAAAAACAAATACATGAAATCAATACACAATTCACACTTGCACCCCTAGGGTAATCCCGCTTGTTGCCTTCCAAAATGGGCCATGCTTGCACGTTGAGTTTCTTTGGCAAAACAAAACAAATCAAATGATCATAGTCCCTCGATGACGCTTTCGAAAGTTTCCTAATCAAAATGATCATAGTCCCTTCAAGCAAATTGCCAAAGATACTTGGTACCATTGCATTCATGGTCCATACGATGACCCGCGCCTGTCCCGTTAAACATCCTAACGCAAGATTGTCCACCAAATACAATGGTGGAACAAAATTGTTAAAAAGGGGTTAAAACATGAGAAAAACCTTTGAGTATAATAGGGTAGACAAACTCTTAGTTACTTGATCAAACTTGCAAAACACGCTTGCCTACTTTTCAAACCCCACTTCACAATACATTTTCAAAAACAAACTTTCAAAAACATTTGAAACATCTTTTTGAAAAGATACACACCTTTGTATATACTCAAACACGAGTCATTACAACGATTGCCGAGACGAAGGCGTCTTTTTCAAAACATTTTCAAAACATACACACACACACACCATTTCAAGCAATCGAAAATCAAAGGCAAGTTGATCTAAAACCAAGTAACTAAGAACCCATGGATAACCATGGATGAAAAGGGTGCTAACACTTTCCCTTTTCATAATCTACCCCCCGAACCCACGAAACATCTCAAAAGGTTTTTCCTGTGCTTTTTAACCTTTCCTTAGGATAAAATAAAAAGTCGGTGGCGACTCTTGGTAAACCGAACAAGTGAGAATACGAACGCAAAACCTCAAGTCAGTTCTCCCACCGTATCACAGTCTTATTGAGATTCTATTCTGAATGTAGCACGCTGTGTTTATTGCCTCTGCCCAGAAGATCTTAGCAACGTTTGTCTCATTGATCATGGTTCTGGCTATTTCTTGCAATGTTCTGTTCTTTCGTTCTACAACTCCATTTTGTTGGGGAGTTCTAGGACAAGAGAAATCATGCAGAATGCCTCTGTCATTAAAGAATGACTCAAAATCTTTGTTTTCAAACTCTCCACCATGATCACTTCTGACTTTAACGATTCTAAGATTCTTTTCATTCTGAACTTGGTTACAGAAGGTAACAAACACAAAGTGTGACTCGTCCTTGTGTCTTAATAACTTTACCCATGTCCATCTGCTATAGTCATCTACGATTACTAACACATACTTCTTGCCACTGACTGAAGCAGTTTTAACTGGTCCAAATAAGTCAATGTGCAGAAGTTCTAATGGCTTAGAGGTAGAAACAACATTTTTAGATTTGAAAGAAGGTTTTGCAAACTTGCCTTTCTGACATGCTTCACACAGAGCATCTGAATTGAACTTCATATTAGGAAGTCCTCTGACCAGATTGAGTTTGTTAATCTGAGATATTCTTCTCATACTAACATGCCCCAATCTTCTGTGCCAGATCCACTGCTCGTTGTTAACAGACAGAAGACACTTTACATTCTGACTTTTCAGTTCAGAAAGTTTGATTTTATAGATGTTGTTTTTCCTCTTTCCATTAAACAGGATAGTCCCATCTTTCTGACTAACAGCTTTGCATGATTTTTTATTAAAGATTATATCATAACCGTTATCACTTAATTGACTTATGGATAACAGATTATGCATTAATCCATCTACTAGCAGAACATTATTTATAGAGGGAAGATTTCCATTACCTACAGTTCCAGAGCCAATGATCTTTCCCCTCTGATTGCCTCCAAAGACAACGTGGCCTCCAGGCTTAAGTTCCAGGCTTTGGAACATATGCCTTCTTCCCTTCATGTGTCGCGAGCAGCCAGAGTCCAGGTACCATGACTGGTGTTTCTGATTTGCTGCTAAAGATATCTGCAACATGTATTATTTTATCCTTAGGTACCCAGATTTTCTTGGGTCCTGATTTGTTAGATTTACCAAAACTCTAGTTGAATTTTGGTTTCACAGAATACTTACTGCTAGTGTATTTAATATCATATGTGTTACCATACACAAAGTGTGAGTTCAGAGGAGTGTGTTTAATAATTAAATCCATGGCATTCTTTGGTGTAGGGACCTTACCTTGGTATCCTATTCCCTTTCTGCCGTTTCTGCTAACTCCATAGATCATTGAAGCCATTTTGCTTCTATCTATGCTTTTAGCAAGGAACTTCTGAAAGCTATGATCATACTCCTTGATGATCTCATCAGCTTTGCTGGGAGTCTCAGAAATTGTTTCCTTCTGAGATTTTTGTAAAACATTTTCTAACTTTGAAATTTTGTTTTTCAGCTCAGAATTTTCCAATTTAAGACTCTCAGTCTTATCAGAGTCATATTCAAGGTTCCTTTTCAGGTTTCTGAATTTAACTCTGATCTGCTGGTATCTTTCCAGAATTTCATTAAGGCTTTCAGCAAGTTCAGCCTTAGTAAAATTAATTGCAAAGTCAGGAAATACCTCTTCAGTATCTGATTCTGAGTCTGATTCAAGAGCTTCACTATCTTCTGAAATGTTGGCCATGAGAGCTATGTTTGCTCTCTCATCATCTGATTCTGAGTCAGCTTCAGACGAGTCAGAGTCATCCCATGTAGCCATGAGACTTTTCTTCTTTTCTCTTCCAAACTTCTTTTTGGGCTTTTCCCTCTGAAGCTTTGGGCAGTCACTCTTGTAGTGTCCTTGCTCATTGCATTCATAGCAGATGATGTCCTTGGTGTTTGGCTTTCTGCTTCCTGAGGAGCCTTCAGATCTTCTGTATCCAGAGGAAGAATCTGTCCTTCTGTATCTGGAAGAAGACTCATTCTGATCAGATCTTCTGGGATTCCTGAACTTCCTTTGCCTCTACTTCCATAGTTGGTTCACTCTTCTGGAGAGGAGGGAAAGTTCGTCTTCTTCTGATGAGGATCCATCAGATGTTTCTTCAACTGCCTGCAAAACTTTAGACTCAGATTTTTTGTTAGATTTTAATGCTAAAGGCTTACCTTGCTTCTGAGGTTCATCAGCTTCCAGCTCTATCTCGTGACTTCTGAGGGAGCTGATAAGTTCCTCCAGAGAAATTTTGTTGAGATCTTTAGCTAGCTTCAGAGCTGTAACCATTGGCCTCCGCTGCTTTGGTAAGCTTCTGATGATCTTCTTGACGTGATCAGCAGTAGAGTATCCTTTGTCCAGAACCTTGAGACCAGCCACCAGAATTTGGAATCTTGAGAACATTGTTTCAATGGATTCACTTTCTTCCATTTTAAATGCCTCATACTTCTGAATGAGCGCAAGAGCTTTAGTTTCTTTGACCTGAATGTTTCCTTCATGCGTCATTCTGAGTGAGTCAAACATGTTCTTTGCTGTGTCTCTGTTAGAGATCTTTTCATATTCAGCGTAAGAGATGGCGCTGAGAAGAATGGTTCTGGCCTTGTGGTGATTTTTGAAGTCACGCTTTTGTTGGTCAGACATTGCTTTCATGTCAATATTCTGACCGCTTGCATTCACTGGGTGCGTGTATCCATCTGTCACCATGTCCCACAGATCAGCATCATGTGCCAGAAAGAAGCTTTCAATTCTGTCTTTCCATTAATCAAAATTTTCTCCATCAAAGACTGGAGGTTTGCCGCTGAATCTGTCTCTGTCTTCATTGTTGTCATTGCTGGTGTGTTGATAAGTTCCTGCCATTGTGTTTTTCTGACGCTGGATCTTGTACTGACACGGTTAAGTGTTTTAGCTCAGAACCAGGCGCTCTGATGCCAATTGAAGAAGTGAAAAACACAAGAAGGGGGGTTGAATTGTAAAAACTGGAAATCAATTGCAGTCAACACGGTATTTTTATCCTGGTTCATTTGATCTCAAACTACTCCAGTCCACCCGTCAAGGTGATTTCGCATCTCTCCAACGAGGTCTTAATCCATTATATTCAACTGAATATTACAACTGCTTTAACAACTGCTAAAGCCTTCTTGAGTCAAACCACAAACCGGTTTTTCAAGGAAATGCTTTCTTACAAAGAATTGAAATCTAGGTGTGTGAATGTTTTCTACAAAAAACTGTTTATCACAACTGTGATACTACACAATTTGAGCTTATGAGAGCTAGAGTGCTAAAGTAATTGAATAAAGAATTTGAGAGCTTTTAGCAGACTGAGAGTGAGGAAGATGATGAATAGCTTTAGGCGTGTAGATTGTTGTAGAGCATTAGCCAATTCAATCTTCATTGACTTGTTTATATAGCATTGGAAATAAGGTACGTTGGAGTAGTAATTCCGCTTCAATGCCAATAACATTCTTTCCTTATCAAGTAGATCTTGTCTGGAATGATGTCGTTGGTAATAAATCATCTTGAATGCACAGTACCGTTGCCACTTAAGCTTGTTCTGGCTTTGGCTCATTCTGACGCTGCTTAGGTGCTGATGAATTGTTGTCTTGATTAGAGTTCAGATTGTTACGCGCAGATATGTTCATCACGCTTCAGCGTAAGCACAAGTTGATCTTCTGATTCTGGCATCTGATATAACATCTTCTGATGCTGATGATGATGTTCTCTTGCTGATATCCATCAGAGTTTCTGTAAAACAGAATGTAATTTTTAGATAGCATATGTGTCTTATATGAATCATACAATTAATATATCTTTGCATTTTGTTATCATCAAAACTTAAACTTAGGGTAGTAGATTCAAACTTTGTTCTAACAAATTGAACAAACTTGGCCAATTAGGACGTAGTGAGATGACCGGTTTCGGTGGAAAGCTGGAAATTGGTTGATACTCGATACTACACTCATTGAGACTAAACTTTTGGGATATCTCGGCCACAAGAAAAGATTGATCAAGCTGAGACAATGCCTAAAAGAAAGATCAGTGATATTGAGATCCCTTAGAACCCGGTTACTATTAACTAGGACAGGTTGAACCAACTAAACTTCAAGAGGGTACTTACCTATGAGACCCCATGCAAGCCTAAACCTAAGGACTTGTCTACTTTGTGTGAATATGATTATTTGTACTTTCTTACTTTGCATACTTGTACATAATATCATGACATCCTACCATAGCATTTTCAATAACCATTTCAAGGATCTCGAGGGTTTTAATGTAGGGTCACATTGAACCAGACATCTATCAAGGGCCATGGGGATTTATTTTCCTCTAACCAAACGCCGTCAAAAATCAAGTACAACAAACTTGAGTCAAGGGCTACAACCCGCTTGACATGGTGAGCTTAATTCTCGTGGAAGGACATCCACCGATACAAAGTTCTCCAATCAAAGATGTTGATCAAAGTTCAACTTGTAACATTTTCTTGTGTTTACCCCGCGAGATCCTTGAAAACATACATCCACATATCATCCATCATATCATGACAGGTCTTTCCCATACAGGTTTCCTTATCTTCTCACGGTTTATTTCAGTAAGATGGATATGGAACAAACGGTGAAAGATCTCCAAGCTCAAAACGCTCAGTTCCAATAAGTGCTCATGAACTTGGCCAAGGGGCAGGAAGATCTGAGAACACTCTTTACCAAAGAGAGCAAGAAAAAGAAAATTTTTGTCATCCTCAACACGAGGAGAAGGTCCAAGGGGCATGTCCAGCTAGTTCAAAAAGAAGATGCTTCTTCTAAAGACAGTCAGGAAGAGGAAGTTGGAAGCATTAGAGTTTACATAGCTACTGATGACGATGAATCTTCTGAGGAGCGGTATCCACCGGCAGATGAAAAATACAAACAGCTTGAAGACAGACTAAAAGTTATGGAGATCTAAGTTGTGCCTGGCTTGGACTTAGGAGACACGGGTTTAGTTTTCGGAGTGCTCATCCCACCAAAATTCAAAATCCCTACCTTTGTCCCATATGATGGAGTCTTTTGCCCTAAGATGCACTTAAAGTCCTATGTTCACAAGATTCAACCATACACAACTGATCCGAAGCTTTGGATCCATTTCTTCAAAGAGAGCCTAGTAGGGACTCAACTTGAATGGTTCTATCAATTGGAGAGTTCTCGCATCCACACATGGGAGGATCTAGCTGCTGCTTTCTACAAGCAGTACCAATACACCGCTGATCTTGCACCAACTCGTGTGCAATTGCAGAACATGACCATGGGTTCCAACGAGAGTTTCAAAGGATACGCCCAAAAGTGGAGAGATCTGGATGGTAGGGTGCAACCCCCTTTAACTGACAGGGAGATGATTGACATCTTCATGGGAACTTTGACAGGACCTTTCTTCAATCACCTAATTGGAAGCTCCTCAACCGGGTTCACCGAGATAATACTGACCGGTGAAAGAGTCGAAGTTGGCATCAAAAGCGGAAAGATCCAAGGAGCTACACCCTCAGATGCTCATAAAAATCCATACAATGGGAAGAAAGAGTCAAATGTTATGTATGGTCAAAGGAGTCGTCATGACCAACGTGTGGGGGCAGTCCTGATCTCTGGTTCTACGTTGCACCAACAATAGCAAAGGGGAAATCAACGAAGGCCAGACGATCCCAAAAGAAAGTTTACCAACATCAACACGTCACTGCCTCAAGCGCTATAACACTTGTTGAGGATGAATCTGATTACGTTGATAGGACCTCATCCAAACCCCAAAACTTCTTTTCCTAACTATAATCCTAATGCAACGTGTGCTTATCATTCCGGAAGTCCCGGGCATGATACTAACGATTGTTGGGCGTTGAAGTACAAGATTCAGAATTTGATTGACGCCAAGGAAATCGAGTTTGACCCTTCGGAGATTCCAAACATGATCATTGCTCCTATGCCGAATCATTGATAGCGTCTTGTTAATTTTGAATTTTCAATTGTAATTTCTTTTGTTATTCAAACAATTATCTATTAATGGAAAACTTTGTTTCATTAATGCATTGCATATGTTTGTCTTGAATTGATCCATTTGTTTTCACTATATTTAAACTATGCTTTTTTACTCTCTTTATGACATTCAACTCTTGCTAAAAGTTACAAGCCTTTAGAGGGAGGATGACGAAAACAATGCCATAACTTATACAATATGCTTTTGAACAGACCTTGCTGACGATGTACAGGCGTTCTTTCAAATCCTAAACACTGGAGTTATAAGGAAGATAATCCCTAGTCAACCCCTTTGAGCCAAAGAAGTGGAAGTTTTCTTTTTACACAAATTGAAACCTTTAATCAAAACCTGTGGCAGGATAGTCTCTCAGTTAATTCAAACGCGTGTTCAGTCGCAAACTTTCACTTCGTAATACAACGAATGACAACAAAAATATTCCTCCAGAATCAAAAGAGGGTGATAGTTCCATACTCAATAGGAAGTCATTATCTCTCAAAAATAAAAGCCCACTAAGTTAAATCCTACAAAGGAGACTTAAGAAAACCGGGGCATCCCGCTGACTGTAATCTCAAAACAAGAACAATCAGCCAAAAATTAAGGATAACAAATCAAAAGAAAGAGGTCACTAAAAATCCTCAACAACATGAAAAAAGTGGGAAAAAATTACTTCCTTCCGACAAACTTAACTTGTCTGAACCATCACCAAAACGTCATCCCAGACTCAATTGGAGTTCAAACACACAATTAACTGAGTTTAGGACTGGAGAACATCACGAAGAATGGGCGGATACAAATACAATTTGAGCCTTTATCCTTTGTTTCCTAAACCGTGAACCAATCCACGCTACAACCCTTCAAAAGTCCTAATTGAAGCATGGGTTAGTTCGAAAGCATATTGTTACAAAAGGTATCCTGACTCCTGTAAGGCTTTACTCTAAATCCTGAGTTTGAATTTTCTTACAAAGTTTCTTCACTCGCTAAAACGAATTTTCAAAACTTCAAGACAAGCATAAACTTTGCATTATTTGAATATCGTTGTTTGCATATGACTATTTGTTTGACAACAAATAAATTCACACAACGAATATCCGATGAACGAAAGCTCTCTCAGTGAACAAAATCACTTCAAGTAGGATGACACTTCCAATGAAAAATCTCCTATCAACAAGGGGGCATGAAATGTCACTATCTAGCACACCTGGGGAAGTCCAGTCAAGATTCCAATAAATCTCTCAAGAAATGTTGAATAACCAGGGGCATATCTCCATCTCCATCACTTGGGGCATTGAACGCAAATCCCAGCAAAGGGTTACGTACAGTCAATTAATTCCTGGCAGTGCCACAAACACTTACTACTAAGGGCAGTGACAAATCTCTCCAAAATCCTTCTCATAGGATGACTCCCAGCCAGAGTTTAATCTCTTAAAACTTTCTCACCAACTGAGTCTACCTCAAGAATCCTCGAGGATTTTCCCCAGTGAAGTTGACACCTCTCCAACAGACTGACAACAGGGTTTATTTCCCCCAACAAACTACAAATTCCCCAGTTTGAGTTTACCTCTCCGACTACTACAAATCAAAGGACCACAACTCCTCTTCCCCAGTAGGCTACTCTATAATCCCCAGCAAGTTACTATGAAGTCTGGACCCGACCAGACATTAGTTCAACTCCGACTCCCCAGTAGAGCAACGGACAACTGAGACTCCTGAACTCTTTTCCCCAAGAAGGAATCAACACTCTCCACAGAGTTTTCAATATTCCCCAGCAGAGTTCTCCTCAAACAACAAAATAGGACTCCCCGGTGGAAACATTCTAAGCAAAGCTTGAAGACACGCTTACTCTTCAACGGCAGTCCGGGATTTAATGACTCCACAACATTTGTCAAGGATTTATTTTCCCAGACAAAAAAATACATTCATTAACATTTCACATTTCATACATCCTGGTTACATACATGACAAGTGCATACGACACAATCTCGTTTATTTTGATAACATCATTGCACCATGCATTTCATACATCATGAGATTGCATACAACTAATGTGTTACCTTTTCAGGACAAGGTCAATTAACAGATGGCTATCATCAACCATTTTCAAGTTCCAGATTAATACCTGTAACAAGTCATGGCAATTATCTACATGACCAGCTGAACCAACCCTACACAGGTCCCTTCTCATTTCCAATATGAAGTTTTACACTGACTCGTCATGAAGCAACCCTACCCAGGTTCCTTCTCTTTCCAAGATGAATTTTTACACAGACTCATCATGAAGCAACCCTACCCAGGTTCCTTCTTAATTCCAAATGCAGTTTTACACAGACTCATCATGAAGTAGCCCTACACAGGTTCCTTCTCATTTTCCCAGATGAAGTTTTACACCGACTCGTCATAAAGAAACTGTGATACGGTGGGAGAACTGACTTAGGATTTGCGTTTGTTTTCGCACTTGTTCGGTTTAGAAAGAGTCGCCACCGACTTTTTATTTTATCCTAAGGAAAGGTCAAAAAGCACAGGAAAGACCTTTGAGATGTTTTTGTGGGTTCGGGGGGTAGATTGTGAAAAGGGAAGGTGCTAGCACCCTTTCCATCCATGGTTATCCATGGGCTCTTAGTTACTTGTTTTAGATCACTTGCCTTTGCTTTTCAATTGTTTGGAATGGTGCTTTGTGCGTGTGGTTTTGAAAATGTTTTTGAAAAAGATGCCTTGTTTAGGCAACCTTTGTAATGATTCTTGTTTGAATATATACAAAGGCGTGTGTCTTTTTGAAAAGATAACATTGAAAGTTGTTTTGAAATTGCTTTTGAAGTTGTGTTGTGAAGTGTGTTTGAAAAATGGCAAGGACGTTTTGCAAGATTTTTGATCAAGTAACTAAGAGTTTTCTACCCTATTTTACTCAAAGATTTTCTTGTGTTTAAACCCTTTTAACAGTGTTGTTTCACCATTGTGTTTGATGAACAACCTTGCGTTAGGATGTTAAACGGGACAGGCGCGGGTCATCGTATGTAATCATTGAAGGCAACTTATGAGACGCTCTAGCAATTTTGTAAGGGACGAGATCGTTTTATCGAAGGCAACATCGAGGGTCATCGAGGGACTACGATCTTTGTTTATCGAAAGGACGTTTTCTAGAGTGTCACATACTCGAGGGACATGGTTGCATTTTCCGAGGCAACAAGCGAGGTTACCCTAGAGGTGCAAGTGTGAATGGTGTATTGATGTTCATGCATTTATCTTGTATTAGGTTATCTAGCGGTTGATTTTAAATCTTCGCATACAAACCCTAATTATTATACAGTATATCGAAAGCGATAAATTGCGGGAATTTAAAGTCTAAGTTATTACAAATAAGTATCCGGCGATGGGGGTACAAATGTTTACAAATGGGGATGAGTCTTATCAGAATAGTAATGTCCAAATATTATGTTACAACCAAATCGAAACGTCACATTCTCAATGTAAAAGTATAACAAGGTATAAGAATCAAAGAGAATCAAAAGTATTGTGAGATGTATGTGGTTATTTACAAATGATCAAATAAAAAGTTAACCTAATGAAAATTAAGGGTTTATTATTATTTATTGTATTTTTTGTTGATTAAAAAAAACAAGATTTTTTAAAGAAAAGAAAAATTACTTTAAGTTAAAAAATCTATTATTTATGTATTTTTGGTTTTTGAGGTAATGAAAATTATTAAGAAAATTTTATACAAAAAAAAGTTAATATATTATTTTTATTAAAAAAAAGAATTAAGTTATATATAAAAAAAAGAAAATATGGTGATAAAAATGAAAATGGCTTTAAAATAAAAAAAGAAAAGACAAAATGGGCTTTTGAGTTTGTACTTTGGTCCAAATAAAAAAAGGGCAGCATTGGGCTAAAGAGGGGGTGCAGCGCTGAAAACCATTGGGCCCTAGGATAGTTTGTACTTTGGTCCAAATAAAAAAAGGGCAGCATTGGGCTAAAGAGGGGGTGCAGTGCTGAAAACCATTGGGCCTTAGGATAGTTTGTGGGGGAGAAGCCCACTTGAAATATTTAACAATTTTTAGGGTTTGCATTGGTTTTGCTCAGAATTAGGTTTGCAGTTCATGAACGGCGCCGCTCCCCTCTTGTCTTCGTCCTCTTCATCATTCTCAAATCAAGAATAAACTGATGTCTTCTCCTCTCTTTAGACCACCAGAATGCCACCTCCAACCTCTCCTCCCCGTGATTATACAAGGACGGTGATTCGAAAGGTACTAATTTCCTTCTTAACGCGTTTTAGGGTTTTTAGGTTCGTGCATGCTTAACTTTTACATGTTTTGATCTTTTCACAGTGTTTTAATCATGGATTGTTTATGTTTGTGTGAGGTGCAAAACAGAAAGAGGGAAATTGATACCTTGGGGTTTTGTTTCTGGAGAGGAGACGGAAGGTTGGACGGTGGCGCTCTCAGGTGGCCGGAGGAAGGAGGATGTGATGACCCTGCTTGCTTTCTGGTATTTGTACCTTTCTCTTCGTTTTGTGAGGAAAACTATTTCTGAAAACGCTATTTCATTAGCTTCTGAATCTCTTCCTCTCATGGGCTTTGTTGATTCTGATGTTGATGAACTTTAAAGTTTGTTTGTTGTTAGCTTTTACAATCTTCCTCTTTCTCTTTGTCAATGATGATGAATTCGTTCTGAGGTTGCTTGTTGTTCTTTTCACTTCTAACTTCTTCCTCTTTGTGGGTTTTGTTGGTTTTCAATGATGAGCTTCATTCCGAGATATTTCTATTGTTGTTGTGATATTTGGTGCTTGGATTTGTTGATGGATTCCGAGAACACTTGCTTCTGAGTTGTTTTTCTTTGAAGGCAAGTTTGTGTGATTTGTAAAAGGGCTACTTTTTTGAGTTTGTTTGTTTGGTACAAGCAGGCTTCTGTAGGTTTGTTGTGTATTTTAGAGGCAGGTTGATGCAGTTTGAAATGGCTTTAGGCAGGCTTGAAGTTATGCAGGCTTGGAGGAAGCAGGCTTCAAGGCTTGTTGTGCCTTAGGCAGGCTTGAGACTTGCTTAACATTTTAACAGGTTTTTGCTTGTTGTTTTGGACAGGTTACTGAGTTTTGGCTTGAAGGCTTGTGTTTTTGTATATGTAAGGCAGGCTTGTGCTTGATAGTTTTTGATGCAGGTCTTGATTTGTTGTTTGGAGGTTTTATGCAGGATGGAAGTTATGCAGGCTTGAAGGCTTGTTACTTCTGTGGGTTTGGTGTTTGAACAAGTTTTAAGGCTTGTTGTGCAGGCAGGCCTACCCTTCTGTAGGTTTGCTTGAGGTTGCAGTTGAACTGGCTTGAGTTTTAACATGTTTTGGCAAGTTGATAACTTGCAGCTTTGCTTCTGTTTACAGTTTTTTGGTTCTCTCCTCTGAACTGCCCTCTTGAACTGTTAGAAAAATGTTATATTTATTTTCTTTCTTCATGCTCTGTATAGCCTGCCAAACTGCAAAGCCTACTTCACCCTCTCTTTCTCTCTCCACAAAAAGCATATTTAATTTCTTAATGTCCTTTCTGAAAAGACTGTTGGCCAGGAAATGATGAAAAGTTTTGACAAGGTTGCTTGCTTGCATCTTGGTTTTCCTCTGCATTTTGTACTTGCTTCCAGATTTTTTGCATTGTTCTTTTTGATAGCTTGTATACAGTTTTTTTTGTTTTGACAGCTTGGTGGACAGCTTGTGCAACTTGGTTGACAGCTTGTGTAACTTGGTTGACAGCTTGTGTAGCTTGGTTTGCTTTTGGTTGACTAGTGCAATTTTTTTGTTCAGTTTGAACTTGTGCAGCTTTGTGTACCTTGTATGCAGCCTTGTGCCTTGTATGCAGCCTTGTGCCTTGTATGCAGCCTTGTACCTTCTTTGTATTTAATTGATTAATTTTACATTCCTCTTTGTGAACCAAGAAGAGAAATCTTCTTGTGATTTGCAAAGAGGACGAGTAAAACATGATGAAACCAAAACGATCTGATTCCGGCCAACAATCTTTAATGATGAGCTTTTTATTTCTCTGCTTGAAAAATGCTTTATTGATTTAACTGTACTGATTTCTGTTTTCTGTCCTTGCAGGGAAATACTAGTTAGATAATGGAAGCAGCAGTAGAAGATAGAAGACTTCAAGAGACTTAGATTTTAGATTTATTTTATTTTTCAATTATTGTAATAAATATTATTATAAACACTGTAAATAAATTTACAGTATTCAAATAACACTTGTAACAACAATTAAAATAAATAAAAAGTCTTTGTCAACTAAGAGCTCTTTACTTTTAAATATTTCAATCTTCCTTTTGCACTGTTTATTTAATTATTTAAATCTCTTGAATTAAAATGACTGGAAATGCATCCCAATAATTTTAACTCAGATAAAATAAATAATCAACAAACGTTGCAGTCTCACGACCTTGCATTAACCACCATACGCCCGACATTCCAGTTAATCATAGGCTTTGTACAGTTGAATAAACAAAAATCCATACACCTTTCACTTCATTGATCAAACCAATGCTTCAAACTTTCAATCAAAAGCCTCAGCTCCTAGCCTAGATGTTTAGGTTTTGAGAAACAAACAACAATCTTGAACAAGCGTAAAACAATGTAACAGTCAATTGAAATACTGTGGATTCAATTTCTTCTGAGAATGCGAGTGAAAAACCCTAATTCCAGATTTTCCGTCAAAGAAAAGTCTGCTTGATCAATTCTTGAGCCAAACTCAACCAAATCAATAGAAACCCTAATTCTGGATGGAACTGATAAGAAATATCTGTTTGACTGATTCAAAATCAATGGGAACCCTAATTTTGGACTGACTGATAAGAAAAATCTGTTTGACTGATTCAAAATCAATGGAAACCCTAATTTTGGATTGACTGATAAAGAAAAGTCTGTTTGACCGATTCTTGAACCAATCTGGAAAAAAAAATCAGGGAAAACCCAAAGTTGTGATTTCTTGTGAAAAAGGGAGGGAAAATTTTGGGGTACAACAGTTGCCCCTGTTCAATCTTCTTGAACCTGAAGAGTTAGATTGGCAGTTTTGCCGTTCGCGACTTGAAGGTAAAAGAATGATTGGACACTAGAGTGCCCAAAAATTTGCACTCGTCAAAGCCTAGTTGAGGGAACGGGCTTAAAGATGCCATTTGGAGATGTGGCAGAAACTTGTCGGAGATGGGCTTAAAGATGCCATCTGGAGAATGTGACAGAAACTTGTCGGAAATGGGCTTAAAGATGCCATCCAAGAATGTTTGTTGAACTGTATGTCGTAGGTGAGTGGGTGAGTATCAGAAAGGTGTCCATGTTTTGGAACATCTCTGAGATGGGGGTCTGAATAAGCAATAGATTAACATCCATGTTTGGAGAATCCGTAAACTGTTTTCAGAAGTCTTGAAGTTGAATAAACAATAGATCAGCATCCGTGTTTGGAGAATCCGTAAACTGTTTTCAGAAGTTGAGGTTTGTATGAGTAGTAGAATGACCACTGTGTCTGGGGTGTATCCGTACTGTAACTGTATTTGGAATTTTGAATAAATATCAGAATGACTGTCGTGTCTTGAGTGTATCTGTATTGTATCTGAATTCGAGATCTGTATGAGTAGCAGAATGACTTCCGTGTCTGGAGTGTATCTGAAACTGTAACTGGGATCTGAATAAGTGACAGAATGGAAACCGTGTCTGGAGCGTATATGGATTGTATCTGAAGTTGAGATTTGTATGAGTAGCAGAATGACTTCCGTGTCTGGAGTGTATCTGAAACTGTAACTGGGATCTGAATAAGTGACAGAATGGCAACCGTTTCTGGAGCGTATTTGGACTGTATCTGAAGTTGAGATCTGTATGAGTAGCAGAATGGCTTCCGTGTCTGGAGTGTATCTGAAACTGTAACTAGGATCTGAATAAGTGACAGAATGGCAACCGTGTCTGGAGCATATCTGGACTGTATCTGAAGTTGAGATCTGTATGAGTAGCAGAATGACTTTCGTGTCTGGAGTGTATCTGAAACTGTAACTGGGATCTGAATAAGTGACAGAATGTCAACCTTGTCTGGAGCATATCTGGACTGTATCTGAAGTTGAGATCTGTATGAGTAGCAGAATGACTTCCGTGTCTGGAGTGTATCTGAAACTGTAACTGGGATCTGAATAAGTGACAGAATGGCAACCGTGTCTGGAGCATATCTGGACTGTATCTGAAGTTGAGATATGTATGAGTAGCAGAATGACTTCCGTGTCTGGAGTGTATATGAAACTGTAACTGGGATCTGAATAAGTGACAGAATGGCAACCGTGTTTGGAGCGTATCTGGACTGTTTCTGAAGTTGAGATCTGTATGAGTAGCAGAATGACTTCCGTGTCTGGAGTGTATCTGAAACTGTAACTGGGATCTGAATAAGTGACAGAATAGCAATTGTGTCTGGAGCGTATCTGGACTGTATCTGAAGTTGAGATCTGTATGAGTAGCAGAATGACTTCCGTGTCTGGAGTGTATCTGAAACTGTAACTGGGATCTGAATAAGTGACAGAATGGCAACCGTGTATGGAGCGTATCTGGACTGTATCTGAATAATTGTTAACGATAGCCTTTTAATCTTATTCTGAAAAGGGTAAAGTGTTAGCTGAAACATAAAGTCATGTTGCATGACATGTATGATGCAGTGAATTGTACTTCATCAATGTTTATGATATGAATGTAATGGATGCGCATGTAAGCTGAGTGGTTGCCTTGCTGAGGAAGATGAATCCGGATAGCTGGAGATAACGAAATCTTTGACTGCTGCCGGGGAAAATAAATCCATGACCAAAGTTGGGGATTCCAAAAATCTTTGATTACTTAAGATGAGAAATCCTTGCTGACTGTTGACTGCTAGGGGAATAAGGAGTTTTTGTTGTATGCCAATCTACTGGGGTTTCAAGGATGAGAACAGTTTTTTAGGAGCTTCAGTTGTTCGTTATTCTGTTGGTGGCTGTAATTTCCAACAGGTGATGAAGAAATTTTTTGATGATGATCGTAACTTCCAGCAGGTGATGAAGGAAATTTTGAACGACCGTGAATTCCAACATGTGATGAAGGAATTTTTTGATGATGATCGTAACTTCCAGCAGGTGATGAAGGAAATTTTGAACGACCGTGAATTCCAATAGGTGATGAAGGAATTTTTTGATGATGATCGTAACTTCCAGCAGGTGATGAAGGAAATTTTGAACGACCTTTCAACTTGAAATGTAATTTGTTTTGGAGAATAAATCCTTGACAAATATTGGGGAAATAAACCCGTGACTGATGGTCTGTTTAGAGAGATGATAAACTTCTCGAGGACGCTTGAACTTCTTTTCAGAAAGATTTCGGAGAGGTTCATCACTGCCCCTAGTATCAGACGTTTTTGATATTGCCAGGAAACTTGGATTGCATGTAACCCTTTGTTGAGATTGACGTTTAAATTCCCCAAGTGATGGCGACGGAGACTTGCCCCAGGTTATCCCGCAATTGAGAGATTTCTTGAAATCTTGACTGGATTGTCCCAGGTTTACTGAGCTTTGAAAGATTTGTTAAAATCTTGACTGGACTGCCCCAGGTTCACTGAGCTTTGAAAGATTTGTTGAAATCTTGACTGGACTGCCCCAGGTTCACTGGACAATACCATATCAAATCCCCTTTTGTTGATAGGAGATTTTTGTAACGGAAGTGTCATCCCACTTGAAGTGATTTTATTCACTGAGAGAGTTTTCGTTCCTCCGAACATTCACTTTTGTGAATTTCTTTGCTGTCAAACAAATAAACATGTGTAAACAATGATATTCAAATAATGCAAAGTTTATGCTTGTCTCGAAGTTTTGGAAAATGTGTTTTTTAGCAGAAAACTTTTTATAAGACAAATTCAACACAAGATTTAGGGCAAAGCCTTACAGGAGTCAGGATACCTTTTGTAACAGTATGCTTTCGAACTAACCCATGCTTCAATTAGGACTTTCGAAGGGTTGTAACGTGGCTTGGTTCACGGTTTAAGAAACAAAGGATAAAGGCTCAAAGTATATTGGTACCCACCCGCTCTTTGTGATGTTCTTCAATCTTAGACTCAGTTAATTTGTGCGTCGAACTCTATTTGAGTTTGGAACGACATTTTGGTGATGGTCCATACCAGTTGAGTTTATTGTAGGAATTCATCATTTTTGCAACATTTTTCATGTTGTTGAGGATTTATAATGACCTTTTTCTTTTGATTTGTTATCCCTAATTTTTGCCTGACTGTTCCTGTTTTCGAGATTACAGTCAGCGGGATGCCCCAACTTTCTTAAGCCTCCTTTATAGGTTTTGGCTCAGTGGACTTTTCTCTTTTGAGAGATAATGACTGCCTATGAGATAAGGAACCATCACTGTCTTTTGGTTCCAAAGGAAAGTTTTTGATGTTATTCGTTATATTACGAACTGAGAGTCTGCGGCTTCAATGCGCATCTTTTTTGAATTAACTGAGAGACTACCCTGCCCCAGGTTTAATCAAAGGTTTTAATTTGTGTTTAAAACAAAAAACTCCTACTTCTTTGGCTCGAAGAGGTTGACTAGGGATTATCTTCCTTATAACTCTGGTGTTTAGGATTTGAAAGAAATGCATGTACATCGTCAGCAAGGTCTGTTCAAAAGCATATTGTATGAGATTACGGTATTGTTTCATCATCCTCCCTCTAAAGGCTTGTAGATTTTTATCAAGAGTTAAATATCATAAAGAAAGTAGAAATCATAGTTTAAGAATAGTGAAAACGAATGGATGAATTCAAGACAAACATATGCAATGCATTAATGAAACAGAGTTTGACATCAACAGATAATTGTTTGAATAATAAAAGAAATTACAACTTGAAAATTCAAATGGAACAAAAGTCTCTCAGTTCGAGCTTTGTCATTTCAAATGGAGAACCCTTAGCGGAAGATTTTCATCTCGCCATCCGGCATGAATTCCAGCACTCCTTCGTCAATTAAGTCTTGGATCTTGTTTTTCAAAGCCCAACAGTCATCGGTGTCATGTCCAGGACTATGGGAGTGGTATACACAAAATGCGTTAGGGTGATAGCTAGGAGTAGAGGTATTGGGCTTCCTAATAGGATACTTTAAAGCAAGCAGATTGACCTCCAACAAGCGTTTCAGTATTAGCGATGATGGTATGTCAGTCTCAGAGAAATGTCTTCCAGACATATTTTTCTTACGCCGATTACCCTGTTGACGCTGACGAGGTTGTTGCTGGGCTTGTGACCCTGAAGCTAGTTGGGGAGCCTTTCCCTTGTCTTCTTGTCTCAAAGGAGGTTGAGTTATGACTTGATCTTCAACCTTAGATGTTTGCCCCACTTGGTTGTCCCGAAGCAGTTTGTTGACGAGAACCCTGAGCTCTTCTTGTCTTTGAGCTAGGTTTTGAATGAGAGCCATCTGGCCCACCAGTTGTCCCATCATCTGGATCTTCATTGTTGCCAGCTCAATCTGAAGTTCTTCCAACTGACCATTCCTGACACTGCTTGAATTCCCTAGGACCATGCCCCTTGTGAGGAGAGATTTCACTTCTTCTTGCCCCTGGGACAAGAAGAACATTTCTTGAAGTTGAGCATTTTGATCCTGGATATCTTTGACAGTCCTTTCTAGAGCCATCTCTACTGAAATAAACAGTAGGAGAATAAGGAAACCTGAAAGGGAAAACCTATCATGATACAATGCATGATATGTGGATGCATGTTTTCGAGGATCTCTCGGGGTAAGCACAAGAAAATGTTAGAGGTTGAACTTTGATCAACATCTTTGATTGGGGAACTTTGTATCGGTGGATGTCTTTCCACGAGAATCAAGCTCACCATGTCAAGTGGGTCATAGCCCCTGATTAAAGTTGTTGCACTTGATCTTTGACGGTGTTTGTTTAGAGGAAAATGAAACCTCCTGCCCTTTGGTAGACGTCTGGTTCAACGTGACCCTGCATCAAAAGACCCTCGAGATCCTTGAAATGGTTATTGAAAATTCTATGATATGATGTTATGATGTTATGTACATGTATGCAAAAGTAAGCAAGCGTATATACAGGTAATCATATTCACACAAAGCAGACAAATCCCTAGGTTTAGGCTTGCATGGGGTTTGTAGGTAAGTACCCTCTTGAAGTTAGTTGGCTCAAACTTGTCCTAAAATAGAAACCGGGTTCTAAGGAGCTCAATATCACTGGATTATTTTCTGTGTTCATTGTTTCAGTTTAGCCACTTAACTGGTGACCAAAATATTCCAAGAAAACAATACTCAATGAGTGTAGTATCGAGTGTCTACCAACTTCGGACTGCACCAAAGTCGGTCACCTCACTACCCCTAAAAAGGCCAAGATGGTCAAGTAAGGTTCTAAGAGTTTGTTAGTGCTTCATGACATCACTCAGCGGCCCCGTATTCTCTTTGATTAACTCAAAGGCTACCGGTACCCACAAATATGTCACACTAACGTAGCTACTGCTTCAACCATGTCGGTATACCCTGCACAGTTCCCTCACAGTTTATTGCTACTTACCTAAAAGGTGCCTCCAAATCCGGGTGTAGGATTTAAAACAAACCCAAACAAAGAACCCAAAAAGTAAAGCAATCAAATCAAACAAGATAAGCATGTAAAGGTGATCTAAAACCCTAAGGTAACCCCACTTTCAAAATCGTCCCCAGCAGAGTCGCTAGTGCTGTGATACGGTGGGAGAACTGACTTGGGATTTGCGTTTGTTTTTGCACTTGTTCGGTTTAGCAAGAGTCGCCATCGACTTTTTATTTTATCCTAAGGAAAGGTCAAAAAGCACAGGAAAGATCTTTGAGATGTTTTCGTGGGTTCGGGGGGTAGATTATGAAAAGGGAAGGTGCTAGCACCCTTTCCATCCATGGTTATCCATGGGCTCTTAGTTACTTGTTTTAGATCACTTGCCTTTGCTTTTCAATTGTTTGGAATAGTGCTGTGTGCGTGTGGTTTTGAAAATGTTTTTGAAAAAGATGCCTTGTTTAGGCAACGTTTGTAACGATTCTTGTTTGAATATATACAAAGGCGTGTGTCTTTTTGAAAAGATAATTCAATGTTTTGAAAGTTGTTTGGAAATTGCTTTTGAAGTTGTGTTGTGAAGTGTGTTTGAAAAATGGCAAGGACGTTTTACAAGATTTTTGATCAAGTAACTAAGAGTTGTCTACCCTATTTTACTCAAAGATTTTCTTGTGTTTTAACCCTTTTAACAGTGTTGTTTCACCATTGTGTTTGATGAACAACCTTGCGTTAGGATGTTAAACGGGACAGGCGCGGGTCATCGTATGCAATCATTGAAGGCGACTTATGAGACGCTCTAGCAATTTTGTAAGGGACGAGATTGTTTTATCGAAGGAAACATCGAGGGTCATCGAGGGACTACGATCTTTGTTTATCGAAGGGACATTTGCTAGAGTGTCACATACTCGAGGGACATGATTTCATTTTCCGAGGCAACAAGCGAGGTTACCCTAGAGGTGCAAGTGTGAATGGTGTATTGATGTTCATGCATTTATCTTCTATTAGGTTATCTAGCGGTTGATTTTAAATCTTCGCATACAAACCCTAATTACTATACAGTATATGGAAAGCGATAAATTGCGGGAATTTAAAGTCTAAGTTATTACAAATAAGTATCCGGGGATGGGGGTACAAATGTTTACAAATGGGGATGAGTCTTATCAGAATAGTAATGTCCAAATATTATGTTACAACCAAATCGAAACGTCGCATTCTCAATGTAAAAGTATAACAAGGTATAAGAATCAAAGAGAATCAAAAGTATTGTGAGATGTATGTGGTTATTTACAAATGATCAAATAAAAAGTTAACCTAATGAAAATTAAGGGTTTATTATTATTTATTGTATTTTCTGTTGATTAAAAAAAACAAGATTTTTTAAAGAAAAGAAAAATTACTATAAGTTAAAAAATCTATTATTTATGTATTTTTGGTTTTTGAGGTAATGAAAATTATTAAGAAAATTTTATACCAAAAAAAGTTAATATATTATTTTTATTAAAAAAAGAATTAAGTTATATATATAAAAAATAAAATATGGTGATAAAAATGAAAATGGCTTTAAAATAAAAAAAGAAAAGACAAAATGGGATTTTGAGTTTGTACTTTGGTCCAAATAAAAAAAGGCAGCATTGGGCTAAAGAGGGGGTGCAGCGCTGAAAACCATTGGGCCTTAGGATAGTTTGTACTTTGGTCCAAATAAAAAAAGGGCAGCATTGGGCTAAAGAGGGGGTGCAGCGTTGAAAACCATTGGGCCTTAGGATATTTTGTGGGGGAGAAGCCCACTTGAAATATTTAACAATTTTTAGGGTTTGCATTGGTTTTGCTCAGAATTAGGTTTGTAGTTCATGAACAGCGTCGCTCCCCTCTTGTCTTCGTCCTCTTCATCGTTCTCAAATCAAGAACAAACTGATGTCTTCTCCTCTCTTTAGGCCACCAGAATGCCACCTCCAACCTCTCCTCCCCGTGATTGTACAAGGAAGGCGATTTGAAAGGTACTAATTTCCTTCTTAACGCGTTTTAGGGTTTTTAGGTTCGTGCATGCTTAACTTTTACATGTTTTGATCTTTTCACAGTGTTTTAATCATGGATTGTTTATGTTTGTGTGAGGCGTAAAACAGAAAGAGGGAAATTGATACCTCGGGGTTTTGTTTCTGGAGAGGAGGCGGAAGGTTGGACGGCGGCGCTCTCAGGTGGCCGGAGGAAGGAGGATGTGATGACCCTGCTTGTTTTCTGGTATTTGTACCTTTCTCTTTGTTTTGTAATGAAAACTATTTCTGAAAACGCTGTTTCATTAGCTTCTGAATCTCTTCCTCTCTTGGGCTTTGTTGATTCTGATGTTGATGAACTTTGAAGTTTGTTTGTTGTTAGCTTTTACAATCTTCCTCTTTCTCTTTGTCAATGATGATAAATTCGTTCTGAGGTTGCTTGTTGTTCTTTTCACTTCTAACTTCTTCCTCTTTGTGGGTTGTGTTGGTTTTCAATGATGAGCTTCATTCTGAGATATTGCTATTGTTGTTGTGATATTTGGTGCTTGGATTTGTTCATGGATTCAGAGAACACTTGCTTCTGAGTTGTTTTTCTTTGAAGGCAAGTTTGTGTGATTTGTAAAAGGGCTACTTGTTTGATTTTGCTTGTTTGGTACAGGCAGGCTTCTGTAGGTTTGTTGTGTATTTTTTGAGGTAGGTTGATGCAGTTTGGAATGGCTTTAGGCAGGATTGAAGTTATGCAGGCTTGGAGGAAGCAGGCTTCAAGGCTTGTTGTGCCTTAGGCAGGCTTGAGACTTGCTTAGTATTTTAACAGTTTTTTGCTTGTTGTTTTGGACAGGTTACTGAGTTTTGGCTTGAAGGCTTGTGTTTTTGTATATGTAAGGCAGGCTTGTGCTTGATAGTTTTTGATGCAGGTCTGGATTTGTTGTTTGGAGGTTTTATGCAGGCTAGAAGTTATGCAGGCTTGAAGGCTTGTTACTTCTGTGGGTTTGGTGTTTGAACAAGTTTTAAGGCTTGTTGTGCAGGCAGGCTTACCCTTCTGTAGGTTTGCTTGCAGTTGCAGTTGAACTGGCTTGAGTTTTAACAGGTTTTGGCAAGTTGATAACTTGCAGCTTTGCTTCTGTTTACAGTTTTTTGGTTCTCTCCCCTGAACTGCCCTCTTGAACTGTTAGAAAAATGTTATATTTATTTTCTTTCTTCATGCTCGGTATAGCTTGCCAAACTGCAAAGCCTACTTCACCCTCTCTTTCTCTCTCCATAAAAAGCATATTTAATTGCTTAATGTCCTTTCTGAAAAGACTGTTGGCCAGGAAATGATGAAAAGTTTTGACAAGGTTGCTTGCTTGCATCTTGGTTTTCCTCTGCATTTTGTACTTGCTTCCAGATTTTCTGCATTGTTCTTTTTGATAGCTTGTATACAGTTTTTCTATTTTGACAGCTTGGTGGACAGCTTGTGCAACTTGGTTGACAGCTTGTGCAACTTGGTTGACAGCTTGTGCAACTCGGTTTGATTTTGGTTGACTAGTGCAATTTGTTTGTTTAGTTTGAACTTGTGCAGCTTTGTGTACCTTGTATGCAGCCTTGTGCCTTGTATGCAGCCTTGTACCTTCTTTGTATTTAATTGATTAATTTTACTTTCCTCTTTGTGAACCAAGAAGAGAAATCTTCTTGTGATTTGCAAAGAGGACGAGTAAAACATGATGAAACCAAAACGATCTGATTCCGGCCAACAATCTTTAATGATGAGCTTTTTATTTCTCTGCCTGAAAATGCTTTTTTGATTTAACTGTACTGGTTTCTTTTTTCTGTCCTTGCAGGTAAATACCAATTAGATAATGGAAGCAGCAGTAGAAGATAGAAGACTTCAAGAGACTTAGATTTTAGATTTATTTTATTTTTCAATTATTGTAATAAATATTATTGTAAACACTGTAAATAAATTTACAGTATTCAAATAACACTTGTAACAACAATTAAAATAAATAAAAAGTCTTTGTCAGCTAAGAGCTCTTTACTGTTAAATATTTCAATCTTCCTTTTGCACTGTTTATTTAACTATTTAAATCTCTTGAATTAAAATGACTAGAAATGCATCCTAATAATTTTAACTCAGATAAAATAAATAATCAACAAACGTTGCAGTCTCACGACCTTGCATTAACCACCATATGCCCGACATTCCAGTTAATCATAGGCTTTGTACAGTTGAACAAACAAACATCCATACACCTTTCACTTCATTGATCAAACCAATGCTTCAAACTTTCAATCAAAAGCCTCAGCTCCTAGCCCAGATGTTTAGGTTTTTAGAAACAAACAACAATCTTGAACAAGCGTAAAACAATGTAACAGTCAATTAAAATACTATGGATTCAATTTCTTCTGAGAATGCGAGTGAAAAACCCTAATTCCAGATTTGCCGTCAAAGAAAAGTCTGCTTGATCAATTCTTGAGCCAAACTCAACCAAATCAATAGAAACCCTAATTCTGGATGGAGCTGATAAGAAAAATCTGTTTGACTGATTCAAAATCAATGGGAACCCTAATTTTGGACTGACTGATAAGAAAAATTTGTTTGACTGATTCAAAATCAATGGAAACCCTAATTTTGGATTGACTGATAAAGAAAAGTCTGTTTGACCGATTCTTGAACCAATCTGGAAAAAAAATCAGGGAAAACCCGAAGTTGTGATTTCTTGTGAAAAAGGGAGGGCAAATTTTGGGGTACAACAGCAACCCTACACAGGTTCCTTCTCTTTCCAAGATGAAGTTTTACATGGAATCATCATCAAGCAACCCTACACAGGTTCCGTCTCATTTCCAGATGAAGTTTAACACAGACTCATCATAAAGCAACCCTACATAGATTCCTTCTCTTTCCAAGATGAAGTTTAACACAGACTCATAATGAAGTAACCCTACCCAGGTTCCTTCTCATTTCCAGATGAAGTTTAACACTGACTCGTCATGAAGCAACCCTACCCAGGTTCCTTCTCATTTCCAAGATGTAGTTTTACACGGACTCGTCATGAAGCAATCCTACCCAGGTTCCTTCTCTTTCCAAGATGAAGTTTTACACAAACTCATCATGAAGAAACCCTACCCAAGTTCCTTCTTAATTCCAAATGCATTTTTACATGGACTCATTATGAAGTAGCCCTACACAGGTTCCTTCTCATTTTCCCAGATGAATTTTTACATGGACTCGTCATAAAGAAACCCTACACAGGTTCCTTCTCTTTCCATGATGAATTTTTACACGGACTCATCATCTAAAAACCCTAAACAGGTTCCTTCTCATTTCCAGATAAAGTTTAACACGGACTCATCATAAAGCAACCCTACACAGGTTCCTTATCTTTCCAAGATGAAGTTTAACACTAACTCATCATGAAGCAACCCTACCCAGGTTCCTTCTTATTTCCAGATGAAATTTAACACTGGCTCATCATGAAGAAACCCTACCCAGGTTCCTTCTCATTTCCAGATACAGTTTTGCACGAACTCATCATGAAGTAATCCTACCCGGGTTCCTTCTCAGACAATTCCAGATGCAGTTTTACACTGACTCATCATGAAGCAACCCTACACAGGCCCATCGTAAATTGAAGAATATCCAAGACCTCTGCTGGTTCAGTTTAAATCTCTCAATAGTTTATCCTGATTATTTCTAGTAGACATTTTCTCTGGTTCAGATAGATGGCTCCAAGATTTATTCTGGTTCTTCTCCAGTTGAATTCAGAATTTAGACTTAGTCTGATTTCTGTCAACAGTCACCTTTGGATGGCATCTATAAGCTCGTCTCCAACAACTATCCATCATTTCTCCAAATGGAATATTTAAGCCCATTCCCTACATAACCAACCACCACATCATCAAGTACAAATTTCTGGGCACTTTAGTATTCAATCATCTGCCACCTTCAAGTCACGAATGGCAGATTCGCCAATCTAACTCTTCGGGTGTAAGAAGATTGAACATGGGAAGCTGTTGTACCCCAAAAATTTCCCTCTCAATTCTCAAGGTTTTTCTCACAAAGATTTTCAGGATTCAAGCTTGCACAAGTGCATTGGGATTTTTCCAATACCAAAATTAAAAGGAAGCTGTCAAAAAGGGAGAAAATAGATAAAAATAACATTTTGACAAATTTGGAGAAAAATAAGTCTCCTTCAATTTGGCACCCTTTGATTGACTTTTGGTCTCCTTCAATTGCTCAAAATCAGCTGCCTGCATGCTTGCTTTGAATGGACAAAGTTTTGCTTCAAAGGCAAGCCTTTCGATTGGACAAGTATGTTGCTTGCATGCTTGCAATCTAAGGCCATGACCTGCTGGCCACATGTACCCCTTGTAAGGCAAAGTCTTTGTTTAGACACAAGTGCCTGCATGCAAGTCTTCGTTTGGGGCATTCACCTTCTGCATGCCTGCATGCAAACTTCAGTTGAGCAAGAGCCTCCTTCGAATGACATTGGGATTACATATTTCGTTTTGAGAAAGAACCTCCTACGAATGCCACTTGGATTACATCTTTTGTTTTGAACAAGAGCCTCCTTCGCATGCAACTGAATATAGCCCAATCGAAAAGCATGCCATTGTGGGGAATATTTAGTTTTTCCTACCTTGAGTTTGGTCGAGGGTTGGACTTACATAATCAAAAGAAAAAGGGTTCAAAATGGCACACACAGTGGAACATGGCCAAATCGAAAGACAGGCCATTGTTGGAAACATTCTATTTTGTTTGATCTTGAGTTTGGTCGAAGGCTGGATCTGTAGGGCCAAAATGAAAGATAGGGTATTCGATCCAAGGGTCAAGTTGTCCATAGGTTAGGCTACATAGGCCTCTAACTGGTGCCTCACTCCATATTAAATTGTTCTTCAAGCCAACTTGCTCTTCATGACATCACAACCTTTTTAGAAAAATTTTGAGCCTTGCGCCTGACTCTTCTACATATTTTCCCCCTATAAACTAGGAGCCACCCATCTAAACCATTGATTTTGTTACTTTTATCTTGGGATTATAAAGAGTTGACGCAAGTGGATGTTGGCCATTCAAAGAAAATATATTTTATTCTTGCACCAAGTTGCTCATTCAAAATTTTTTCTCTATAAATAGAGAGTACATTTGCCCATCAAAAGAGGATCTGGGGACCAGGGGAACGAATCTCCAAATTTTCTCAAACACAACAAAAAACTCTCAAGTCCTTAAACACTTGTGAAGAACAAACCCATAATCCTTGTCACCTCCTTCGATTCTGAAGAACATCACGGGATGAAACAACACAGGGAAGCGAAAAATCCTCCCCCACTTGCCTCAAACTCACTCCTGCAACCAAGTGATTAGAAGAAATAAACAAGTGCCGATAGTGTTTCACACGCGTATCGAATAAAACAGGGAATAAACTCATTAGTAACCTGGCCAATCTGATCGACCATTGCTCTGATACCACTAATGTAAAACCCCCTAACTCCATATAGCATAAATAGCATAATCAGAGTAAAATAACATGCATCTCAAAGAGGGCGTCACATTTTGAATTCACAAAATATCCAAGAAATTCAAACATGCATACTGGTCATGATCATAACATGTATTCAAACTTCATGTTTTCAAAATCATTCACATCACAGCAGAATAATTATTTACTCAAATAATAATAATAATAATAATAATAATAATAATAATAATAGTAATAATAATAATAATAATAATGATTATATCCCATACTATAATCATAAATTCTCATAACAAGTCATGGATCTAAAATCATTAGGCACTGAGGCCACTCAACATAAACTCTCAACATACAATTCAAATATGAGAAATAACAATATATTTTCAAATAAACATGAGTTCAAAATCCCCCGTGTTACATAGACCAGAGAAATGACTCACTACCTAGGGAGAAAACAGATAAATAAGGATCTAGCTCTTCTGACTAATCATGGCAGTATCACCGTTATCCTCGGTACCTACGCGATGCCACATAGAACATCATTACAACAAAAGGGTGAGAATTCACATCATTATGGATATATATATATATATATATATATATATATATATATATATATATATATATATATATATATATATATATATATATATATATATATATATATATATATATATATATATATATATATATATATATAAACAATGTATATAACACGCATGCATTCCAAGAATTCATCACACTTCATATAATTATCTATACAACATGGCTTCACTAATACAAGTACCAAGACAATGATATCCAAGTAGAATAATTACCACAATCATCACATACATTGCAATCATCCTCAAAGTCACAGTTAAACTAAATTATCACACACATTACGCATTCAAAGCAAAACATCACATAACAACAAATGTGACTCCAATCAACTCAATGTGACTCATGCATATGGTACCATCGTGAACATTAAGTTTACCTCGCTCCCAATTCAATATTTAGAACCAGAGCCACGCTTTCGATTCATACAAGACCAAATCCCACCAATATGAACATATAGTTCACCGCTTATATTTCCACACAAGAATTAAAGCAACCAATATGAACATATAATCCACCGCTTCTATTTCCATATAAAGATCAAAGCAACCAACCAGAGTTCAGTCTCCCCATGCATGCATGTGCAAACATAACCAAGTATATGCAAATTAAGATTATCACCAAACCTTAATCATACCTCAAATCCCAATAATCCATCGAAATGAATTATCCACCATTGTATAAAACATACATTTATCACGTTGTCATTACCAACAATGTAATTATTCATTTAGCATTCATCAATCACACATATCACGAATAGTAAAAAATTCTAAAACATGTTATTCTCATTCAACATTAATTCACAACATACATATACATAAAGTCAAGTGTCATGTTCATAACATTCTCAATTCAGCATATCACAATAACATATAACAAACAATGCCAAAACATGTTATTTCCATTCATCATCCATTCATGATACATAACAAATAATATTCAAACTATTATTCTAATCATCTAATTTCAACAAACTTAGTTCTATCTTATAGTTTATTTCGTTAGCTTTCTAACGATTAGAACGGTGCCTAAAACGAAGTTACGGTTCAAACGTTATTGCCGTTACAAAATTTGTCAGAAAACTTGATATATGAGTCGATGCAAAGAACTATGAGACGACACAAAACTGCGTGACAACACTTCCTTTCTCGGCGGGTTATCTCGCATCGGACCCCCTTTCAATTTTGAGTCGACTCAAACTTCTAAAATATGATTTTTCTGTATTTTTTACTTAGAATTTACACAAATCTTCTTCTAAGAAACACCATAAATCACCACAAGCAATCATGCTTGTCAATTTTATCAATAACCCATCATCCTAACATAAAGTAATCATTCTATTCCATTCAACACATCAAATCTTATCAACTTCATAGATTTCTACCCAAACCCTAACATGTAAGATTTTAGAAATTGAAAATCAAATCACCCTAGCATGTTACTACCCATTACATACCATACACACCCATAATAATAAGGATTCTCCCCCTTACCTCTTGAAGACTCAAACTCTAGGTTTCTTCTTCTTCCTTCCTCTTTCTCATCTTCTCTGCTTGTTCTTCTTTTCTCTTCTTCAAATGAAATAATGTCTTTCTACTCTCACCAAAACCCTTACTATCTCGTATCTCTTATTGGGCTTACTATTTTAACACCATATGTCACCATTATTTAGGCCCAACTAGTTATTCCTCTCTTAACTAACACAATTAGCCCAAATAACACATAAATACTACAATTAAATAATTATCATACTATATAATAATTAAATTATCAAAAGACAAAATAAAATAATTAAACAAAATAGCTAATAATAATTGGGATGTTACATTAAGAGCTCTATCTCGATTCACATGAAAACACGAGTGTATGTGAGGCATGTGTGATTGATTTTGTTTCTTGAATTCACGTTGAATTCACCATCAAAATCGTAATAGAATTGCATTTCTTGATTTTGTGGGGTCGGGAAACACGAGTGTTTGGTGAGATCTGAGTGAGTTTAAGCACACAAGAACGAAGATGAACGGTTGAAATAATTTGAATATAAAGCTTCCAATTTTTCATGGAAAGAATTGGAATCGGTGGATGATTCAGATGTGTGTGTTGTTCGGTGCTCAAGATGTTCTTGATCTCGTCGTCGACGGTTACATTCTGGTTGCAGCTGATGTGACAGAGGAACAGAGAAACGCGCAAAGAGATACAAAGAAGAAAGATCATAAGGCGTTGTTCTACACCCATCAGTATGTGGATGAAAATGTGTTTGAGAAAATCACTAATTCAACGATGACGAAGGATGCGTGGGATATACTTGCATGATGCTATGGTGGTGATGCATCAGTGAAGAAGGTGAAGCTTCAGTCTCTATATAAGAAAAATGAGAATCTCAACATGAAGAATAAAGAGAAGGTGCCTGATTATATCTCTAGAGTAATTTTGATCATAAATGAGTTGAAGGATAATGGAGAAACGCTCTCTGAACAAGTTATTATTGAAAAGGTATCCAGATCCCTTACTCCATAGTTTGATTATATTGTTGTAGCAATTGAACATTCTAATAACCTCGGCACCATGAGAATTGAAGAGCTGCAGAGCAGTCTAGAGGCACAAGAGTTGCGTCTGACTGAGAGAACCTCTGAAAGAGAGGTAGAGCAGACTCTGAAAGTGTCTTCAGGTGAGAAAAGTCAGAAGCAGTCTCGGTCAGAAGCCAAGAAGATACATGATGATTCTTAGAAGTCAGAAGGCTCAAACTCTGATGAGAAGAAACATCAGAAGGTAAAGGAGAAGCTTGACAAGAGAAAGGTTCAGTGTTATAATTGTAATAGGTTTGGCCATTTTGCTAAAGATTGTTGTTCAAACAAGGAAATGAAGTAAGGAGAAGAAAACATAACCAGAGGAGATTCTTATTATGAACATGTGCTATTGATGACTTATGAATCTGATGATGGATATTTGGTAGAATGGTGGCATATGGACACTAGCTTCTCAAATCACTTAAGTGGAAACAAACAATGGCTGATTGATTTTGACTCTAGAAAGTGGACAAAGATAAATTGTGATGACGATAAATACCTTAATGCTGAAGGTATGGGAAATGTCAAAGTTAAAGTGAAGAATGTTAAAATTGTTCTGATGATGTTTGGTATGTTCCTGGCATGAAGAGAAGTCTGATGAGTGTAGGTCGCATTATTGAGAAAGTTTTCTCAGTTACCATGAAGAACAATCTCTTGAAGTTGTATGATTCTGATTAGAAGCTAATTATGAAATTTGTGAAGGGAAGAAATAGAACATTCAAGGTGAATGTGGAGACATCCGAAACAAAATACCTTAGTGTAGAAGGTGCTGAAAGTGATAGTGAGTTGTGGCATAATATATTGGGCATCCGAACTTCCGAAGCTTAGGGTATATGAGTTATAAAAAGCTAGTATATGGCATTCCTAAGATTGTGAAGTCTGAGAAGTCATGTGAGATATGCATGAAAGGCAAGCAACCCAGATTTTCATTTGCATCAAAGGTGGCCCCAAGTGCAAAGCATGATTTAGGAATAGTGCATTTTGATGTATGTGGACCATTTGAAGTACCTTCACTTGGAGGAAACAAATATTTTGTGTCGTTTGTGGATGAGTTCACAAGAATGACATGGGTAGCACTCGTCAAGTTTAAGCATAAGGTGTTTACTGAGTTTTAGAAGTTCAAGTTGAAGGCTGAAAAACAGAGTGGTCATAAGCTGAAAGTTCTTAGAACTAACAATGGAGGTGAATACAACTCTACAGAATTCAAGAAGTTCTGTGAGGAGAATGGAATTGAGTATGAGGTCACTTCTCCATACACTCCTTAAAATAATGGTCTTGATGAAATAAAAAATAGAACTTTGCTTGATATGACAAGGAGCATGCTGAAAGAGAAGAATTTGTCTCACACCTTATGGGGATAAGTTGTTTCCACTTCAGCATATGTGCTCAACAGATGTCCAATGAAGAAGTTGAAGGAAACCGTTCTTTTTGAAAGGTGGACTGGAGATAAGCAAAATGTGAGTCATTTTAGAGTATTTTGGTTCAGTTTGTTACAAACATGTTCCATGTGCTACTAGAAAGAAGTTGGATGATAGAAGCAAAGTAATGTTACTAGTTAGGTACCACAATACATGTGCTTATAAGTTTCGTTGTACAACCACTAACAATGTTGAAGTCAACAGAGAAGTCATTGTGAAGGAAGAAAAAGCATGGGATTGGAACAAGTCTCAATCCAACTGTAGTACAATGTTGACATCTGAGATAAATTCTGAAGGAGAATATACCTCTGAATGAGATTCTGCCTTTAAAGATGAGTCAGATTCTGAAGGTGACGCTGAAGCTGAAGGACACTCTAAAGACGAGTCTGACTCTAAAGATGAATTTGATTGTGATCCCGATTTTAATGATGATTCAGACTCTGGTGGTAATCCAACCTCTGAAGGTGGTCATGCTTCTGAAGGTGGTCCAACATCTTATATTGTTCCAGCATTTGAAAAAGATTTTGAACAAGTTCATAGGTCATTGAGAATCAGACAAATATCAAGAAGATTGGCAGAGTTTGACATTTTGCTAGATACTAAGATAGATTATGAAAAAGAAGTCATTCAGTGTGTCATATTAGTAGACTCTAAATCAGTTAGTACGAAAGAAGCTCTCAAGAAGAAAGTGTGGTTGAAGGCCATGAAAGAAGAACTTGAGGCTATAGAAATAAATAAGACTTGGGAGATGACTGAGCTTCCAAAGGAGAAGAAAGCCACCAGCGTTAGAAGGGTTTTTAAGATAAATCTGGAGCTAGATGGATCAATTGGAAACAACAAATCAAGGTTAGTAGCTATAGGATTTTTACAGAAATCTGGACTACATTACTTTGAAGTGTTTCTGCCTATAGCTAGACATGAAACAATCAGATTTGTGATAGCTATATATGCAAATAGGAATTGGCCCATGATGCATTTAGATGTAAAATCTTCATTTTGGAACGGTCCATTACAAAAAGAGGTATACATGCCATAATCTCCATGATTTTTGAAGAAGAACAAGGAAGGGATTGTGTATCAGTTATATAAAGTGTTGTATGGAGTGAAACAAGCTCCTAGAGCTTGGAATCTAAAAATTTATTCAATTTTTAAGCAGCAAGGATTCAAAAAGTGTGAGATGGAGTATGACGTTTATGTTCAGCATACTTTTGAAAGTAATATGATTATGGTGTGTCTCTATGTTGATGAGATATTACTAACAGTAAGTTGTTTAGATGAGATAGTCAAGTTCAAGAAGGTGTTGATGAATGAGTTTGAAATGACTGGTTTGAGAAATATGATATATTTTCTAGGGATGAAGATTATGTACTCTAAAAAGGGTATCATTTTGCATCACTTGAAGTATAAACTTGAACTTCTAAAGAGATTTGAGCTAACAAATTGCAAGACTGCATTCACACTTGCTGAGACAAATCACAAGCTGGATTCTGATCCTGAGGTTGATGATGTAGATGCTACAATTTTTAAATAGTTGATTGCCTCATTGAGATATATTTGTAACACCATAATTGACATTTATTATGCAGTTGGAATAGTGAGTAGGTTTATGAACAAACGAAAGTGGTTATATTACCAAGCATCTGCCATAATACTGAGGTACATTAAAGAGACTCTGAAGTATGAAGTGTTGTTCCCTTTTTGTGTTAAATCTGACTTAGAGTTGATATGATATTCAGATTCTGATTAGTTTGGAGACATAGTTGACAGAAGAAACACTTCTGGATATTTTTTCAATTATCTGGGAGGTCTTATTTCTTGATGCTCCAAGAAGCAACCAGTGGTTGCATTATCAACTTGTGAATTTGAGAATATTGCAAGTGTATTGTCTGCGTGTCAAGTTGTTTGGCTTATGAACTTGTTGTAGGATCTAAAGATTAAGGTGAGAAAACTTGTGAGGTTGAGGATTGACAACAAATCAACTATAAGCCTTGCCAAGAATCCAATGATGTATGGAAGGAGCAAGTACATTGACACAAAGTTCTATTTTCTAAGAAATCGGGTTCAGAATGAAGTGTCAGAAGTTGTGCATTGTAGCACTCAGAAGCAACTTACAGATGTTCTGACTAAAGCTATACTGACTGAACATTTTATCCACTTGAGGGATAAAATTTGTGTTGTAGATTTTAATTAGCTGAATATGAATTAAGGGATTATGTTAGAAGTAATTCATATTTAGAAGTTGTTGGTAGAAACAGTAGTTTCTGAGATTGTTAGAAGTATTTCTAGAAGTTGTGTTGTTCAAAAGCTACATGCTTCAGAACCTTGCACAGCGTAGCTGAGAAGTTACATGTTCAAAATCGTGTTCTGAGTTTTATTAGCATTATTAGTTTTGCTTACGTGACATAGTTCGCTTACGTGACATTTGATTTTTTTGTATATTTAAACAAATTTGTTACAATAAAATCATAAGTGAATTTTTTACCATTGAAAATTTATTACAATTTTGTCTCTTCTCTATCTTCTTCCATCTTCTACTTTCATCTTTATTTTCAACATTGTCCTCCAATCATTTTTATGTGAGATGCGCGGTTATAAGTAGATTTCTGTCATTGTCAACACAATTTAATGATCGTCAATTTGTCATTGATATTATATATAGCTTTTAAATAATGCAGAAAGTTTAAGTTATTTAGTTATGTTTATTTAATTTTTTTTTTTTGTTGAAAAGCAATTTGGTTTTCTATCAAATCAAAATCACTTCTGTTGAGAATTTAATTGCTGCAAACTTTAAACTCGGTTAAATTATTGTGATTTGTCACTTATAGACAAATTAATAGAACTAAAATAGGATGAATCCAAAAATATTTGTGGGTAAAATGGTGCATATGACCTCACAATGATGTGGTGTCCATGTAGTAATGCTATGCAGATGTTGATATCATAACTCTCAAATATAAAAACTTGTTGAAGAGATTAATTCTATAAAGCTATCTCTGATAAAGATAATATATGACAAAAACATACACACGATTTAAGATGTAAATATAAGAGTGTTGAAAAATAATATTTTTTTTAAAATTTTTATCTGATTTATTTAACACATGTCACATGTGTGTCAAATATTAATGTGCATCAGTCATCGCGGTGCAGTTTGGATGATTTTAAAGCAAAAAAATCATCTGAACCACAAGAAAAAATATACGGCCTAGTTTAGTTTGATTGACTTTTAAAAATAAATCTGAACCAAACCAAACCAAACTAATGCGGTTTGGATTGGTTTGATTTTTTATAAAAAAAATTATTAAGCCATACATACACATATAAAAGAAAATATAATTTTGTGTTTAATTGTTCATACATTGTCATAAATTTTTTTTATAATTATCAAAATAAATTTGTAATTTGATAGAGAAAATTGCGTAGTATAATTTATCTAAATCTAAGAAATAATATAGATAATATTGTATTATTAAATAAATATTATACAAAGAATACGATAAAATATATTTTATGAAAATAGTATTTATAAATGAATAATTTTTTTTTATAATTTGTAAATTAAAATAAATATCATGTAAAGTATAATAGAATATACATGTTGATTTCTCTAAAGAATTAAAAAAATATATATTGATTACTAAAATTTTATAACATAATGCAGTCTTGTTTTGTTTGGTTTGATTTACAAAATATAAATTGCAAATCAAACTGAACCGTGCGGTTCCGTTAGAAAAGACTCAAACACATATGAACCAAATATAATTTATCGCAGTTTCAATTTGATTCGACTCAATTTTACAATTTTTTATTAAATCGGTTTGATTTTAAACATCCCTATCAATCATTATGACACCCCTAATTCATAAATTAAAATTATTGTCATGTTATAAATTGAGAGCATTTTTTTCGATTGGTAAAATTCAAGAGCAACTCATCAAAACTTTGAAAATTATTCAAATTATGAATGTGGTAAATAAATGTTTGAAGGAAGAAATAATTTATATGGCAAGTGGCATGGTACAGTACAAATTAACTTTCCCCCTTGTATGTGAATGGATTGACAGGTGGGTCAATCAATAATTCAATATGTTTGTGAATCAACAATGGAGGGAAGTGGGTATTTAAACAGTTAAAACATGTTGCACTTCTAAGAGATATCCATCAAAAGGTTTTTTTTGAGCTTAAAGCATTATATTTTTTTTCTTTTTTTTTCACTTAAAAATCGAACTTAATATTTTTTAAATTGCATCCTTAATAAAAGCTTCTTTAAAGCATTATATTTGTCTCCAAATTTAAAGGCACAAATTTAATGAACCATCTCAAGATTATAGACATTTTCCTCAATCAAAGACCCTTTGGGAATGCACCAACTATTTCGTATGTACTTATTGTTCTAAACTTATAATTTTTAAAAGTTTTCATGCATGCATCCACATTTTTTATGTTGTATGATTGTGTAAGTGTTATCATAAATAATGAATGTATTGATATATTTATATCCAAAAATATATATTTTATTTTAAAGGAGTTTTAGGTCATCAAATAAACACATTTTAGTATTTGTTAAACATAATTATAATGATATTCAATTTCAATTCAATTCATCTCATAAAATTACGGGGAAATAGTTAGAGGTCTTGTGCTTGATTTCTGTTGAAATACTAAACATTTTACCCTATTTTTTTTCCTATTAGAGCTTTGATTCTTTTGTTTCTTACAAAATAAAAAATAAAACATTACTCTTTTTTTTTTTAACGGGGATAAATATACTATTATAATAATTATGGTATAGTTTGAGTACATAAATTATTATTTAATAAAAATAATTGGTATCTATATAATCTTAATATTAATTTAATATTTAGTTTTAAAAGTAAATATATTTTTAATTTTGATGCATTTTAATTCTTATCTTATGTAAAAATTAATTCATGAATATTATAAATGAACTAAAATTATATTTAAGTCATAATTTTAATGTAAATAAATTACTAATAATTAAAAAATTTATTATCAAAATATTTTTTTTATTTTATAAAATTTAATTTTCTTGCATTATTCTTAATTATATAAAAGACTTTTAAAAATTAAAAAGAAGAGACTTTAGTTTAACTAATGTAATATGAGAGTTTATACATGACTCACCATAAAAAGATAACTTCTTGTTCGATTTTTAAAGCTTGTTATTGGAAGAATAATTTAACTTTAATTAAAAAAATTAAATATTTAAATGACAGCTTTAACATTAATTTTATAACATATTCTAAAAATTCTAATCGATAAAATATTGTAGAAAATGACATAAAAAATATCAAAATTACAAAAATCATATAAAATAAAGTTAGTTTACTTAAAAAGAAATTAATTTATATTTTAAATATGGTTATTGGTCCAATTTTCTATTATCGGTTTAAACACATTGATTGTACCTGATCATAAGAGATTGTCGATGGCTCGCAAGCTGGAGCTTGATGGTTGTTAAAGTGAAGTGGGAGATACCTACAAAACACTCTGATGCCAAGGTAAGGTTCGGAGTAAGTGCAAGTAACGAAAGTGTGCATAATGAATGAATACATGACCCTCTCATGTGAGAGGGTATTTATAGTCCCCAACGCTGGATCAAGATTCATGCATCGGGTCAAGCAATTAGGCTCAATAATAAAGACTGTCCGAGTTACGTGTGTAGTGGAGTCCGGCACGTGGCCTCGTCCCTGGACAACTTCCTCAAGATAATAGAGAAGTTGGACTCGTTATTCTCAGTGGGCAGGATGGAGGTTTAGGATAGTTGTTGGCCATGTTTCCCTCGTGGGCAAGTGGGATCATCCCTAACAGTTAGTTACTTGGGCTAGATGTTATTGGGCCATAGAAGCTATGCTAGATTGGGTATGCCCAACTATGGGCCAAACGTCAGCCCAGTCCA
Source organism: Vicia faba (assembly GCA_948472305.1). Lineage (NCBI taxonomy): Eukaryota > Viridiplantae > Streptophyta > Magnoliopsida > Fabales > Fabaceae > Vicia > Vicia faba. The sequence goes on from OX451741.1 coordinate 1,197,733,390, forward strand.
GAACAGGAGCCCCCACAAGCTATTTCTCTTTGGGCAAAAGAATGATGACTTAGGATCAGTTGGAATGTCGAGGAAAGGTTTCCCCACAAGGGAATCAACTTTTGTCCTCGACGCTCGGGGTTAAACCAACATAAAGTCGTATATCGGTCGGGGATGATATGGTCGGAGGATTATCAGGCTCCTCGTAGACTCTTCGTGTGTGGTGCGGGCATGTGCGCAGGAGGACCCACCTTGGTTGATTCGTTGAATGCCCGCCCTCACGCAATCGCTCGCTTCAGACTTCGCGTTCGCAGGGAAAGCACAAAAATTTTCCCCAGACTTCCCTCCCCGAGGTGCTCGTAGGAAAAAGTGTCGCAATGATGTCGAGAATGTGTTCGACGATGAAGACTTTGAAATAGTGTCAGCGCATGGTTTCATGCATGGGATTCTAGTTCCAACGACGCATATTACGAGTGTCACACGTGGTGGCTATTTGGAGCGCCATCATTCCCCGGGGAAGCCTAGGGGTCTAAGCAATGATGATTCCTTGCATGCAACCCAATATGGTGGGGACTACCTATAAAAGGAGGTGAAGGAATCCACTTAAGCATTTTCACTTTTGCTCTCTTGTTGCTTCCCCTTTGTTCGCAAGCTGCTCTGCTGCCGCCACCGTAGAATTTTCCAACGTTCATTTTTCTCCAAGTAAGTGATTTCCTTTGAATATGTTAATTTACTTTAGGGTTTTAGATGAACGAATAAAGTTTCTGGTAAATTTCCGATGAAGATCCATGGGTTTTTCTATGAAGTTCATGAACTTCGTATGAAGATTCATGAATTCTGGGTGAGGATCCACGAGTCTTCATATGAAATTCATGAATGTTGTATGAAGATTCATCAATTCTTGATGGAGATCCATGAATCTCGGATGAGCTTCATACGGGTCCGTATCAGGGATTCCTCCTCATGATTTGGAAGAATCTGGGAAAGTCGCTCCGTCGGGGAGAATGTTCGTGATTTTGCTTAGCTGAAGGGAGTCGTTTCCTCTCGTGCAGCCATCAAGGGCTTGAGTCGAGGACCTACGCCCAAGGAGATCCTCGCCCTTTCACTTGACCTACGGTGGAAGAATGGATTTGATAATGTCGAATTCACTATTTTCCCCTGCTTTTCAGGTAAGATGGCTCAACCAGTTGAAGAATTCGTTTTTCCCGAGTCTAATGGTGAGGAAAATGTGGGCACAGGGAGCCCCCTAGATTGGATCGTGCCCGAACCTAGGAATCTGATGTCTTAGTTTATTCATGATCCCCCCTGACACATTCCATGTTGTCGAGGATAGGGAAGATGATGCTCCTGCCTCCTGGTTGGTTCTTATTCTGAACAAGACAAGAAGATCTGCTCCACTTTCCCGGGAAAGTGCTTCCCCATGTATGAGTTCTATTTTAAGGAAGCGGGGATGCGCATTCCTTTTACAGATTTCCAGGTGGGGGTTTTCAAATGGCTAGACCTAGTGCCTTCTCAGCTCCACCTGACTGCGCTTGCATTTATGCGGGCATTTGAGATCGTTTTCTGATACTTTGAGATTGGCGCTACCTTAACCTTGTTCTCCGAATTTTCCACCTCCAGCGGGAGATGGTCAATGGCCGCCGCTAGGCCTGGGTGTCGTTCAAGCAGTTCAGAAAGTTGTTTCGACCATACTTGAAATCTGTCTAGCATGTCAAGGAAAGGTTCTATCTCGTAAAGCCTATTTCTGAAGCGGTCGTGGGCTCCTTGTACAATCGTTCAGTCGATACTGAGGATGGCCGGGAGATAATGAAGCTAAAGGCAAAATTTTCCCTTGAGTGGCAGTGGAAGCATTTCAAGCAGAAACCTGAATATTATATGGTAAAGCCCGATGAGATAGATTCCTAGGATAAGCTAGATTACGATAAATTAGTGACCTGCGTTAAGAGTTTCTCCCCCGTCAATGTGTGGATTCAGACAATAAATTCATTATTGATGATGAGCGGGGGGGGGGGGGGGGGGGGTATGTCTATGTTTCCCGGCTGATAAATATGAAAGTGTTGCTCGAATGTTCTTTTGAAGAAGATTCTTTTAGACTCCTAGGTAGGGGGCGTGCCCTTAATAAATATTTTGTCTGTTTTGTTTTGTAGACTAATTGTTCCCTTTTTGGATTGCAGATTGAATGGCTAATTTCGAGGAACGTATGCTCAAGCTGAGGGGAAAGGGTGGCCTAAAGGTTCCCAAAGGGCGTGTTGCTAAGATCCAAGAGTATGTCAAACTTGACGCCCACGTCGGCAGTTCCTCTTCTCTTCGAGGTGATCAACTCTCTCCCTCTGAAAAGCCCGCAAAAAGGAGGCATGAGGAAGGTCCTGAGGATGGGGTCTATTAAGATAAAGGCAAAAATGTTGGAGAGTTATTTGTATTGCCTCCCTATTACCTCAACCGCAACATTTTTGGCGGGAATAACTCCCTAAGTATTCACGATACAGAGAGGGAAGCCATTTTTTCTGCGGATAAGGAGACCCGGGGAAAGAATCTGTCTGAATATGTGGTTGCTTTAATGAGAGTTCTTGAGACTTCTTTGACCCTGAATGACGTGGCGATGTGCTCCCAGACCGCCCTTGACAAAGAGAATGCCCAGATTGACAAGCTGAAGGCGCATAATGAAAAACTGAAGAACGGTCTGCTTGACCATCAGTCGAAATATGAGATTTAAGTCGGGCTCCTCACGGAGTTGAACAAGCTAAAACAGAATATGGATGCCATGACCAATGAGAACGATTGTCTGGCTTCCCAAGAAAAGGAGCTGGAGGGGATGGTGGCGCCTGATGATGAGGAAATCGTCGAGGAGGAGGCCTTCCAGACTAGGAAAGAGTTGGTTGCTCGGGTTCGCCAGCTCGAGCAGGGCGTGGTGGACACCCTTGGGTATGGCTTTAACACTGTTGTGTAGCAACTTAAAATTGTCAAGACCAGGGTTAAGCTTGTAACTAAACGGACTGGGCCTTTTAACCAAGTAGTCGATGGGGTTATAATTCCTCCTCCCAACGATAACCCCGATGAGGAGTTGGACGGTGAAGAGGATGGGCGCGAAGATTAATTTTAGTTTTTGGGCTTGCATTCCGTTGGGACGAGGCCAAGGTCGCATTCTGGACCTTATTCTCGCAGCGTGAACGGTCCCATCGCGAGTTGGGTGTTCTGCCTCTTTAGTACATCAATGACGGAGCTTGGTCGAGGTGTCCCTGTCAAGCTAAAATCTTACTCTTCCAATGAGCAAAGACCCGCCTTTCGTTTTGGGTTGGATGTAATGTTCGTACATCAACATGCTTCCGTGGCTGAGCAAAACCTGTCTATGTCAGAGAGGTCAGGTTAACTGCCAAGGTCGGTAGATGTTTCCCATCTAGGAGTTTGAGGTAATATGCTTTATTGCTTGTCTTATCGTAGATGCGGTAGGGGCCTTCCTAGATGGCAGCCATCTTCCCTTCACGGGAATCTTTCTGATTTCTTCGTAGGACAAGGCTGCCGACTTGGAACTTGCATTTTATGATTTTGGCGTCATGTCGCAGAGTTATATGTTGTTTTAATTTGGCCTCACAAAAAGATGCTCCCGGTCAAATTTCTTTGACCAGGTCGATCTCCTCTCTCAAAGCCTCGTTGTTTAGCTCCTCACAAAGAGGGGATTCGGTTTGCCTACATATCTCTTTGATTTTTACAAGGATGACTGCCTCGATACCGTATGTTTGTTGGAAAGGTGTCTCCCCGATAGTTGTCTGGGGTGTCGGTCTATAAGCCCATAGAACATTATGGAGATCTTCGACCCATCCATTCATCGCCTCACCTAGTCTACGCTTAAGTCCCCTAAGATGACCCTGTTTGCGGACTCTGCTTGCCCGTTTGTTTGAGGGTGCTCGACAGAAGTAAAATGTTGCTTGGTTTTAAGCTTAGCGACAAAATCTTGGAATTTATTTTCAGTGAATTGTGTTCTATTTTCAGTGACAAGTGCTTCCAGTACGCCGAATCGGGAGAGCACATTTCTTTTGTAGAAATGAAGAATATTGTGCGACATAATTTTGGCGAGGGCTTCGGCCTCTATGCATTTAGTAAAGTAATCAACAAAGGAGATTAGGAAGTTGTTCTGGTATAATCCTTGGGGGAAGGGGCCGACGATGTCCATTCCCCACCAGACGAAAGGCCACGGGGAAGACAAGGTTTTGAGCTCGTGTGAAGGTTTCAGGTGCATATTCGCGTGGCGTTGACATCTGTCGCATTTTTTGACGTGCTCCTTGGCATCCTGGTCCATCGTGGTCCAATAATATCATGCTCGCAATGCCTTTCGCTCCAAGGACCTCCCGCCTAAGTGTTAGGCGTTGATACCTTCGTAGATTTTACGTAAGATGTCGGGGACTTTGGTTTCCTCGACGCACTTTAGGAGTAGGATGGAGAATCCTCGTCTATACAATTTCTACTCGACCAAAATGTAAGATAAAGCTCGATGTTTTGTCGCACTTACCTCTTTTTGGTCTGATGGTAGTTCCCTTTTGGTGAGGTAATTGAACATCGGGGTCATCCAACAGGTACTGTCCCTAATGGTGTTTATATAGAGCGATATATCAACTTGAGTGTTTTGTTCGCGGGGAACATGTTTGATTTTCGCGTGGTCGCACCTTTTCATTTTTTCTCTTACTACGGTCAAGTATTCGATGAGGTTGTCATTCTTGGCTTGATACTCTCCCCGTACTTGCGACACGACATTTTGGGAGTCAGTGAAGATTTGTACTTCATGGGCGCCTAAATCCTCGGTCAGCCTAAGACATGTGAGAAGCACTTCGAGTTCGGTATGGTTGTTTGACATCGGGAAATATAAAACAAGTGAATGCTCGATTACAAAACCATATTCGTTTTCGAGTAGTATGCCAGCTCCGCTCCCTGTCGAACTGGGCGCTCCATCTACAAAGATGGTCCACTTTCGCCCCCCCTCCCCCTCACAGGGGGGCTCAACGGTGGTCATTTTTGTGATGAAGTCGGCCAGTTCTTGGGCTTTGAGGGCTTTCCGACTCTCATATGGGATGTCAGAATCCGACAGTTCTAGGGACCATTTTAGCATTCGGCCGACCATGTCTGGTCGTCTGAGTAGTTGCTTTATAGGTTGGTCAGTTCACATAATGATCTTGTGGGCCAGGAAGTAATGTTTGAGTCTTCTTGTTTCACTAATGAGGGCCAAATCCACTTTATTGATTTGTTGATATCTGACCTCAGGGCCTTGTAGTGCTTTGCTAGTGAAGTATACAGGTTTCTGCCCATCCGTGGTTTCACGAATGAGGCTCGTGCTGATGGCCTCTACTGAAACGACCATGTAGAGAAAAAGAATTTCCCCGTTCTCGGGTTGTTAGAGCATGGGGGGGGGGTTCTGAGAGAGCTTGCTTGAGGTGGAAGAGGGCTTGTTCGCATTCCTTAGTCCATTCAAGTGTTGCCTCTTTGCACAGGAGTTTAAAAAATGGTAGTGCGTGTTGGGAAGATTTCGCTACGAAGCGAGAAAGCGAGGTGAGCATATTGTTTAAGACTTGTATGGATTTTTTTCTAGTCGGGCGTGAGGAGTTTGGAGAAGGACCTGCATTTTTCGGGGTTGGCTTTGATCCCCTGTTCTGTCAAATAAAACTAAGGAACTTTCCCGCCTTAACCTCGAAAGTGAATTTTTCCGTTGAATCTCATCTTGCATCTCCTTGCCCGATCGAAAACTCTTTTTAGGTGGTCGTGTGGTCGGTTTACACTCGATATTTGATGATCATGTCATCCATATACAACTCAAGCGTGTCTCCAATATCGCCATAAAAAAACCTTGTTCATCATTTGTTGGTATGTTGCGTCGGTGTTTTTTTAGGCCAAAGGGCATTACATTATAGTAATAATTGTCTGACTCAGTCATGAAGGTCGTGCACTATTCATCGCTCATTGTCATAGGAATTTGATTATAACCTGAATATGCATTCATGAATGATAAGAGTTTGTAGTCGGATGTGTTGTCGACCAGCCTGTCAATATTAGGTAAGTGATATGCATCTTTGGGACATCCCGGTTAAGATCAGTATAATCACACACATACACCATTTTCCATTATTTTTCTTAACAAATAAAATGTTGGAGAGCCTGGTTGAATACCGAGCCTCAGAAATAAAATTTGCCTCTAGGAGGTCTTTTACGCCTACATTGCACTACTTCTCTAGCAGTCGGATCTACAGCAAGTTGATGGCAGGCGACCTCAGGGTCAAGTATGGGCATCTCCGCAACACTACGCACGAATAAATCATCATTCTCCCTTAGGTAAGCCTTGAGCTTCTTCCTCGCCAGATCGGGGAGTTCAGATCCAATCTTCACGCCTTTGTTTGGGTACTTGCCGAGGAGGATGATTTCAAAGTATCCTTCAGAGACGGGATGAAGAGGATTTTTTCGCTGTTGGGGACTTCAACTTCATCTTTGGTGAAGCGGGTGTCAAGGTCAATCGATTTGACACGGGGGAGGAGGTGCTCGTTCTTCAGTCTGAGTGGGCTTGGCTGCGGAGGAGGTTGTTCCGTTGGCAGTCTTCGGCTTTGTGTCGACCATGTTATGTCCCTTTGATGTTCAATTAAAGTACCTTCTCATAGCTTGGATGTCTCCATGAATGGTGGCGACATAACACATCTTTGTGTAGAACTTCATCTTTAGATAAACCGTGAAGGTCACGACGGTCAACTCAGCCAGCGTTGGTCTTCCCAGGATGCAGTTGTAAAAGGATGGGCAGTCAACCACTAGGAAGCACACTTTCACCTGTCTGGCGACTATGTTTATCCTGAATGTGATCAGCAGATCGACGTAGCCCCATGGATTACAGGTAGAGCCATTGAAGCCTTGTAAGTTGGACCCCATGTATGGTGACATATGGGACCTGCCAAGCTGTAGAGTCTGGAACAGTTGAGTGTACATGATGTTGATGGAACTCCCTTCGTCGACCAGGATGCGGTGCACGTCGAAGTTGGCTATCTTTTCCCGCACGAGTAAAGGGATGTGAGAGTTAGGAGCTCCACCAGGAAGTTCCTCGAGGTACAAGGTGATGGGCTCGAATTTTCCCCAGAACCTGTCAATGCTCACGGTCTGAACTGGGGTCGCATCTATCAGCTCCTTAAATTTCCTTTTCACCAAATTCAGATATATTGTCGAATCCCCATCCAGAAATGACCATGGCGGTGGGGAATTTCTCCCATCTACTATGGGTAAATAAGAGCTCCCCATCTTCGACATCATCGGGGATATAGAAATCCTCGGGTCGTGAAACAAATAGGGCAAATTGGTGGGGGCAGCTTCGTCAGAGGGGCGGGCATCCTCCTCGATCTCTTTCACCTCGCGAGTGTTACAGTGAGGTGCGTCGTTCTTATTGTACTGCCCAAGTCTCCCCGCCTTAATGAGGTTCTCAATAGCATCCTTCAGGTGGATGAAGTCCTCGGTAACATGGTCGTTGCTTTGGTGATACTGATAGTATTTAGTCCTGTCGACCCTGAGTTTAGAGGGTGTGGGTTTAGGTCGACGGACCCCACCGTCCCTGAATTCATCATTAGTACACTCGGCGAGGATGCACTTGCATGGAGCGGTCAAAGGAGTGTACTCATTAAAGTGCATGGCTTATCCTCTATGCTTGTGAGGGTCGAGTGGATTTTCATACCTTCTCTTATCCCTGGGTCATCAGGATGATCCTGCATCGTTGTGCCTCAGGGCACTGGGTGCTCTGCAGTTCCTGGAGTTGCGGACATTATTGGTGGCTTCCTTCTCCTCATATGTGATGTAAACTAGGGCTTTATGGAAGAGATGATCAAATGACCTCGATGGCTCGATGCCAACTACCTTACGAAAATCGCTTCCCGAGAGAAGTCCTTTCTCGAGCAGATACCTCTTTTTGCGGTTAGTGGTAGGGACCTAAATGGCCTCGCAGTTGAACCAATCATCGTATGCTCGGAGATATTCATCGATTCCTTGGATGATCGCTTTGAGGGACGCCTCGGTCTTGGGGTGATGTCGAGAAGGAGTGAAGTTGATGGCAAAATGATTCTTCAGATTTTTCAAAGAGGTGATGGATTAGAGGGTAAGACCTTTGTACCAGTCTATATCAGTTTTCCTTAAGGTCGTGGGAAATAACCTGCATTTGATGGCACCCCCGATGTTGTAGAATTGAAGCATCACCTCGAAGGCGTCGACGTGGTCGTCAGGATCCGTCGAGCCATCGTAGTTGTTTAGAGTGGAGGTTTCTCCATTCCCTTAGGGACAAATGCCTCTATAATAGCTTGGGATAGCGGACCGTGTGGGTCATCTTTATCGCTTTATTCTGGGGAGAAGTCGTAGCAGTGTCTTCTATGGCGAGGAGGACTCCTCAGTCGAGTTTTTTTCTCTTCTTTCCCATTGTCCTTTTCAGAAGCTGGGGAACTTCGTCCTTTCCGTGGAGGGATACATTCGCGCTTCTCGATGAGCTTTTGTTGGGTCCTCTCTAATCAGGGGTATCTCCCGTACAAAGAGGAGAAGGACTGCAGGAATCTCCTCGTTGGTCTCTCCGCGGAGGAGATCGCAAATGGGGCTCCTGTTGTCGAGGAGATGGGGTGCGCGAGTCAGGCCTCCTGTATTTTATCGGGGACCTGCGAGTTTCTAGTATTTCAAGGTGTTCACCTTGTACGAAGAGCATGTAGTTGGTTTGATTCAACACCGCAATCAGGGCCTGGGTTGAGGGATCGACATTAGCGGGCATTGGGATTTTCTGGTACACCACAGGTTGCTCGACCTGCTGGTAAGGGTTATCTAGTGGATGCGGTCGAGCAAAAGAGGAAGCAGTTCTTCCATCTCTGAGATCGTGCTCATGGACGCCCACATTGTTGTTGTTACCTAGGTCGGTGAAGTGGACGTTTTGGTCATCGTTTGCTTGAGCGACCATGATGATCGTGAGGTTTAAAGTTTGCTTTGATCTTCAATTAGTAAAAGATGAGGAAGCAGTTTCCCACAGACGGTGCCACTAGTTGTACCTGATCGGAAGGGATCATCGATGATCCACAAGCTGGAATTGGATGATTGTTGAAGTGAAGTGGGGGGGAGGGTACCTACAAGACACTCTGATGCTAAGGTAAGGTTTAGAGTAAGTGCAAGTAATGAAAGTGTGCATAAAGAATGAATACCTGACACTCTCATGTGAGAGAGTATTTATAGCCCTCAGCGCTGGGCCAAGATCCACGCATCGAACCAAGCAGTTAGGTTTAATAACGAAGACTATTAGTGTTACGTGTGTAATAGAGTCCAGCACGAGGCTTTCTCCCTAGTCAATTGCTCCGAGATAATAGGAAAATTAGACTCGTTATTCTCGATGAACAGTATGGCAATTTAGGATAGCCGTTGGGCACGTTTCCCTCGTGAGCACGTGAGATCATCCCCAACAGTTAGTGACTTGGACTAAATGCTAATAGACCATAGAAACTATGCAGAATTAAGTCCGCCCAACAATAGACCAAATGCCAATCCAATCCAAAACACACATCAATATTATTCTCATCAAATATGAAGAGAGCTATAACATGTCTATAACTCACTTGACAGTGGTTCTACTTGAGGACGTTGATAGCAAGGGAGAGTCACTTGCAAAATTCACTTCATATCAAAGTTTAACAAATTATAATTAATATGTAGGGTATAGATTGTCTACTTATTGTTAATTAAGTTTAAGGGAGAAAAAGTTAACAACTAATTAACATACATATATGAAACATTTATTTAGTGAACATTATTAAAGTATACAAAATGAAATGAAATTGAAAAGGAAACATTTGAATTGAAATTGACCCAAATAGTATATAATAGAAGTTGACATTCATGGGTTATAGTTTTTGTTGTTTAAGTCCCTCCCTAAAGGGACATACCCATCCTTTCTAAGCAGACAAATAGAAGACATTGATGTTGACACTCACAATACCACAGTCATATAGTTGCATTAAACTTCATCACAATTAGCTACTAGTAGTTATTACATATTCATAGCTAGAAGAAACTACTACTAATATTTTTCTATATAAGGCTTCAAAATCAATCTATTGTGTTATAAAGAACACAAACAAAATTCTAATTATTTAAGATGGCTATTGCACAAAACAAACATGTCTTACTAGTGATTCTTTTTCTCCTATGTTTCATCTCTATCCAAGCTAGAGGTATATATTTTATACATAGAGCATCTCATAATTTATTTTTTGTTAAAATTTTTATTTTATTCTTCAAAGCTCTAACATGTTTTCTATATATTTTGCAGCAAGAATACTGAAGGAAAAAAGCAATGATGTAGTGAGTATTTCTCATAATAAAGAAGCACAAGATCATGTGTTTAAGGCTAAAGAAGAACATAATAATGGAGATGAAGTATTTGCAATGGATTATACTCCAGCTAGAAGAAACCACCGATTCATAATTGATATATCAATATATTATTTGCGATTTTGTGCAATAAATCATTTTAGGCTAGGAAAATTTTGTTGGTATTTAAATATATATTGGTCTTTGTATAAAGTTATAAAACGGTGTAATTATACATGATACACGGTAATAAAATCATTTCACTTCTCTGGTGGAGTGGGAACTAATTCTTCCATTTCATTTCATTGTAAGAAAATCTATTTTCATATTATAATAATAATCTGTTGATTTCTTGGTCTACATTATATCTTCTCTATTTTTGTTTTACTAATTTATTTATAAAAAAGTTTTATGTAGGTTTTTTAATTATTTATATATTTATAAGTGGTTTTTTAAATTGAAATTTTGTATTAAATATTTACATTGTTATTTAAATTTATGTATTAATTTAAAT